>CM038229.1:107551847-107811847 GCA_021442155.1 Cymbidium sinense
TAAATCTTTACCAAATTTAAAACAACTCAAAACTAAAATTAAAGAACTCATATCCTCATCTAAAGCCTAGGCTTAAAATCAAGATAAAAGAATTAGCAACCCCTAAGATGGATGAGTATTTCTTTTATAACATTATGCACAACTGAATCTTGTTTCACTCTTGATTAGAGGGCTTTCACCTTTTCCAGAGAAACTTGGCTTGACCTATGAGAGCAATGGTGGAAACACACCTCCTCCCTTCTCACTGATTTTGGCCCATAATCTCATTTTTCATGCATTAGGCATAAGAATCATATTTGCTTGAGTCAAAATGAATGTCCAAAATTTAAAATAAAATGAAACCTGATTTGCATTAGATTTAGGTCATTTGAAGCATACCCTTACATAATCTAGTCTCTTTAGGGAGTGAGTTTAAGGACTTAGTCTCTTTCTAAATAAATAATAGCTGAGCTATCTTGCATAAAGCATAAGACTTGCCTACATGAATTTAAAATCATAGGAGGAGTTAGTTGGTGGTCACCCCTAGGCGGTTATTAGTCTAAGCAGCCGGGTGGTTTGTCCTCTCTTGTGGAGGCAAACCAAATATCCATTTTTGCCTTAGATTTAGGTTGCACTTTTGACCTTCGCCAAAGCTCTCTAGATTTAGGTTCTGAGGTTACTTTTCCCCTTTGAGGGCCTTAAACATAAATCCTCACCTCTTAGGCATTTCAATGATCTTGTGTTATGAAATTATAAGCCCTAACATTCTGATGAAAAATTCAACTCAAATAAATTAAATCAATTTCAAAAATATAAAGCACAATTATAGGATAGTTTGAGATGCTCGCTAGGTTTCCTAGCATCATGAGCATCTCCTACTTATCTCTGTTTGGATTTGATAATAAATCTCTCTTTGATCAATCTCATTTGAACTTCAAAAATGAACCAATCAATTGATAGTCCTTTTTCTATTAAAATCTTTAGAGACAGCGATCATTTACCTTAATCGAGAGATTTTCTAAGGAATCCTCATTCCGTAGGATGTAATTAACTATGGGTGCTTGCCCTGTAGGGAACTTAATGAACCTGGTTTAAAATAAACCTTACTTTTCTTTTCCATGTAAAGTAAGGGAAGAATCTCTGGTACACCTCAAAGACCCAATGTCCTTAGGAGTCCATATTTTTGTGATTAGTTACATTGTAGGGTGGTGACTTCTATCTTTCGAGATAGTACACCTCACCTTAATGTCGTACCCAATCACCCTAATAAGTACATCTATGGATCTACGTGGAATCCTACCAAGGCAATTTTACATTCCCCAGTGTTCATCTCTTTCATTTATTCTATCTTTCCACCTCAGAAAGGAAAGGAGGAATAGATGATCATGAAGAGAACATCGTGGGAATGTTAAAATTTCCACCCACATTTATTTATCTCAAATTATAAACTAGCTAATTTAATTTCTAAAGCAAATGTAATCATACAAAACTAAATTAAGAGAAGATAACTCATTAAGTTTTTTTTTCTTAGCTTTTTATATTCACATTCAATTATAGGACAATGATTTGATTTTTTTCCTTAAAAACTAATATAGTAAGGTTGAGAAAAATATTGTTCTTTAGTCAAAATTTTTGACTAATTTTTTAGTAGAAAGTTATTTTTATTTTATTTTTTAAAAGCATTGGCTAATTCATCAAATTTTTTTTAGAAATGGTCATATGATAATTCTTTTACCTTATTATTCTTGGAGTTAGAATCTGAGCTTTATTCATTTCTTATTCTTCTTTTAGTTGAACCACAAGACACATTTGATTTTATTTTTGTTAAAACTTGCCTTTTTTTTTTTCTTTGTTCTCTTTTTTCAGGTGATTTACTTTTGCAACTCAAACTTAAAGATTTTTTTGACATTCTTAATCAAAATTATTGTGTGATTATTCTCACATATATTTTCTACATCTCCAAAAGTAAATGTCAGTACATCCCAAATGTTTTATTGATTTTCAAATTATCAATGGGTAAAAAGTAATTTGGTAAAATATCACAAAAAAGCATTTATAGAGTTAATGTTTGATTATTCAAGATTACATTCATCTTGGGAGAAGTGTTTATTGATTTTTCAATATACATAATATTAGCTTAATGTGTTGAAATTAAATAACCATTTATGGCTATATTTTACACATTTTGATAAGTGATATAAAAATTGCAATCATATGATTTTTTTTTTCAAGTATTGAAGTAAGATATGCTCAACAGATTGTCCAAAGTGATATTAAAAATCTAGAATGTAGTGACCAATGAGGATCTAAACTTTAGGGTGTTGAACTAATTGCATGGTCAAAGCTTTGATACTCATTGATAATTTTAGGCACACCAAAATGGAGGGGTTGGGAATTGGGCATACACTTTTTATACTTTAGAAGTTTTATTCAAACTTCAATTAATTTAATGCCACATAATGAATACATGAGACAAAATGCACAATAAATATAAATAAGTTAAACTAAATAAACATCTATTAATAAGATAGCACTATTGGTATAAAATAATGTTTAAAAAAGCAAAAATAGGAATTGAGATGCTTTGCATTTACGAGAAGGGATGTAAGCCTCGAGACAGATTGAGGCGTAAACCTCAAAATAGAAAATAAAAAAGGAAAAAAAATTTAAATAATTCATAAATATGATAAATCTTCAATATATCGACGTAGTTCATCATCTTGAAGATATAAACCATTAAACTGAAAATAAAAATATTAAATTAAGTTTAAACTAATCACTCACTTAAAAATAAAATAAATTATGATGATTACGATTTGTAGTTGCTTCATCCTTGCATTATCCTTGGACTGAACCTCATCATCTTCAACATCTTCTTATATTATTAGATCTTTCATTTTACTCCCTATAATAATTAAGATTGATTTCAATATAATTTTAAATGAAATAATGCATTAATAACATAATCAAGTAATCTATTATGGTTAACTTACCATTAAATTTTTTTTGAAACTTTAACCCCACCTTCTTTCTTTTAACTGAAAGTAAACTAGAAGATGCTATCAATTCCATGACACTTTCAATAATAATATTAATATTTTCATTATAATCATCACTATAGAAATTTCTTTTTCTACAATTTCAAATCATTTTTCATCTTTAGGAGTTACACATTTATCATTAGATAATTATATCATCAACAAATAAAGGATTTTTGTCATCATCATCATTATTTCTTCATTTTTGTAAGTTGACATCTATCTTAGCTTTTATTGAAGATATACTAGATTTATTCTTTTCTTTCTTTTCTTCTGAATTTCTATGGTTCATATGTTGTTTTTAAAATATTCTTCTTTTTCCCTAATATGAGGCACTAAAATCACAAAGTGCTCTTGTATTTCTATAATTCTACAATGATTGTCTTGTACTAGTGATGTTTTGGATTTCATAAATCAATTTATTCATTAGTTCTATAGCCAATTTATTTCTTCTCTTTGTGTGCACTTGGTTAACTATCTCCAGTTACACTCACATGTAGAAGCTAAATAAGACTAAGAACTTTCATTGCAAATGCTTTAAGTTTAGGCATATCATCTCCAAATAGTGCCTAATGCTCTACAAAAAGTGAAATAAAAATATGACTGAATATAAACTTATCAAGAAAATGACTTGTAGCATGCTTGAGCTACTCTAAATCCAAACATTCCTTTCTTCAAATAAAAATCTTTAAGTTGATCATTAGCTTTGAGATAATCTTCTTTAAGGATAAGTCTAGCATATAAACCAATCTTAACCTCTTTAATGACATGGAAGTCTTTATCATAATGAAATTAGGAGGTTCAAATAATATGTAGTAGCATGTAAATGTTGATGTTATTGATGATCCCATTTTTCATCAATAATTTTCACATATTTCTTTATAAGCAGGTTCTTACTCTTCTAAATTTCTTACAATTTTTTTAACCTTATTCATAGCTTCATAAATAAATCATAGAGCTAGAACCTTCTCACTATCAACCATTTTTAAAACTTTCACTAAATGTTCTATAGTCTTCAAAACATAATTAACACCATGCTAGAATGAACTATCTTTTATTATATTTTTTTACTTACTTTAATTCTTTTATTTTGGCCTAAGAACTTTTATCTCATTCTTCAGAAGCAAATATGGCCTATGGAGGTTGTTATAACTTTTAAATTTTTTTAAAAATCAAATAAGCTGTGACAATTCTTATAACTACATGCCGAATAAATTCTTTATCTATAAATTTTTTTCATTAAATTCAACACCCAAAAATGATTGTAAATAAATTTGCTAAAAAAAGTGTGAATTGAGTGAAAATAGATAAGAAAGAGAGATGGAATATAAATTATGCAGTGGTTTTGTTAGTAAAATTTTGTGCACTATGCATGTTCCTCTTGGTATCTTTATTATTAATTTTGGGATTAGATTAGAGCACTTTGATCTGATAAAGTACAACAATAGAGATAATAAATAGACAGACACGGAGTATTTTGTGATATTTAAGAGAAAAGAGAAATGAAAAATTACTATAGATAACTAGTGATCTGATAGTGTCAGAAAAAAATGATCCATTGTAACTAGTATCAAATTTATAATTGCATAGGCTTAGAAATCTCCTTGTTAAGAAAAAAAATGGCATTGATTCCATGTGTATATGGGAGAATGCTAGTTGTTTCAAAGTGTTTGCCACGTAGAAGCAATCAATGCTATGTGCATAACACTCCTAATATTTTGAGGATGTAGATCTAAGTTGATATGATGTGAGTGCTTCATGAAAAGATTGATTTAAGATGATTGGGTATAGAGCCATTGTATCTTAGGTTGATATTGAAGAGATATACTATTATGATAAGAGCACCGTGGAGGCTATTGAGTGGGTGATTTCTTCCCAAGATGCTCTGAAGCTTTGTAAGAGGTTTCTAAGAGGAATGAATTGCAACATGCGCAAAAAATACTCAAAGACTAAAGTTGGGGAAACTATTTAGATGAGTATTCTTGCCCAACATCTTATTTGAGTGACAGTAGTAGGCTTTGATTTAACCTTAGGAGTTAAATTTTAATGTAGAATCATGTGATTATTGATTCCATTTGGCACCTTCTAATTATGATTCACCTATGAAGTTAAGATTAACATTGTTCCTCTCAACATAAGAGTTGAGACATTTGAGTGTTATATTTATAATTTTAAAGATTTGGTCGATATATAAATAAGTTTATTTTAGAGACGAGTACACTATTAAAAGCCCATTTTAAATTGAGTTGAAGCTTAAAGCTTGATGTTGAGCTGAATGACTTGCCAACTAAGTCTCATTTATCAATGTCCTTGTTGATATTCATGCTTTTACTAAAAAGGATGAACAACAACAACAACAAGCCTTTATCCCACTATGTGGGGCGGCTACATGAATCCTTCTTCTCCATTGTGTCCTATCATGTATCAAATTCTCACTTAATTCTAATAAACTAAGGCCTTTTTTATACATCCCTCTACCTTTCTTAAAATAAGACACATCAAATACATCTACTCTCCTAGTCAAGTCATTGAACGACCAATGCTTTATGTGGCCAAACCATCTAAGGAGATTCTCTAATCTTATCTGTCACTGTAGCTACTCCTCCAACCATTTCCCGAACATTTTATTTCTGAGAGTAAAGTCACTCATCCACCTGAGCATCTTCATCTCTGCAACACTTAACTTAGTTTTATGCTTCTCTTTTATAACTTAGTTTTATGCTTCTCTTTTACTGGCCAATACTCTGTACCATAGATTATTGTGGGTCTTACCACCATCTTAAAGTTTCCCCTTAAGTCTAAGCGGTACTTTTCTATCACACAACAAACAGATGTATTTCTCCACTTCAACCATCTAACTTGAATTCTACTAATAACATCCCCTTACATTTCATCATCATTTTGAATAATTGATCCGATAAATTTGAAGCTCTCACTCTTTTTAATGACTTGATCACCCAATGTCACAACACCATGCTAAAAAAATTTTACAACTAAAATTACACTCTATATGTTCAATTTTAGATCTACTCAAACTAAAACCTTTAAACTATAAGATTGACCTCCACAATTCAAGTTTTTCTTGGAAAAATAATAAAAATGAAGTTAGATTGGGATTTGTGTTGTAAGGGTTGCACAAGATAAAATAATGGAGACTTGATGACATAAAATTAATGAAATATATATTGTAGGAATTAGTTTTGAGATGATATAGATGAATATTATTTAAATATAATTAAATTCAAACATTACTGTATTTAGATTTATATTCCAACTTAAAATTAATGCAATATATCATTCCTGATGGTTAATTTGGTTGCTTGTTGATGCATTTTTTTTATTATTTATTTTTTAGCATAAGGTCTTGTCTTTACTTAGTTTTAATTTGAAAATCAGTGCCTTGCTTTCGAGAAAACCGAACTGTCAATCATTATTTTATTTTAAAATAATATTTTCCAACTAACTAACCAAATAAAGCACCATTCAGTATTCTCTTTCTAACGAATAACCTCATTTTTTACATATTATTGTCTTTTTACATATCATTTTATTTTTTTTGCTGGGTTTTATGACATTCCGTGATGTTCCATAACTAGACTGCTTTGTGTGTGCTCTTTAACAACAATCACTGAACGTCTGAAAAATTCGAAGCTCAATCTCATCGAATCAATGGAAGTGGTTTAGTTCTGAATGAGATGACAGCCAATCTTCTTATCCATTTATGCATCAAAATTTCAAGAATATGCTTAAATATTTACTTTTAAATAGGTTGTTGATTTCGCCCAGAACTGGTACCGTCCAGGTTTATGTATATATGCATTTTTCATATATATCATCTATTATATTTGCCTTTTCATTCATTTTGTTTTGACCTAATCCTTGTTGGAACTGGCACTGATACATTTATTTCTAAGTGGAGTATTAGTTAGCTTGAAGCTCCATTTGGGATCACTTTATTTTTTTATTTTTTTATTTTGTGTTTTATTTTGTTTTATTTTGTTTTGTTTAAAAAATATTCAAAATATCTATTTTGAGTGTTTTTTAAAATAATATTATTTATTTTAAAAATAAAAATAAAATCATAAAAAACACTCTAAATAAATATATTTTCAAAAATAACATAAAAATAAAAATAAAAATAGAAAACAAAATTGATCTCAAACAATGTAGTTACAAAGGACTTGTTTAAAGTCAATCTTTTATTTTAAAATGTATTTTTTTTTTAGATTTTTTTTAGTGTTTAAAACTCAGCACCATTATTGATAATTATTATTGGTAATTGTTGCTATTAGCAAGAGCAACTTTTATCATCATTGTTAATGATCAGTTATAGGCACATGATTATTGTTATTATTGATCATCATATATATATCCTATCATCCTTTTTTTAATAAAACATCAGAATATTTGCAAAGAATAAGGGCAATTCTACTACATGGTTGATGAATATTTGAAATAAAAGTTTTAAAACAGCAAGAACAATTAATTATCAGACAAAATAACCGATTATCTAACAATAATATTGAGGTTCTATGCGTGAATAATGAATTATTATGCAATATGGAAAAGAAAGAGTTGTTAAGATTGAGAAAGAAAAAAGAAAAACACAATAAAAAAAAAAAAGAACAGATTTTATGTGGCTGCCGTATCAATCCTTAACTCAGTCATAGCACACATATCTTATTCATTTATATATCAAACATCTAAAATTTGATATTTATAAAATAATATTTTTTTTCTATGGACAAAAGGTGTGCTAACTTTATCAAATTAAAGATAATATCATTTTTGATGTAATATTAAATATATGCATGTGTTGTTCATGTAAAATAAAATTTTAGATACTTATATATAAATAAATAAAAAATTGTGCATCATTTATGTGATTGCCCCTAACCATTTTTGAGTATAGATAAAAGAATATTCAATAAAGATCTACTCTTAGGTGGAAAGAACAACATGAACCAGTCAAAAATTGAATTGAGGATGCAAACATAATATTTTATAGTATGAATTCATTGCATAGTATTTCTCAGCTTAGATAAATGTATTAATTATTTTAAATAGCAAATGGTGGTGGTTAAAGACAACTAATCAGAAAGATTATATAAATCTACTAGTATTTATAGACTCATTCTAAAACATATAAGATAAATTATTATGAATAGCTACTCTTGTTGAAAATTTTCAAGTAGAAGTTAATTAGAGGGCTTCATGCAAGAATTCTTGTTTGGAATTCAAAGAAGTATGGTGACCAACTGCACATCTTTAGATATAAAGAGCCATGTTATTGGTTTGTTTCGACACATGAATTTATTTGTTTTGAATAACCTTTGAAGCATGGGATTAAAGAAAAACATTAAAAAAACTTTAGTTGACTTTTTCTGTGCTTTCTTTCATTTTAGATTATTATTCTTGTGATTGATTATTCATTTAAATGAACCACACACTTGACACATCTCCTGATCAGATTTCTTCCCAAAATATTCATCTATTTTTGTGTAACCAAGATCGAATGCTCTCATTATGTTTTTACTTCATATATATTCTTAGGCAAGAGAGCCCTTCATCGACCAACAATTCCAACAACATATCGAAAAATCTTGCACTCGATGAGTTCAAACACTTCAAATAGAATAAGTGTAAAATAAAAGATAACTTTGAAAATGACTTACAATCGGGATATAATTCTGCTTAAATATCTTTTAATAAATTTTCATACTTTTCACCCTCACTTCAGAAATCTTTATTGTGCTCATCATGTTCTCCCATTAAATTTACTGAGATGTTATTGGAAGCAAATGCATCCCTTAGTAACATTTCAATATCATTTATGTTAGGCTGCTCAACTTGATGTTGTAATTGATCATGATCAGATCCAACAATAATTGCTTCATTTCTCACACCTTCTTTAATAGTATGATGCTCTTCTCCATGTTGATTCCACACAATATATCCAACAAAAAAATCCTTTAGAAACCAAGTGATCTTTGACATCTTATATCAAATGAAAGTACCTATTAATACATAAATTATATGAGCATAAAATTATGACCAATGCATTTTTGCTTTGACTGACAAACTCCAAAAAACTTGTCACTCTTTTATATATTCTGGACTCCATCTTGGTTTCGACACCCAACTCATATCCATTATAAAATCACTATTAGGACAAAAAAGTAAATTCCATTGAAGAAAAATCAGAAATGAAATTTGAGATCATAAGTAATGTATTAGATGGATAATTATTATTGACCAAATTAAATCTTGATCCTTTCTCTACTTCATATCCATATTCTAAAAGTATTAATCTACAAACAATTGATTCTAATTCTATTTCATTCATTCTTATGGATTAAAGCTTGCCTAAAATTTAAAGATTTATTTATCTCACATCACACTTTACACCTATTACCTACATAAATTTTTAATGCCAAGCTCTTGGCCATTGCTCCATCACAACAAAGTGAAGTGACTTAAAGTAAAGGGAAAAGAGAGTTTAAAGGATGATAACCTTTGATGTTAGCAACATATATAACCTAACACAATATACTAATATCTATGGTGTTGGACCTAGGTGGTATTATGATGTATGAAATGGGAAGAAACTAACAAAAATAAAGGAACTAACCATCTCATTCATCAAAGTGATTAAAATGATATTAATGGATGAAACTCCAATAAGGATGGATGAGTTCAGGGAATACTTAGTGTACACAAAAATATGATCTTGACTATGCTTGATTAATACGATAATGAGTGACTAGATATTTTAAAATGAATGAAGTGCTCTTCAAAATGAAATTGTTAAGGATCATAACTCGTAAAAGATCTTAGACGGAAGAATTGTCAACTATTTTGTTTTGCCTACAATTCCATTCTATCCATCATCATGAGAAAGACTCCTATCACATTAGCAATCATAGATAGTTATATTGATCGAACTATATCATAAATCTAAGTAAATCATACATGGTCTATCTATCAAAGTTAAACACCAATGACTTATTCATCTAGCTACACTTGGTAGAAAAAAGAGAACAAACCTCATGGATAAACAATCTCAAAGCCTCTTAAACTAGGTTGCACTTTATACAACATGTATATTGGCCAAGATTTATTTGTAGGACAATTACATATTCATAAAATCCGTAAACTCTAAACTAGTGAATGAATAGAAAATAAAAAGCATACATTATCAAGAACTAATGCTAAATACAAACATCAACCCAACATGGAGTTAGAATCATACTATTAAGATGTTATTTCGGGTCAAGGTTGAAGGAGATGATGAAGGGATTGAAAAGAGTTGGGTTGTCGATTAGAGTAGGTGTATTTGATGGTCAACCGACGAGCAAGAGTCAGAAAGCACCAATGAGTGAGGTGGTTTTGGGATCTATGGGAATGCAGTGCATATGATGTCGGTGTGAGATCAGGGCTAGTGAAATAAAATAAGGAAGAGGAAAATCAACACATCTGTTGAATCCCGATCTATGAGGGGGGCTTGTGATCAAAGCTAACAAAGTTGTGGATCAATGCAAAGTGTCTAACTCGCATGCTATTAGGGCTCACAAAGTGCAATGAGAGGGAATCACAAATAATGGACAGGAGGGAATAACTCATTGTGAGCAATTAATTTAGCATTATAAAAGTGATGCAAATTAGTTTGATTAAAGTGGTATATGCTAGTGTTAAAAGGAGTTTTTAGTAGCGATTTAAATATTATTGAAATAAAATGCTACTTAAACTCTCACATTTTAGTTAAATTTAATTATATATCTTAGAATTTTATGATTTTCATAAATAAAAAATTATCAAGAAATATATATTGATTCTTACATTTTATTTTTAATAGAATACTCTATAAAGTGAACAATTAGAGAAAACTTGGTTTCTCTTTCTTGATCACTTTTGTTTAACATGTGTTTCTTGATGCAAAATCGTAAGGCATAAGGTCAATCTCTCTTTTTCAACATTGCTTATTGTTGTCATGTACCGCCACTTGTCACAATCACTTGTAGCAATTGCTTCTTCGATCTTCTTTGACCATACGTCTACTGTGGTGCTTATTTTTAGAATATGTATGTATATGGGGACACCATGCAGATCTGAGGTTATATTTATTGAGTGATCAGGTATGACATCAAGAAATAGTGCACTATCTCAAAAGATAGAAATCACTACCCTACGATGGACCTAATCACTTAATAAGGACTCCTAAGGCATGATGGGTCTTCGAATATACCAAAAAAATTTTCCCTACCTTACATGGATGAATAAAGTAGGTTTTATTTAAACCGAGTTTTAAAGTTTCCTATGGGGGCAAGCCCCCATAGTTAATTACATCTTATGGAAGGTGAGTTCCTTAGGAATACTCGCAATTAAAGTAGGCAATTGTTAACTCCAAAGTTTTCGAAGATAGGACTATCAATAAATTGGCTATGTTTGAAAAATCAAGTGGGATAGTTTAAAAGGAGAGATTTATTATCGGCCAAAAGGAGATGAGTAGGAAAGCTCATGATACTAGGAAGCCTAGTGAGCATTCCAATCTATCATATGGTTGGGCTTTATATATTTAAAATAGAGGAGAATTATGTATTTGAGTTGAAATTTTATTAGAAAGTTGGGACTTATAATCTCACAATACAAGGTTATGGAAATGCCTGAGAGGTGAGGATTTATGCTTATAGACCGAGGGGAAACAACAACCTCATATCCCAAATCTAGGAAGCTTTAGCGAGGGCCAAAGCACATCCTAAATCTAAGATAGAAAATTGGTATATTGTTTACCTCCATAAGAGAGAGTAAACCACCCGACTGTTGGACTTATAACCGCAAAGAGTGGCAGCCTGCTAACTCCTCTTATATTTTAAAACCATGTAGTTAAGTCATATATTTTGAAAGATGGTTAGGTTGTTATTATTTAGAAAGAATTTAAAGTCCTTAAACCCCCTCCCTAAGAGACTAGAGCATGAGTAGTATGAATAATGACTTAGCCTAATGCAAATTTTATCAAATTTTATTTGATTTTGGACTCTTCATTTTGACAAAGGTTATAGAATTTTATATTTCTAAATGCATGATGAAATAGGATTATTATCTAAATCAGAGAGAAAGAGGTATTTTTCATCACAAGAAAGACCCTCAAAGATCAAGTCTTCCCCTATCATGCAAGGATGGAAATCATCTCTTAGTAAGAATGAAACAAGATGATATGCATGATAGTAAACATACGACATTCAGTTAAGGGGTTGTTAAATCTTTTAATTATCTTGATTTAATGCTTAGGCTTTAAATGAGGTTATTAAGTTATTTAAAAAATTAGATTATGAGTTGTGCTTGGGGTAAAAAGTTTATTTTTTTCTAAGAGCCTAAGCGGATCCAGGCCACACATTAAAGCACCATACATGAAGAAACTAGAAAAATACATGCCATTTCTATTACACAATATAAACAAATTATCAAACAATTTATAAACCCAATGTAAAATAATAATAGGCCGGTGCGATCGGGTACCACCGTACAACCTGAAAAGAAAAATGGGTAGCCAAGCTCTACCCTAATACAACCCGGTATATGAAAGAATAATTATAAATTATAAATGATAAGTGTTATAGGGGAGTCTTCAAGTCTTCATGCTTTCTCAATTTCTTCATTTGATTTAGTTCATTTGATTTGGTAGGCTTTTAAGCATCACATGGCACCCTAGGATTAAACCTTCTAGCCAATGTTTATCCTTAACCCCCATAACAATAAATCAAATTCTAATTCATAAATCACATTAAAAGAATGGAAAAGTAAATCTAACTACACCTACAAAATAAGTGTTAGCTAAACACACCATACAACCTAAGCAGTTATATGAATAATTTGGACTTAGCACCTTGCACATGGGTAACCAAGTCCACCTATCCTAATTTAGATTATGCTTAGGGGTTAAGCAACTTACAAAGAGAGCATTTATATTTATTTTAAGCACCCCTTAAGCACAATCTCAGAAAGTATGATTAGGCTAATCATGGCCTAACATCCAGTCTACGATGCATACACCTTAACATCCAGTCTACAACAATACAACACAAAATAAATATACATCAAGCCAGCACTGCCCTAACATAAAGCTATAAGTGACGACTTAATCTAATGTGTGTGTATTAAGGCTTGTGTGGTATGTTCTAACTAGGCTTTAGAGTTATCATTCTTTAAGTATGAAGAACATTTAATTATAAAGGGTGGTTTTAATTTAAGTGGTTTAATTGATTTGTATATTTTTACTTAGTGTTTTCTTTTATTTCATTTGACCTACACAAAGCAACTAAGTGTTGTAAGAGAAGGAAAGAGAGGATCACTCTCTTCTATCCCTACCTTAAGTCACATCTAAAGCAAGTTGATTAGATGAATTCTTTTTAGTGAATGGCTTATTACATATTTTAATTAGTTCTGGGTTTAGGTTCACTTTAAATAATATCATTCAATCAGAAAGGTACCTTAAGATTAATTGGAATTAATTACTATCACATAACACATGTTTGTTCATTTCTTTTCATCATATATAACATGCATATGATTAAATCCTAAACATAAATATACATGTAATTTATATCTTAGCACACTTAAATGATGAATATAAGTAAATATACTTGGAATTGATATTTCATTTAGTTGAATTATTTTATCATATTAATTTAAAGCTCTATCTAAATTTTTATACAAAAGCATAAGAAAAGAACTCTAAATCATATGATTAATCAGCCCAACCACTTGAACAAAATATGGATGCATGTATTTTTAATAGAAAGAGGGGGGGATTTTCATTTGTTAGATAAATACACATTCAAATGTATGAATGTTTTAAGCAAGTATGTCACCATTATTCGCACTGTGGGAGTGAGGTAGGAAACTCCTTAGGGCTACTTAAAGTTGTGCTCTCCAAAATGTCTCTATAATATACCCGCTATTCTTAAATATATATGGATGTATAAGAAACTATAAGAATAGAGAAAACCATGCAAAAATAGAGTTTGATTTATTTAATTTATTTATGTAAATGAATTAAAGCTCTATTCCAATTCTAATGTCAATGCATAAGAATGAAATCAAACAGTACATCGCCATTACTGCACGGAGTGAGATAGGAACCTCCTTGGGGCTACTTAAAGTCGTGCGCCCCCCGAGATGTCTAGATTGATATACCCATTAACATTCAAACTTATGCAAATCAACATATGAATGTAAGAAAGTGACTTCACAAGCTTATATTCACATGTACCTCCTATGTATAGATAACTAAAGTCAAAATATATTTCATCATTCATTAATAAGCTTTTGAAAATATATTTGATATTTAATAGTGATAATAGCCACACATATTTCTAATTAAATCAACACATGCAAATTTGACATAAAGAAATCATTTAATTTAATTAATTTTTGAAAGAGATGAATGCATGAATCAAGTGACATACAATATTTTAACATGATTGGAAAGAAATAAAGTAACACAAGCATATAAATTTCATTCAATCCAACTAATTCCAAAGGACAATCACATTAAATAAGCTAATTTAAAATAAACCAAAGTTTCTTAAAGCCATTTTAATTTCATGTTTGATTTGATTTAAGGGATGTAAAAGAGGTTTGCAAATCCTAATCCCATTCCCCATATGTGTGAGTTAATTTGATTTAATGAAGAGCAATTAAATTAATTTTATAGCTTAATTAGGTTGAGGTATGAATTAAATCAATTAATTAAACCCTTACCTATATCACCTTAAGTTAATTAACTAATTAATGATGAGCCAACATGATATGCAACCACATGAAAAGTAAATTAGAAATGCTCCTAAGGAATGAAAGGGGCCCAATATAATTGGCTCATGATTAATAGTTAATTAGGCTTAAGGGATTTAATTAATTACTTTTATGATTTTCTCACACATGTAAATTAATCATAATTTCTTTAGACTATTAAACATCTAAAGATCTACCCAAGGTTGATTAAACAAAGTTAAGAATGAATTGAATTTTAAATTAATTTAATTAAGCCCTTAATTGGTTAATTGAATCCTTTGATTATATCTTTTAATTAGGATAATTAACTTAGGGAAATAGATCAAGGAAGAGGCCTTAATCCCAATCCCTAAGTCATTTCAAATAACCCATTAGACTCTGAAATAATTATATTCCTTTTCTTTAATTGATTGATTAAGTGGCTAATTAATTACTTAAGCTTTAATTAATTTGAAACAAATGAAGAGGCTTAATGAAATGGTCATAATGAATAAACCCAAACCATTTTCCTAAAACTTTTCATTGTTAACAAATGGGTAAGTTTAATTAATTAACTAATTCACTGTTCAGTTACTTAATTATCATTAATTAAGATAAGAGAGTAATTAAGGCTTAATCTATTGATCTCCCTAATTAACTATCCAATAAATTCCAAAAAAAAGGGGAGGCAGAGGTCACCCCAAGAAACATCTCTGAAAATTTTAAAATTAATTGGATAATTAATCAGAGAGTAATTAGGCTAATTAATTTTCTAATTAAACCTAAATTAAGAAGAAATTAATGTTCAAAATTAATTAATAATAATTTTCTTGGATTCTCCTCTAAAATACCTTTAAAATGAGCCCTCATTTATATTTTTTGGATTTTTCTAGGAAGTTATGAATTTTAGAAGTTTCGCCTTAAAATGGATTAATTAACCTAATTAAAGCCCTAATCATGTCCGCTACTCGCGACGCGCTCTAACGCGGGCGTGATTTTCACGCGTGGCATGATTTTCACGGCATGACAGATGATAGGCTATTTAAGTACTCACGCGAAGATCGTGATTATGGTGGATGCACTTTTCTGTGGATCATCTCATCTAAGATCGGACGGTCATGATTACATCTGTAGTTTCAGAGGAAAAATTACGGGATATACATGTGATTTGATCACGATTGTTTGTTCCAATCACATGAAACGGATGACCCATGATCCATCTCCTACGAGTGATGAGAGACGGAGCCTGTCCGCTATGGATCACTCGATCCAAGCTCACCCGAGCTCAGATCTACTCCAAAACTCAACCCACACCTTGAGCAAGGATCCACAAAGATCCAGCTAGGATGGGCTCAAATGCAAGTTTCCTTGAAAAGAACCAACACATTTTCATTCAATCGGTTTTAATGGCATACCTCATCGGAGCTTGTGACCGCCAGTTCCAACGATTGAGGAAGCTTCATTTGGTAGATATAAAGCTCTCTTGAGCCACACGAGCTTTGATTTGAGGTGGTTTACTCTATGGACCAAGCTCCTCCCTTTGAGTGTTGGTCTTCATCAACTATGGCTCCCTTTGAGCATTCCCTTGATCGAACTATGGCATGACTTGAAAGCATGAAATGGTTTGTTATTCTACGAGGTGTGGTGATGGTGTGTGAGTTTAATTGAAGTTTGATGAAGTGGAGAAGAAGCATGAATCGAAAGCACCCTCCCCCATTTTAGTTTCACATGGGAGAGAGGAATTCCAATTGAGGGAGGCTTGGGAAGGTTTGAATATGCTCTAAGGGATTTCATTTCTTACTTGGGGGCTCAGAGAGTGTAAATGGTGGTGAATCCCGCTCGAATTAATGGAGTATAGCCCTCAATTGCACTTGATGGATGGTCTAGATCCATCCCTAAATTTCTACAAATTCACCACCATCGAGGCGTCGAAAGGGTTGCCATCAACTCCATGTGGCATGCCAGGGTTGGAGGAAGTTGTTGCAGGGAGCTCAAGGCAAGATATGGGGGGATTGGGTTGGCTTGGTCCTTTGGGTGCTTGGGTATGAAGGAAGGAGGAAGAGTTGTGTTTCCTTTAGTCCATGGCTGATCCCAGCTTGCTTAGGTTGGGCTAGAAGGCTGACACCCATTTGGCACTTGGATGGTACCCAAGTGATGGGAGAGTGGAATTTACTTTTATGGAAAGAATCTAATGTGGAGAGGTTTGTCCAATGTGTAATCCCCTTGGTCCCACTTAGATTTTGGACTGGTTTGGGTGTGATCTAGGACTAGTTTGGGTCGGGTTTGGCCAGCTCCTAGGGTCCCATGGGTTGGTTTGGGGTGGTTTGGCTTCATTTGGTCAAATGGGTTCATTTGGGTTCAAGTTGGGTTGGGTTGACCAATTGGTCAAATTGGATCAAACCAAGGCTTGGATTAGGTTTAAATGATGATTTAAAGAGTTTTGGTTCAAGTGATTTTGATTAATTTGGCCTAGGTTTGATTTTGGCTCATTTGGATTCAAATAGGTCAAATGGGCTAAGTTGACCAATTTGACCAAATTGGGTTGGGTTAGGTGTTGGTTCATGTTCAATTGGCTAATTGATATTGATTGTAGGCTTTGGTTTGGTTCAACTTAGGTTTAATTTAGATTTTGGCAAATTTGATCTTTAGATCAATTTAGGCTAGGTTGGGTCAAGTTGACCAATTGGTCAAATTGAGCTCAATTATGGCTTTGGTCAAGTTCAATGAATGATTTAGAATGGACTTGAGTCATTGGTTGCAATCAATATGGGTTAAATCATGATTGGACCCACTTTAGCTATTTAGGCCAATTTGGGTCAACTTAGGTTAAATGGTCAATTGGACTTAGTTTGGCTCATTTAAGGGTTTGGTCATGTTCAATCATTTGATTGTGAATGGGTTTGAATCAATGGTTTCAATCAATTTGGTATATGGTGGGTTTTGGCTAGTTTAGGTTTCATTTGGGCTAAAGGTTGATTTGGTCAAAGGACCAAGTTGACTTGGACCCAATTCAAGATAGTTGATCACCCAGGATGATTGTTGATCATGATATGAGGTTGGGCTTGGTTGATTTGGGTTGGAATTAGAACTTGGCTCAATAAGGTCTTTTAGGCCACTTTGGGTCAAGTGGACCTAAATGGGTCAATTGGTTTGGTTTTAGCTTGATTCAAGTTTAGTTGAACTCATATATGAGCCAAGGATTGAAAAATAAATTCAACTAAAATCAATTTGAGCTATGATGGATTTTGGATAATTTGAAGTTTTCAAGTCAAAAGGGCTAACTTGGGTTGACTTGAGTTTGGTTTAATAATTGTACTTTATATTTCTATTTGGGTAAGTGATTGAAAGAGTGATTGATTCTTGAAGAAATCTATGGGTTTTTAATTGATTTGGGTACCATTTAGCCAAGTTCAAGGAAATGGCTAAAAAGGCTAAATTGGAAATTTGATTTGATTTGGGTTTGGTTTTGGCCATTTGGATTTATATTTTATTTATATTTGTGAATATAAATGAAGATATAAATAATCCATGAGAAAATTACTTGAGTTTGGAGTGATTTGGAAGCAAATTTAACCAAGCTTAAGGATGTAGGTCAAAAGGGCTTAAGAAGGGAATTGATTTAGTTTGATTTATTCTTGGTCAATGGAAGGTGGGTTTCATTTATATTTGTGAATATAAATGAAGGAATAATGATTTATAAAGAAATCCATTTGAATTTGGGTTGATTTGAGTTGAGATTTGATTAAAATCCATATGGCATAAGAAAAGGTCTTGATTTGATTTGATTTGATTTGGTTCATTTGAATTTGGATTTATAAAGAAATCAATTGAGTTTGATTTTTTTTAAAGGGGGTTTTGGCTAAGCATATGAAGGTGGTTCATGGCTTAGGAAGAGATTTTGGAATTTAAATTTGATTTTGGGTTTCAATCATTTGGAGTTGGATTTGGTAAATGATTGGAAGATTGAATTGGTCTCTTGAGAAAATCAATTGAACCAGGATTGATTTGAATTTAGTTAAGGCTAAGTCCATATGATAAAATCAAAGGGCTTAGGAAGGGTTTTAGAATTTGAATTTGATTATGAGGTGTTGGTATGTCTTGAAAATTTGGTTTGGTATGAATTTGAGGTTTGGTTTGAGAAGGAAGGCATGAGTTGGGTTTAGGCCATAGGGTAGGCAAGTTTTCCTAAGTCCTTAATTCATAACCTATTCCTATGGCTAACCCTGCTAAATCTCTAGGCTTAGATTAAGTGTTCACCTAATCACTAGAAGTGTCTTAAGACTAAGGAACTCTTAGTGTCTATAAGAGTCCTAGATCTGTGATGAGGAAGTTGAGAACTCACTCCAAAAGTGAGGTCAACATCTACCTTAGGCACTTAGTTTATTAGTGCCTCCACCACACCATGAATTGGAGTTATTACCTTCCCTATCTATCCCTCTAGTTAAGCACATCACTCCATACGACTAGGTTTGGATGTCTTCTTCTTGATGATGTAACCTCTTAGTTTTAATGTACCCTCACCCCACACAATGTCCTAATGTCACTTCTATATTTATTATTGGTTCTCTTTGAGTTTCTATCAATCACTTCTAGGTAGTTTCTTTCTCTTTGACTTCAGATTCTCTCATATGAACTTCCACTCTCTCAAGACCCAAAGTTGAACTTGCCATTTTCTTAGCTTCATATTAAACTCTTCCTCATCATTCTAATAGGCAATAAGCAACTCTTCTTTGACAACCCTCGATACTTCTACTTTCAAAATGCCTTCTCTTAACAACAACGAAAATATTACCTTATATTTTGATAAAGAAATAGTTACTTTGGTTGCTCTTTTTGAATACTTTATTTTGGAGATTTTATTTATAAGATTTTATTCATCTTTATTGTTGATTTGTGTGTTGTTTATATTGTGTGTGTATGTGTGTGTGTGTGTGTGTGTGTGTGTGTGTGTGTATTATATTAATGTTTTAAGATGGTTCTCAAATGTCCACATTCTTTGATACTCATCAATCTCTTTTATTCACAAATTTAGTTTTATTTTAAGTTCAGAACCAATACATTTTATTCTTTGAATTTTTCATCATTCCTTAATAAAATCTTTCTCTTTAATAATAAGATATTATCCCACCCTTTTCATATAATAGTTTGTAAAATGTGAAATATTGTGTGAAATGTAAGAAGTTTTGTGTGTGATTATGTTATGAAATTATCATATTGTGTTAATTTGTGTGTTTTGTGTGGAATATTATTAATTATTGTTTGAATATAATTTGTTTAAATTGATGTATTCTAATTGAGATGAAATTGATACATAAAATAATCTTGCCGCAATACCTAATATGAATCAGCGATAACTTTGCAACTTTTATACCAATGGTTTCTAAAAAGATGTAAAGAATCTAAATTATCTAAGTTATCTACATTGTAAGAGTAAAATAAAAAGCAAAATCATGAGATAAACCATGTACATACTGAAAAAATCAATTATAGAATAATCATCCTTACAAAATTTCATTCTATTAAGTTTTAAAATATATCATGTAAATTTAATAAATTTATCAAAATCTTTATCCATATATTTTATATTTATAATACTATATTACTGTCAAGCCTATCATTTGATTTCTTTTGAAGGAAGGATAAGTGCTTTAAAATGTTTTCACGAATTAAGAATTTCATGCAACTTATTTTTAGTCCTTCACAAATCAAGAATACTTGAGAAATTTAGATGAAAATTATCACTCATATCAAATTATAATTGTTGATTTTTTTCAATAAAATAGTAATTTTTTATTAAGTTTGTGATATAAGGTTTAATAACTTATGAAAAGGTAATACATTTATGAAGAATAATTAAGTGTCTTATTGTCTAATATGAATAAGTAAAAAAAAAACATTATCACTTTTTAATTATGGAAAAAAGATATTCTTGAAATTATCAATTCTAACATTACTAGAAAAGCAAAAGATAACACCATGTTTTCTGAGTTCAAAATCAATTATAGAATAATTACAGTTTGGGCATTGTTTTAAATATAATAATGATTGTATTTTAAAATGATTATCATATTTTACTGCTAAGATGTATCTGCAAGCCTATATTTTGATTATTTTAAGGAAGGATAAGTAATACTCACGAATTAAGATTATTTCTTGCAACTTATTTTTGTACATTAACAAGAATAGAAAGTTTAGAGAATTGAAGGTTGCCTCCTAATGGTTTTTTCCAAATTGTTGAGTTTCACTATTGTGGTTATGAATCAGTTTTTTAAGAATCTTCATTAATAATAATTTAGAATTTGATGCTGTATTTTGTCTAAATATGTGCAAAATAATGTACATTATCACTTAACATGAGAATTATGATATTCTTGAAATTTATCAAAACTACCCCAAAGTAACTTTCATGAACGCCTGTTGTTGACCTAATAAATAACTTATGGACAAATTAATATGCATTTTACTTCATTTGTCCCAAATTTTAATACTAAAATTATATTTAAAAAATGTTCATCTTCATGATTATAACCTTAGTAATATAAAGCATCCATTTAAAAATTTGAGGTATATATATATATATATGAGAGAGAGAGAGAGAGAGAGAGAGAGAGAGAGAGAATTTTATGCATGTAAAAATAATCTCAATGTGCTTTATGCATGTCTAAGTTTGTGAAGAATTAGTCATAGAACTCATTGGTTTCCAAGTTTGAGATTAAAACATATTGTAAAATAATGAATATTGTTAGAATTTAATAAGAATTTTGAAATCCAAGTACAGATCTGTTTGTGTAATTGTTAAATATCCTATAGCCATTCTTACATTTATCACGAAAGAGGCTATCAGAGAAGAGCAACCTATGCTCAATCTTTTTGAACCAAAAAAGCTTGACCATTTCAACTTCCATTAAACCTTGAGGCCATGGAATTTTCTTATCTTTTCTATATATACATCATACATCAGCCATATCACAGTAAAATTCTACAATTGAGAAAGCTAACGATTAGCTTCGATATCTATCTGTGGCTGCATCCTCTTCCTTATCCTCCTCGCCCTGACCGCCTCGCAGACCGACCCCACTCAGCTCCAAGACTTCTGTGTTTCCGACCAAACATCAAATGGTAAATATCAGTCCATTCATCTCTACCATAACAGACTCCATTAACATTTGATATATTTTCTCATGAGTATACGAGGAATTTCTTAAAGGCTTTCATCAGATACCATTCACAATGCTTCTGCAGTTTTGTGGCTTCGTCTGTAAACGAACCTCGTCAACGTGAATGACTTCTTCTTCCCGGACTCTACCCCAGAAACACAGCAACTTGAAATGTAACTGCTGTCAACGTTGTGAACCTTCCTGGTCTCAACACCCTTGGCATCTCCATAGCTCGCATAGACTTCTGACGGACTCAATCCTATGCCACAGAGATCTTGGTTGTATTGGAGGGCACTCTCTCTCCGTCGGCTTCCACCTCAAACCCTGACAATAAATTGTTTGCTAAGGTTCTTAACGAAGGTGATGTCTTCGTCTTCCCTCAGGGGCTCATACACTTCCAGTTCAATGTTGGCCATGAGAACTGTAGCTCTCGCTGCAGTCAGAATCCAGGGTGATCACTATTGCAAATGCTGTGTTTGGATCGAAACCGATTTCTGATGAAATTTTGGCGAAGGCGTTTCAGCTTGATAAGAAGACGGTGGACTCGCTGCAGGCTAAGTTCTGGATGAATAGTAACTAGGAAACGGTTGTTGTTTCTTGCTTGGATGGATCTATGTTTGCCTTATATGGAGGTGTGAACTTCTTTATGTATGCGTGTGCAATAAAAGAATGTGTTTTGTTTGTGGGAAAATCTTTAGAGTCTGTTTAAGTTCTTGAAATATATAATAAAATTATTGAAGAGAATGAATCTCAAATAATGATTAAATTGTTTCTCTAGATTGCTCTATAAGTTATAGACCAATAGTATTTCAGCATTGGCCGATCATGAATCATGACGAGTTACAATTGCACATAAACTAAGATACAAATGATAATTTTATCACTAGAATTGCTTCAATATTACTTTATAGATGTTTGTTGAGATCACACATCATTTAGTTAATTTATGTAATATTTAAATGATATTTAAAAAAATTATAGGCACATCACACACAAAGCTATCAGATGTCAATGTACAAGTGAAACAAGATCATAATGGTATTCTACATGGAGAACAAAATAAAAGTGAGGATAACTTTATATATATGAGAGGTCTAGCAAGAAATTCAGAGCTCAACTTACATTATAGACCTAGATGCATCTTTACACAAGACCAATTGCAAACATGAATATATAGATTTCAAAAAGAACAAATTGAATGCTTCGGGTATTACCAAGGTATGATCATCTAAGATTTATAGAACATCAATTGGTTTATATTTCTATTTTACTTTATTTTTAAATATTTAAGTTATGTTTATGTGAATAAGATTGTTACTTTGTTGTAACTTGTTATATAATTTATATAGTTAATAATACATCTCTAGTTGTCTTCAATGGAAATTTTGATGAATTATTAGGGAGAGCCTACTTTATGAAAGAAGGCATTTTGAAGATTTAACTAAAAGTATCTTTTAACAATTACATAAATTAGATCTTAAATACAACATTTAAAATATAATTATAGAAAATAAAAAATTAGTGTATCCATCTACATCTCCTTTAATCCATATTTATAGTGATCTAGAGCTTGTAGAGGCATCTCTCACTAATGATGTTTTATTATAACCTCATTAATATGCTTCATTACCTCATGTTGTGTGGCTAGCCAACTAAACTGTCAAGAGCTATGGCTTGGGATAATAGTGGAGTTGGCATGTAGTACTATATAATATGAATCAAAGAACACAAAAGTATTTATTATCCTAAAATTTTCTACCAAGTAAAAGTGTGATGACATATGTAGTGTATAGAGTACCCTAGTGCTTCATCACTCTAGAACAAATTGAATGATGGTCATTATGCATAGAAAGGTGCACTACTTAGGCCGATAATGTCATGTCATGGCAATGCACTTAGATAAGTATTCAGCTTGGATTTGTATAAGTAAACATTTCTAAGAGAGAAAAGGGTTAATACATTGGTATCATTCTTTTCATCATCACCTCCATAACTATCATTAGTAACATATACTTTAATGAACACAACAAAATGCTATTAGATATTATATATAAGTCTTACCTTGAACAAACTATTAAAATTATAACATATTGACTTTAAATAAGCTACATTCATGATTTATTGCATTCTTATTAAAGCTAATAAAAATGATTAATATTTACATCAATTCCTACCATTATAAGCAAAGTGCTCTAGCATTTCTCCAATAGAAAGTACCATCCAAATTTAGCATAGTCTAATAATAAGATCAACAAATGATAAAGGTTCAAATCCCTAGAAGATATGATTGAAATGATTTGATTGACCAATTTATATTTTATATATAAAATCTCTCATGATTTAACATATAACCTTCATTAACTTATATAGTGATCGATATGATTCCTCCCAAGTATCAAAGATAGATCTAACTACATTTATTATTGCATCCTACATTTTCATAGTTGAAGCTTTCATAGTGAACCTAGTTTTACATAACCTATAATCTTTTTAGTTTTAAATTGAATTGATAGTAAATATTTGCAAATAAAAAATGACTAATAAACTCAAATATACACTTATGTCCCCACCCTTATTGGATTAGTGCATGTATGGGGTATATATTTGAGATTCTTCATGCTTCATGCACTAAGGTGATTCTTACTAAATGTATGTAATCATCAATAATAAAGTTTAGATGCATAATCATTTTGTACAAATATAATTTTATACTTGCTCTTATTAGAGTATATCACATTGTACACTTGTGGTGTTTTAATTTGGAGCCACAGGGAGATCACGTAGATCTTAGGGGGTACTTATTGAAGTGATCAGGTACTGCATCAAGGTATGATGTATCATCTCAGGAGATGAAAATATCATTCTACAATGGAACTAATCACCTAATAAGAACTCTAATGCATATTGGTCTACTTATGTACCAAAGATCTTTCCCTAATTTTACATAAAAAAGTAAAGCAGGATTTATTTTATGTCAGGTTCTTTAGCTCCTTATGGAAGCAAGCTTCCATAGTTAATTACATTTTAGAAAATGTGGATCTCCTACTTGATTAAAGTAGTCAATAAGTATCTCCAAAGATTTCAAATCAAAGGATTATGTATTTATGAAAATCAAATGGGAATTTCAAACAGAAGACATATTTCTATTTGAAAGTAGAATAAGTAGGAAGCACCCATGATATTGAGTGCTTGAGTGTCTACCTTATAGTGAGACTTTATATATTTGAGATAGAGAATTTACTTTTATTAAAGTTAGAATTTTATTAGAATGCTTGGGGCTTATAGTCCAATAGACAAGTTCATGGAAATTCCTAAGAGGTTAGGACTTATTCTCATAGCCCGAAGGAAATAAGTGGCCTCAAAACCTAAATCTAAAATGCTTTATCACAAGCTAGAAGTATGACCTAAGTCTAATCGAGAAAGATGGAATATGATAGTCCACCTCTAATGAACACACCCGACTCTTCTGCTCTTACAATGGCTTGAAGTGGCTGACAACTAACACCTCCTATACTTTAAAATTATGTAGGCCAGTCTTATGCAGATGCAAGATGGCTAAGCTATTGTTTAATTATGAAGGAAGCTAGAATCCTAAACTCACTCCCTAAGAGACTAGATCATGATTAGTATGAAAACATGACTTAGATTAATGTCCAGAATTTACAATTTATATACCTTTTTTTTGACACATTCATTTTGGACCAAGGCTAAATCAATTAGAATAGGTGTTCTCCACTATAAGGGATCGCCCTCAAAGGCCAAGCATATCCCCTATCGTGTAAGAGTGGAGACCTTCCCTATTCAACAGTGGCATAATATGATATGCATGGTGTGATAACATATAACATTCGGCTAATGAGTTTTCTAAATCTTTTATTCATTTGATTATAGACCTAAGCTTTAAGATGAGGTTATGAGTTGTTCTTAAAATTTAGTTATGAAATTTTAGTGATAATAGAAAATTTAATTTTATCCTAAAGAGCCTCACATCAAATCATCACACTTTAGGAAACCTATGAAAGCATGCCATTTCTATTGCACAATCTAAACATAATTATCAAACATGTGAACTTCGTAAAAGAATAAGAGGCCCGATGTAGATATATTTTAAAAAAAAAGAAATTGGGTAGCCCTACCCTTATATAACCAGGATTACAATGGAATATTATAATTATAATGAATACTATGAGGGTCTTCAATCTCTTGTCTCTCTTTTCTTCTTTCAGATTGGTTTGCTCCAGGCTTTACAAGGTCTCCTAGGTCTTTACCTTCTAGCCCTGCGCGTCCTAAATTCCATAACACTAATCCTAATCCTATTGTAAAAATTATATAATTATGAAAAATGGAATCTAACTATGTTGACCTCATTTTTGGATGAGGATAACATCATTCATAATCCTAGTAATTAGGTCCCTTATTCTTAGATTAGGAGTTCTTAATTAGGCACTTAGGATACTATGCTTAGTGGCTGAGTAAATAAATCATAATAAAATAACAAATCGAATCAAATTATAAAATTTGAAACTAAAATCAAATTTGAAATTGAATCAAACTCAATATGCTAAAGTGAAAGGCTACGTCATCTTGATAGATCCTTTTATGACCTATCCTAATCCAGTCATATTAAATGAACCCAAATTAAACCCAAGTCTAACCAAATTCAGTAGAAATATAAATCAAGCATATTTAAATTGAAATCTAAATTCAATTGAGCCTAAGTTGAGGTAATTAGATTGATTAACTCAATTAACCCATTTAAGCTTAAAATCACTTAGGTTTAAATAGAATTAAATTAAATCAAAATTAAACCAAATTAAATCAAACCAAAAACACATAATTAATGCATAAACACTAACAAACCAAAAAATAAATCAAGACGGTGGCAAATATATCATTTGGCCTAGAGTTGACTCATGTGAGCCCCACTAACTCAAAAGTCAACTAATCAAAATTTGGTCAAATTGAATCACTCCATATACACAGGATCATCAAAGAATATGTTTAAGCACTAATCTAAACAAATCTAAACCCAATAAAACCTCAAATGAATTAATTGAGTCATTTGATCTAAATTGATCTTATTGAACTAAAATCTAAATTAAATTGAAATTAATTTAAATCAAACATCCAAAATTATTTGAAAATTATAAATGATAACAAATAAACTTTAAAACTTGTAGATTTTATCTTACTTTTTAATTTAGGATGCATCCAAAGTTTTTGTAATTATATAAGGATGTAATTAGGCTGAGTAGGACTAGAAAATAATTTTATAATTAATATGAATAGAATTATATGCAAGAAATAGCAAAAATAAAATTATAATTTATGTTTAGTGAAATTATTGTTTTGAAAAAGTTGCAACATTGTAAATCCTAAAATGTCATAATCATAGGGACTACATTGGATGAAATCATTTTGTTATTGACATGACAATTTGAATTTAATATTGTTTAGAAGTTTTACCATAATTGAAAGAAAAAAAAAATGAAGAAATGATTTCCAATAAATTATAGGTGGATAAATCAAAATATATATTTTTCAAGTAATGAGCGTTATTCATACACTGATTACAACAAATCTTGTAAACAAGAGAAAACGATGATAAACACAATAAAGATTAATCTCACATATGTATTAATATAAATTATTTGTGATTAAAAATTTTGAATAAGATTTATGGAAGATGAACAATTTTATTTTTATCACAGGACTGAGGCCTCGAAGAATGATAGATCATCAATCAATAATATGAATATGGAAAAATGTGCTAATATTACTCAATTTTTTTGATATAAAAAAGAAAAACAAGTTTAACATTTTTAAAAAGAATTTAACATAAAGATTTTATGTTTCAAATTCTAAATTTATCATTTTAATTTACTCAAGCGGAGTAAATGCAATTTATTTTTGATTGACAGAGATGACAAAGCAATTTCTGAAAGAACTTAAAGAGTACCATGAAGATTGCATATAACTGTAATCAAATAATCTTTTCATGCATCTAAAGAGGCAAAGAATTTAATTGTATTTACAGGCTTAATTTATAACTGTGTAGTGGAATTTTAAAAGTTGAATATTTGTAGATATAAGTATTCGGACATTAATATTAATTAATATTAACAAATAAGAATTTGATTGTATTTGCAAGCTAAGAACTTAATTGCATTTATGAAAAAATTTAAAAAAAAAAAACTTAATTGCATTTATGAAATAATGTATAATAGTTTATTATCTGTCTTGTTCAAAGAACGAAGGAATTTGATTAATCTCTTAAAACCATTCTCAATTTTATATTGCATTAATATGTGAAGTCAATTCAATATAAATAAAGTACTTATAACTTTGTTTTTTTAAAAAAAATGAATTATTGTTTTAAGCATGTGAAAAATTAACTGTAAGGCACCTTAGCCTAGTGATTAAGAGCTTAGTGTTATGCCTTACGCCATACTAAATATGAGGCAAGGAGGCTAACTAAGGCCGTCAAGACATAGAGTCATCATGTGTTACAAGGCTTTGAATGGTTTTACACATGCCTAAGATTTTCAAGAGGGCATTAGAAGCCTAGATAACTATGAAAGTCCATGGGGTTCTCCATGTCTCTGGAGTATCCTAGAATAGTTTGAATGTCTAGGGAATGTCCTAGAAGTTTCTAGAGGTCCCTAGAATGTAATAAATGTATAAGAATAATGTGAAGTATTCTAAAGAACTCTACACACAAGAATGATAAGGTGTATTCTAGATTATTTCTAAGGAGAGAGTGGATTACCATGAATAGGAGCAATCACCCCTCATTTATAACCAAGTAAAGCTCTAAGAAGAGTGAGCCCAAGTGTGTGTATAAGGTCCAACACTTTGTAAAGTTATCTTGAGATTAGTGAAATTTTTTCACTCACTTCTTTTCTCTCTTTGCATTTGTTGACTTCTATGCATGCGTCATGAGTCAAGTCGAGCTCACAGGATAAATTCGACGAGCTTCGGATCGCACATCAGAGCTTACATGCATTGGGCATGGCCAAAATCAGTCGAAATGATCTTCGATCGATGAACGAACTTCGCTATCATGTTCAAAATGTCGAAATTGATCATGATATACATATTACACAATTCGACGATTGATCAAGAAGGAAGTCCGTCGCGCTACGCTACACAGTCGAGGTCAATGATGCTCAAACAACTTCCGTTCATAAAATTGAACACGTCATTAGGGTCGAAATGTCGAAACCTATCAAATGAGATTTTTTGTGCTCAATTCGGACGAGTTTGAGCGAATATTGAGCTGAAACTGACCTGATTTGATATCGACTTGAACCAAATGACCTCCATTCAAAAAATGGACTACTTCATTGCATCCAGAACATCAGAATAATCTAAGATCGACATATAGCTTGCCCATGTAACAATATCAACGCAAAAATCTAAATTAGAGTTAATTATATACTTAAGTAAAAATTTCTATAAATACCTCTTTTATATATAACCCTAACCCGAAAAATGGGAACCTAATTTCTCCCAAAAAAACTTGAATTTTCTCCATTCTCCATCGACCCGTTCTCCGCTACTACCATGGCGAGCTCCGCCACCGTTCTGTCATGGTGCGGCCATCTGTGACGCGTCGTCCAGCCAACCTCCATGAGCAAACCGGTCAGCGCCCCTCACTCGCACCGGTGCTGTGCACTCCTAGCGTGCTCCCCCACACACACACCCATGCATAATGTCTCCTCCTCCTGGAGCCTCATGATTGAAGTCTCATGCCCATCTGCTCCTTTCCTACATGTATAAAATGCTCGAGCATGGTTGTCCTTGAAACCCAACATGCAACGCGCATTTACGATAAGTGAAACCCACAGCGGTCTTTTTTGTGGGGAAACTAGTAGGTGATGACGTGTTAAACTAGTAAACCCATACCCACTTGTTGTAGAGCGGCAAGGAAAGCTATGCTTGCTTGTGGGTATATAAGTACCCGTACACATATTTCTTGGCGTGGAGGAGAAATCTGTGTTTTCTAACAGGTACTCGAAGAGCCTATGTGCGTCTTTTTAGATGGGTTGGTTAGGAGACTTATGGTCGGGGTGTTGCAAGATACTACCCAGACATGTCTTTTTAGATAAGTGGGCAAGCCTAGTTTTGGTAGAATTCTCAGGCTAGGGGAGATACTGCCAAAATTTTGTTAGAATCTGGAGTGCCAAGGAACAACAAAAAAGAGGGCATTTGGAATTTAGCTTGCTTGTGAATATAAGTACCCGTGCATGTCTTTCTTGGCATGACAGGGAAATTTGTGTTTCCAGTACTTGGCCCTATACATGCCTTTCTTGGGGTGGGATGGTGTATTATTATGATGTTTATACACCTACATGTCTTTCTTGACATGGTGGGCAAAGATATTTAAGGTAGCCCCTACATGGGGGGCGATCAAGATGCTCCCAAAATGGTACCAAAATACAGTCAAATTTCCACATCGATAGGAGGCCTAAATAGCTCAAAATAAAGACAGTCATAAATATAAAATTGATGTTTAAACTGACATTGCAGGCATATAAGTACTCATACACACCTTTCTTAGCGTGGAGAAAAAATCTGTGTTACATATAGGTGTTTTAGAGACTCATACATGCCTTTCTTGGGATGGTGGGATGATGCATTTAGTTGTGATGTTTACACCATCCATACATGTCTTTCTTGACATGGTGAGCGACCTCGGGAAACTACCGAAATGCTATCAAAATTTTATCTAAAATCCTAAACTTATAATGAAACTCAATCAAAATAAATAATATTATTCAAATCTCTTAAGCTCAAATATATACTGAATTAAATAACCTGCATGGGCCCCGACACTACGCTGAATGGTTAAACTTAGTGTCTGAGGATGTTGCGCGGTTGATTCCCGGTTGGGTCTTAGGACCGAGTCTGGGTTAACAAAAGATAAAAATCTAATAATATTATTATAAGAATTTTATAAGAAATATCTCAAAATTTAATTCATATCATATAGACTGATCCTCTATTATTAAATTAGAGCCGATAATATGGAATTGCAAAATAATACATCCACCCTCGAGATGCGGTTTGAATGAAGATTTCAACTGAGGATACTACCATCAAAATATATTTAAAATTTCAAATTAAATTAATATAAATTAAATATCAATTCAAATAAAAAAATCTAATTAATTATTAAGCTTAAATAACTAAATGAAAATCACCAACCTAAAAACTTAAAGAAAAATTTAATTCATCTATCTCTCACAATTATTTGTTGTAGGTGTCAAATTAAAAAAACTCTAGCTCATAAAGGAGCCAATGTCAAGTCAAATACACAACTATGTTCATTCTCAATCAATCTCATGCCAGTAAGGACGTGGCCCATGTCCTCTGTCCGAGGGGTTTGTCAGTAGGCTCTACATATGATGCGATTACGACCAGAGTCCTTTGATCGAGTGATTGCCTCCAAATAACACAATTATATTACGATCGCGATTGTAGCCTGTATGTTCCCCAATGGCTCATTCCTTTATGTTGTGAATCATAGGGTGCACTTGATAGGGTAAAAAGTCATCTGTTAGCTAAGGTGAACTTAAGCATGTCTCCTTAGACAAACACCACCTCAGGTCTACAAGATCTCCTTGGACGATGCAACCCATGGCTACTGACAAGGATCATTCGGTTAAGTTGGGTCGACTACCTCCTCTGACTAAGTAGACTAGGGATCACCACAGCCCGGGATGACAGAACCATTGGATCTTGATCGGGCACATCATCATTCCCTCAACCATCTGCTTAAAGTTTGAATATAACCCTAGTCTACTTAGTCAGAGGATGATGTGTGTAACAAAGAGATATTGGGAGATATTTAGCCTATAACATTAGGCTCTTAACAAAGAGATATTGGGTTTAAACCCTTGCACATGCTTTATGTGTGTAAGTTTATGATTAAATTTACTTAAATATCCCAAAAAATGCATACAATTAATGTAGTAAAAAAATATATGATTTTTTATGTTATATTTATTTGATTGTAAAGTTAAATAAAGAAAATATTTGGTGAAACCTAATAATGGATATTACAAAGAAAAAAAATTATGATTATTGGAAAGAAGACAACAATCAAAATTTCTATATAAAAATTTCTACATTACGATGAATTGATAGAAAATTAATGACAAGATAAGAAATGATAAAAATAAAAAAAGTTTAATATGAATTTAAAAAAAATGTGGATATATAACAACTTTGATTAAATTCGATTAATAGGAGATATTTAACTTTTTATGATCACACAATTAAAGTGAGTAGCAAGATAAAGAAGAATGGTTGGATAGAGATGTTGAGATAGGAGCAAAGAAAATATAATGAAAATGGTGCTTGAAGCGAATAGATAGAAACTGCCAAAATATAAGTGAAAGTAGTGCTTGGAAGGAGAGTAAACTTTAATTTATTATTTAGGTTTTCTTTTTCCAAAATCTAACATTTACGTTACAAATAAATCAAAATATATGAGTGGACTTGAACTATTAGGCAGCAATTTCGTTTCATATACTATAGAATTGTTTCAACAATTGCATTAGACAAAATGGAAATAAATTTGTTTTATTTAACTACCAATAAGAATATTTTACATGCAAAATGTTTTTTCCTTTTCAATATCCAGCAATTATGCTTCAAAAACTAATAAGGTTGAGTTAAAAAAAAAAAGATTAGTCAACACTTATATTTTTGAAATATATAGTTTACATTTCTAATCTCATTAGTGATAATAATAGTTTTATATATTATTTTATATTTCTAATCAGATACTTTTAATTGATAAGTGCAAATAATTATATTGAAAGCTTATCAATAATAAGCTATGCTATCCACTATAATTATTGTCTAACAGCCACTTCTCCCTGTAAATTAATCTTTGTCATCCCATCATAATTGTGGAATATAAATTGGACCATTGAGCCATAATTGAAGAAAATGAAGTTGCTGCAAAATATATACTCTTTTATCCTGCTTGTTTTATAGTTCTTTATTTTTTATTGTTTTTTGTTTTGTTGATCTATCATAGTTCAAAATAATTCAACTAAGTGTTGCTTTCTTTATGATATAAAGTTGTAAGCTTATTTGCATTTTTTTTCTCCTTTGTTCATTATCTCTTGGCAAACTCAACAAATCCATCTACTATGGTCTCAACTCCATCAAATTTGATATGCCTCAATGATGTTTCTATTCCTTCATAATTAAAATTTCTCATGCTAACATCAAAGTTATTATCAACATTTAATTAACAACTGAGAATTATCTTGTTTGGTGATCTCAAGTCTTAACACTTCTTTAAGGCAAATGGATTTGATGGATATCTTGATGGATATCTTGATGGATCTACTATAAAATCAGTCAGATAATTTGTTAATGCTGATGGCTTTCTTACTTCTAACCACAATTAAACTATGTGGATGTTGATTGATGAAAACTTAACTGCAGCTTTCTATTCTACTATATCTCCTTTACTTTTTCCTATGTGCTTAATCTTGACTCTCGTAAAGAAATATGTCTTATCTTTGAACAACAATTATAATCTTCAAATCAATCTCAAATTATCAGCTGAAAAAATGAATTGCATCACATCATTATGAAGGATAAATCAATGATGCAATATATATTTAACATAAAAACTAAAGTTGATGCAATAGCAAGCTCTATGTTTGATCCAGAAGATATTATTTTATATACATTGAATGACTTACCAACTACCTACCAAGCATTCAAAATAATAATTTGGACCAATTTATAGCCTATAAGTTTAGATGATTTCTATTCACTATTTTGCTGTGAGGAATTAAACATTGCTAATGAAATGATGAGAACTATCAATCTACAATCCGCTTGAAGCTTCAGCTTGTTTTCAATGCCATTCGTGATTGGGGTTGTGAATTAGATGATTTTTCAATTCTACTAGAGGTCGCACTTGTCTCCTCTTCTTGTAACCCACCTAGATCCACTGTGGAGGAAATCCTCATAGGATTGTTGACCTCATTTTAGAATGAGCTCTCAACCCTCCATCTTAAACATAAGACTTCTCTTAGACTTTAAGAGTTTCTTAGTTTTAAGACACATCTAGTGATTAGATGGACACTCAACCTATCCTAGAGACTTAGAAGAGTTAGGAATAGGTCAAGCATTAGAGGTGTTAGGAAAATTTACCTACCCTTACCTTGAACCATTCCTCACTTCCCTCCTTCAAGTCAAACTCCAAATCAATCTTATTTGATTTTCTCCAAACTCAAATCAACTCCTTGTGATTGAAATCCAAGATTGAAACCCATGAATGAAATTCCTAAGTCCAAATCTTTCTTGAGTCCTTAATCTTCTCTTAAGGACTTAGCCAAAATCATGATCAAACCAAATCAAACCCTTGAGATTTTCTCATAATTCATTTATATTCTCATTTATATTTACATATATAACTAAAATATAAATTCAAACCAATCCAACTAAGCTCAAAATTCAAAATCAATTCACTTCGTAAGTCCTTTAAATTCTTTTTTTAATAGACTTAGATCAAATCAATTCAAACTCATGGGATTTTCTCATAACTAATTTATTATCTTCTATATATATATATAAATGAAATATAAATATAAATCAATCAAATCAAATTCAAAATTCAAGCTCCAAACTCCAAAAATTTCTTAAGTCCTTTAAATCCCTTTTAATAGACTTTAGCCTAGATCATGATCAAATCACTTCAAATCCTTGAAATTTCCTCATGATCTATTTATATTCTCATATATATTCACATATATAAATAAAATATAAATTCAAATAATCAAAACCAATTCCAAAATCAAACTCAAATCCACTAAAATACAACCTAAGCCTTTCAAGTCAAAATCTTGAACTTAGCCAAATCAATTTCAAATCAAGCCAAACTCTTGATTTTCCATCATGATTCAATCAACCCTACAATCATGAACCCAAATATAAATACGAACTTCAATCACTAAATCAAAATCCAAGTCAAAATCAAACCCCAAATCAATTCTTATTCTATGCTTAGGCTTTATGTGGTATGTCTTAGCTAGGCATTAGAATTGTAATTTTCTTGGAATTATTTAATTTAACATGAAGGGTGGTTTCATTTTAAGTTGTTTAGAAGTTTGCAAATTTTAATTTGTATTTTTGTTTGTTTCATTTGATATTCACTTGATACCTAAGTGTTATAAAGGGAAGAAGGAGGCTTAACCTCCTTCATTCCTACCTTAAGTAATTTTCTAAAGCATGTTGTTATGAATTGATTTCTTTTAGTACATGATTTGTTCCATGTTTTATTACTTGTAAGTTTGGGTTAACTTTAAAGGATTCTATTCAACATGAAAAGCATCTTAAGACTAATGAAATTGAATTACCATTAAATGGAACATGTTACATCATTCCTTTTCATCGCCTATACTATGCATATGATTTAAAACTTAACATACATATACATGCAATAGATTTTTAGCATACTTAAAAGATTATGAATGTATATGTTTTGATAGAAAAGAGAGATCTTCGTTCTTAAATTAAAGACACACACACATGTATTAAAGTTTTGAGGGTACGTGCCGTTGTTTAAACCAGGGAAGTGAGATAATCAATGACATCCTTGGTGATACTTAAATTCTCGTATTCCTAAGATGTCCAGACTATATACTTACAATTCTTAAATACATATGGATGTACAAATAACTATGAGAACCAGAATCATGAAAAGATTGTATTTTTGTTGAATTATTTACACATGTAAAGTAAAGTTCTATCCAAATTCTAGTACAAGTACACATAAGAATGAAATTAAATAAGTACGTACCTTTATTAACTAGGAAAATGAAATAATCAATTATTTTCTTGGGGCTAATTAAAGCCTCGTATTCTCGAGATATCCAGACTATATAGTTATTATTATTCAAACATATGTAAACTCATACATGAATCATGAAGACAAAATATACCTTAACATGTTTAGATTATAAGCACATGCAAATCTTATGTAATATTCATTGCTAATATCAATCCAAATTCTCATTATCAATTTATAATTTTAAAAATAATTTTGAAACTTATTAGTGATAATATCCATACATATGATAAGATTAATCCAACACATGCAATTTTACATAAGTAAATTCAATTGATTATTGGGTTTTGAAAGCATGAATGTATGATATCACATGGCATACAACATTTATAGTGATTGAAAAGGAATCATTAAACATAACCATATAATTCATTCAACTACATTAATTCCTAAGGACAATCATATTAAATAAATTCATTTAAGGAAATCAAAGCTTCTTATTAAATTTGATTTTAAATTTTGATTATACTTAAAGAGGAGGAAACACTTGTTGTTTTTATCCCATCCCATGATGATTCAATGTGTTTAAAGAGAGGTAATCAGATGAATTTTATGAATTAATTAAGTTTGAATCATTAAGCAATTTATTTAATTACCCCTTTCCTATGCTTCTTAAATTTGATTAATCACTTATTCATGAGCCTTAAATGGTATGCAAATGAGAAATTAAAATTGCAATGCTCCTAAAAGACCTAATGCAATAGGCTCATGCTTAAGAATTAATTAAATTAAGGAATCTAATTAAAGAAACATTCAAACCCTAATAAAGCTTTGTTCACTATTCAAAACTTCATGAAATTATTTTGATTAAATTCTCCTTTATTTAACCTTTCCAAATGAGCTTATTTGTATTTTTTAAATTTTTCTATAATTAGTTATGATTTTATGAAGTTCTAGCTAATTAAATTATATTTTACACCTTAATTAACTCCTAATCCCATCGGCACCACACAGGAGTTGACATGGCAACGCTTTCCACGTGGCACCGTGGGATTGGCCACTAAAATGTCTGACGTGACATGTTGAGTCAGATCTTGGATTGGATTGTGGAGATTAAACCCATGGTTCCTAATAGGATTAAATTGAGATAATCTAATGGATTAATCACGGTCATCTATTCCAATCACAAGGAATGGATGACGGATGATCCTTCATCCCCTGAGCGACAAAAGACGGACACTGTCCGCCCTCCCCTGCTCGATCCGAGCTCACCTGAGCTCGTGAGGCATTGAGATTGACTATAAAAGCTTTAGGGAAGATATCTAAGGATATATTATGGTGGGATTCACATGAAAATATGATTTTATTTACAAAGGCCAAACAACTTAATGGATTTCTACGGCTTGGCAGAATTTACCTCATTAGAGCTCAGGATTAGTAGTCTATCTACTGAGGTAGCTTTATCTTGAAGAGATGAAGCCCAGTTAAGAAGCTCAAAGGTTACCTCCTTGTCGGTGGCTCTGTGGACTAAACGTCGTTGGAATCCTCATCGAAGTTAGCCTAGGAGTGGTCTCTAGTGCTCAAATCGATCAAGAATTGATTTGTTTTGGATCACCAAAACTTGGGAAAGGTGTGGGTAAAGTTAATTTGAGTTTGGTGAAGTTTGGGTGAGGTTGGATGAAGTGGATGCTCTATTCTATTTGGGTTTGATATCACCGATGATGGGGAGGCAAAGCGATATCGAGAAAGCACTTGAGAAGCTCGTCTCCCCACTCTCGAGCTCTCTGAATGCTCTGATGTGTGTTGGAATTAGTTGGGAGGAGTATAATCCCCTCCCTCTCAAATCGAATGGCTCAAGTTTTCTCTACATTTGGTAGACATCCGGCTGGCATAGGTAGTCGGGGATGTTAGATAGGTGCTGAGGTGGCTCAGTTTGAGTGGGTGAGTGAAGAGAGGTGGGCTGCCATGGCTGAGGTGGAGTGTACCACCTCCCCAAGGTGAGACAATGAGAGTGGAAAGGTTAGCTCACCTCTTTTAACTCATGGTTGACCCAACCAGCTTTGGGTCAGGTTAATGGTCAAATGTCAAAACTAAGCTAAGGAGGCTATCAAGTGTGAAGGGGGGTAAGGCCACCCAAATGTGTGTTTTGTCCCATTTGGAGAGCTTTACCCCATGTGTATTAGGTCAATTCAGGTTTGGTTTAGGTTGGGCTTGATTTGGGCTGACCTATAGTGACCCAAGGATGGGTCATGCCAAGTTTGAATGGGTTTGGAGTTGGTTTGGTTGGGTTTGGCTTAATTTGACCCATGTAGGTCAAATTGGGCTAGGTTGGGTTATGCTAACTAGTTGGTCAGATTGGGTCAAACCATGGATTTAGATATGTTTAAATGATGACTTGAGATATTTAGGTTCAATTGGTTTGAATTAATTTGGAGTAGATTTGAATTTGACTCATATAGGTCAAATGGCCTATGTTGACCAATATGGTCAAATTAGCAAAATTGTCTTGAGTTAGGTGTTGGTTTAGGTTCAATTGATTATTTGAAGATGATTGTAGGTGTTGGTTTCAATCAATTTGGATTTAGGAATGATTTAGATCAATATGGCCCTTTTAGGTCAATTTGGGCTAAGTAGGTCAATTGGGCTCAACCAAGGGTTTGATCATGTTCAATAATTAATTCATGATTGATTTGAGTCATTGGTTTGAATCAATTTGGATTGGATTGAGATTTGGCCCAATTATCCCTTTAGATCAAATTGGGTCAACTTGGGTCAAGAGGCTAATTGGACTTGGTTTCAATTGATGGCCAAGTTATATTCAAGAATCAACCTAAGATTGGTAAAGATCATTGGTTCCAATTAATTGAACTTGGAATGAATTTTGGTCCAAATTTCATGTAGGCTAATTGGGTCAACTTAGGTCAAGTGATCAAATTAGCTTGGTTTGACCCAATTGATTGCAATTGATCAATCAAGAATGATCAACAATCATTGTAGAGGGTATTGAATGGGTTGGTTTAATCCAATTTGGGTTGGATTGAAGTTTGGTTCAAATGGGTCCTTTAGGTTACTTTGGGTCAAGTGAACCTAATTGGTCAATTGAGTTGATTTAGGTTGAATTAGGTTGAGTTGAGTTTGATGATTGATTTGGGATTGATCATGGCTTTCATTGTGATTTGGGTTTAATTGGATTTTGGCTCATTTGGATATTTTGGGTTCAAATGCTTTGGGTTGATTGAATTGATTTAATTGGGTTGGCTTGATTGTGGATTTTGGATAGGTTTAGAATGAAGGATTGAAGGGTTAGAGTACTTTTGTGAAAAGCAATTAGATTTGGTTTGATTGAAGGAGCATCATATTAAGTCTATAGGATTGGATTATGATGGGTTTAGGATGGGATTGGATATATATCACTATGGCATGGAGCTTGGATATGAAATATGATCCAATTGGGATTGGTTAGAGGTTTGGTTTTGCATGATTGGATATGCATAGGTCATGGGTTAGTCATAGGTAGGTTCCCTTAGGCCTCAGGTATAGCTTAAGTTTAGGACATGCCTTCCTAAGTCCATAGGCTTAGGTTTGGTATTAACTTAGCCACTAGAAGTGTCCTATGACTAAGAAGATCTTAGTGTCTAGAAGACCCCCTAAGTCTAAGGTAGGGAAGAAGAGTCCTCACTCCAAATGTGAGGTCAACACTTCTCTCAAGCTCCTTGCACACATCCATGATAAGATTGAGCTCTCCATCCATGTCCTCTTCTACAATGGGCCTCTCCTCCTCTCCCCTTCCATTAAGCTTCCTTTCATCAAAGGTTTCCAATCAGTTCCCTTGATAGTAGAGACTATTGAGTTAACTACTCTAACAACTCTATTATGATTTTCAACAAAGATGCCGAGGTGACTTGCCTTCCTCCCTCTAATTGGAAGAATATAGTCTCCACCTAGTCCTCTTCCTAAAGTGATTTTTTTATTTCTTTTTATGCCTCATGTTGATGGTACTATTTTTTGTCTAGGATAAAGAAGGGCATAAGGGTGCTAAAGATTGGAAGCTATGTTTAGTTGCCTATTTTGTTGGTAAACATCTCTACTATGAATCTCTCCTCTTAGGTGAAAAAAAATTTGGAAGATTAAAGATACTTTTATTAGGTTTTTTTAAATTAAGGATTTTTCTTCCCTAAATTCTCAAAAACTAATGATTTTAATTTTTCATAGAGCTGGGGTCCTTAGTTTATCTTTCAAAAGCCATTTATTCTAAAGAAATGGTCTTCTGTCTTCCTCCTGTTAAGGAAGAACTTTCCTCTTTTCCTCCATTGATAAAAATCATGGACATTCCTCTATGTTGTTGGAAGCCAACTGGTATTTTTAGGATAGTAAAATTGGATCCCCTCTTGACATGGACATCCTTACAACCAATAAAGCTAGGCCAACCTTTGCTAGGATTTACGTCAAAATTGTAATTTTCTCTCTGCCATATGAGATTTGCATTAATGTTCTAGGTAAAAACTTAAATCTTTACATCCAATATGATTAGAAACCCTCCAAAAGCTCTGGATGCAAAGCTATCTCACACTCTTCACATCTTTGCTTCAGTAACCCTTCAACAATTAAAGTAAAGGGCAGAAGCATAAGTAGAAGTCCCAAACCATGCCGGTGGCACTTCAAAATATCCTATCAATAGAAACAACGCATACACCTCTCTCATTGACTTTTTTTGATAATTCTAGCCATGAACCCACTTCAATGTCAATAATTATCCAAAATACTAATGAGATTTTCACCTCTAATTTTATTGATCATAATAACATTTAGTGAGATTTATGTTGATCTCCTTTAACCTTAGGGTTTTCATCTAGGCACTAAGACTTCTTCACATAGAGCCCCAAGACATTTCTAATTGCTGAGGGGATGCCAAACCCAAACCAAAGACTCATGGAATAATTAGTAAAATTGGATCCCCTCTTGCCATGGACACCCTTACAACCAATAAAGCTAGTGACCTTTTTAGGATTTATATTGAAATTGAAATTTTCTCTCTAGCTAGCGAGATTTTCATTAATGTTCTAGTTAAAAACTTAAATCCTTCATCCAATATGATTGGCAACCCTTCAAATACTCTATATGCAAATCCATCTCACACTCTTAACATCATTGGCCCAGTAACCCTTCCATGAATAAAATGGATGTTGACAAGGGGAGAAGCATAAGTAGAAGACCTAAACCTACATGTTAGGAGTGACAACTCCGTAAAATCTCCTATCAATAAAAATAATCCACTCCACACCTCCCCCATTAACATTTTACAACCTGTTATTCTAGCCATGAACCTAGATTCAATGTCGGCAACTATCTAAAATACTAATGAGACTTTCACCTTTAATTTTATTTATCTTAATACACATAATTGTTGAACTCGCTTTCCAGGCGTTTATGCTTATCTCCTTTAGCCTTAGGATTTTCATCTAAACACTAAGACTTATTCACCTAGAGGCCCAAGACACTTTTAATGATTGAGGAGCATCAAACCCAAACCCAAGACTCATGGAATTAAAACCTAATGATAATTCTATTTGGCTAGTGGAGCCAATCTAGCCCAAACCAACCCAAGTTTCCTTAGGCTAAAATCAAGCTAAACCAAATCAATCATAGCCCTAAACCCAATCAAACCAATTCAAACATAAAGCAAACCCATCGAGACTTAAATTCAAACTAAATCATGAACCAAAAATAATTTAAGACAAAAATCAATTTGAAATAACTCAAATTAAATCTCATTTAAATAAACCTAAATCAAAGCAACAATAATCAACTTAAATTTCAACAAGACATTTTGAGCTATTTAAAAGCTAACTCATACAATTTTCAATTCAACTTTTTTGTGTCAATAATAGAACAATTTCATTCAATGTAGTTCTCCTGGGATTATGATGTTTTAGGATCTACAATGTTTGCAACAATTTAAGAAAAAATAATTTCACTAATCATATATTGGAATTTTATTTTTATTATTTCTTGCATCTAATGTAATTCTTATTAATTACAAAATTATTTTCAAACTCTAATTAGGTTATTACATATATAACTATGAGGCATTGAAGATATCATAAATTTAAAAAAAAAAAAAAAAAAAAAAGATAAGAACTCTATGTTTTAAAATTTATTTGCACTAACTTAAAATTGAGAGCACACTAAGTGCACGTAATTAATATTTTTTTAATACGATCATTGTTAGGTTATAATAAAAAGAAAAATCAAATTACATACTAATATTTAGGGGTGTCAAAAATTGACCCGACATGACAACTCGACACGAACCCGACTCGAAAAATCCGGGTTTAGGTTGACCCGAATAATTTTCGGGTTGGGTTCGAGTTGAAGAAATTGACCCAGTTGATTTTTCGGATCGGGTTCGGGTTGACCCACACCTAGATTTGACTCAATTTTGACCCGCCAACTCAAATTTGACTTGAAATTGACCCGTGAACCCGAAATTGACCCGATTTTTACACACGAACCCGAATTTGACTCGATTTTGACTTAAAAAATATATCATTTGGGTCATGTCGAGTCAATCGGGTCGAAGTCGGTTCAGGTTGAAGTTTTTGACTCATTTAATAAACGTGAGTTGGATCAACCTATTCGTGGTCGAATTTGGGTCAGACCGAAACCGACGTCGACCCAAATTGACACCCCTACTAATATTATAAATATTAATATGATATATTTTAAAGTGGTGATCATCTATGAGTGGACTCACATATTTCTTTAATATTAAAGCTCTTGATTGCTGGGTTTTTTTTGAAAATTGATCTCTTCTAAAATTTTTCAAGAGAGGAATTTGAAAAAGGTAGTCTTTGAGAGCAAATCAATTATTTGCTCTTATAATCAATTGACTGGGCAGATAGTCAAGTTTATACAGATATTTCGAAGAGTGCACTCATCATAAACAACCAAATAACTTGGTTCTTGAAGATTCTTTCTCAGTCCAACTAGTTGTTACTCCATAAATCTAATATAATATTAAGCCACTTTATGCTCATCCCTACTGATTGCTAATAAGTAAATTAGTCATAAGAATGAATATCTCAATACTCATAATGATCTAAATTTTCTCAATCATAATTCTCAACAAGATTGTTTTCTTCATAATATGAATTAGGCTGCTAGGGTTGATTCAGTTCCTCATATGATCATTGTTGACTTTGACTTGCATATTGTTGCTCTTAATATTTCTCGTGAGGATAACTTTGAAAGTTATTCTCCCATATTTGTTACCTCCTCTATAAATCTAAGAGACCTTTGATATCATTCTTCCTAGTCAAAATTAATAGTGCATAAAAAAAATTAATTCAAGCTTATTCTCACCATATCTTTTATATGTGATTAATGTGGATCTTAGTAGAATTATGATTAAGGCTAATTATCTTTTGCATTCTTCCTTATCAGATCTAAGAATGATGCTCTGTTAAACCCTTGAATTTTTACACAAAATTTTAACTTACATCATGGCAAGGATCATATATAATAAAAATATAGTAATGTACCTTTAATATACTCGACTTTTAAAAAATCACTTATATTATATGAATTATCAAAGTAGAAAAATAATATATGACTACATATTATTTTTATATTTTTATATATTGGATTGGCTAATAGTGGCCTCATTATCCTTTTTATTAATAATATTTATTTTGCTTTTAAAAAGATTTTGAGGAAGAAAAAAATTGCTTTATAAGAACTAATAAATATTTTATTGAGAAATAATAATTGAAAGAAAGAAATAAATTTATCTATTATGATTGAATGCACTAAATATTGAAAGTTGAAAAATTCACATGAAAGAGGAGACGTGAGCACAAAAAAATTAAGAAGTGCACATCTAATTTTAAACACTTAAAGCTTTATGAAAAATAGTTACGATCATCTATATCTCTTTTAGGATTGAAAAGCAAGAAAAAATGGTAAGCAATATTATTAAGTTCAAGAGAATATTTATAATATTTTAAAAATAATTAATTTCTCTGTAACTATTTTTAGGCATATGCATCAGGAATGGTTCTGAGATACTCATAAATCTACTAACCAGCTAACTATCTTTAATAAAATAAAAAACTTATAAATATGAAATTAATATTTTCACATATCATTACATAGTCAAAATATTAAATTGGTTGGAAAACTAACATTAATGTGAACAATCAGTCTAGGAAGATTTCTCTAATAGAGTTCTCTAGGGCTTCTTCGTAATACTTATATGATGAAGTTGAAAAAAAAAAAAAAATCATTAACATGCGGATTACAACAGTACATAAAATATTGATAATCAATTAAGTTAATTCATATTCTCTTACAGTAATATTATATACATATATATATTTTTTATATAAATTTATATTTTTTTTACTTATAAGTATCAAATACTCAATAATTTATTAATTTAGCCATAAATTTTATTAGTTATGTTAAAATTTTTTTAAAGAAGGCCAAAGACAAGATCTATAGTAATAGATCTGGAAACTAACGATACAGTTAATGAAATTGGAGGAAGATTACAAATTATTTATTGAAGAAAAATTACTATTTCAGAGTTCTGTTTTACAAGTGTGTGTTCATATATATATATATATATATATATATAAAGTAACACTTTTTTATGTACTTCTAAAAAATATCATTACTGTGATTGAAGACGATGCAGATTTCAATAAAATTAATTCATAGTAACATCTATGAGTTCCTTTCACCATTTAAAAAAAAAAGCTATAAATGCAGTTCCACTAGAAATTTTAAATAACAGCGTGTACTTAAAAAAAATACAGATGAAATGAATCTTCAAATTAGAGGAGTAAAATCCGGGAGAGGTTGACGAGTAGAAATAAGCCAATAATGAAATGCTAGTTGACAAAGTCAATGTGGGAGGTTTACTTATCAGCTTTTTTTTTTTTTTTTAAGATATTTGAGCGAATTTAATTTTAAATTCACATAAATAATATATATATAAGAATTTGAATCTAAGATCTCATAATTGAAAGTAAAAGCTCTCAACCACTTACCTGCTCTCTGTTCAGACGACTGAAAAATTTGTTGAAGGAGAAGATGTCAGAGAAGAAGCGTGCAGGAGAAAGTTGTAGTAAAAATAATAAAAATAAAAAATAATCAGATCTCCTTATAGTGTAACTCAATCAAAATTTAAGATTTTGTTGATAGAGCCCAAATCCTATCAGAATAATCTCTCTATTTCTCCAAAACGGTATAAATAAATAAAATTATCATAAAAAAAAACATTTGCACACCTGCAATTTTTATATATTTAGATATCTAACATCTAAATTTAATATTTATATAAATATAATTTAAATCTTTAGTATTACATCAAAAATAATATCATTATTAATTTTTATAGTGAAATATACCTTTTCGTGCAAAAAAAAAAAATACTTATAAATACATAAGAAATGTGCATTATGTATGTAAAATTTTCTAAAAACTGAGATAACCAAAATATTTGTCATTAATAAAAGAATAATACAGTTATATATATATATATATATATATATATATATATATATATATATATATATATATATATATATATATATTAAAAATAGGTCTAATTAAGAATTAATTTACTTAATTATGCATAAAAAATTTTAATTTTAGGCCTAGTAATCGTTCAACGGGCAATCGGCTATTATTAAAATTTTTTTAAAAAAAAATATTGATGCAATCTCACGTTTTAAGCCGCATCGAACTCATCTGATGTTAAAATTTAGCATGATTTAGTATCTTTGGAAACCTAACAAAATTTTCTATAACTTTTATGTTGACAACCTTTGATGAATCTTGCGGATAGTAATTTTTCGTATACCGGATTTACAGTGCAAAATTAAAAATATTGATCACTTTTTTTATCATATCGGACTCATCTGTTTTTGGAATTTAGAGTGCCTAGTATCGTTGGAAAGATAACAAAATTTTCTATAACTTTTATGTTGAAAACTATCGACAAATCTCTCCCAGAAAACTGTAGGTTTTGCATTTTCTCAAATTTTCAATGTGCAAAACTGAAAATTTTGAGACACCCCCACTTTTTTGGCCGTATTGGACTCATTCGGTCTCGGAATTTAAGCTGCTTGTAATGTTGGAAAGCTAATAAAATTTTATACAAATTTCATGTTTACAACCTTTGATGAATCTTGCCCAGCAAGCCGCATTTTTGCGTTTGGTTGAATTTTCAATGTACAAAACTAAAAACTTTGATGCAGCCCCACTTTGTAGGCCGTATCGGACCCATCTGGTGTCATAATTGAGCGCGCTTGGTATCGTTGGAAAGATAATGAAATTTTTGACAACTTTCATGTTGACAACTATCAATGAATCTTGCCCAACAAGCTGCAGTTTTTACGTTTGCTTGGTTTGTCATGGTGCAAAACATAAGATCCCAAGTTTGCTCGGATAATCATTTCACCTCCTGTTGGTTATATTGGAAAATGACATAATCCTCTTCTCTTCCTTGCAAACATATACTAAGCTAGCTTATTAATATCTTGAAAGTTGCTTTAGTTCATACATGGACAAGAAATAACATAATCTGATCTACAACAATAACCATTTAATAGAAATAAATACTAACCAACATCAAAAGATAAACAAATAATAAGCATACAACAGTGAATCAAAGTGAATAACTCTAATACAAAGTACCACTACAGCTAAATGGTGTCAACTAACTAAAAAAGATAATAGTATAGACGACTACCCTCGACGATGCCTATATGACGGAATTGCATCACTATCGAGAGTGTAATGGGCTAGCGGTCGTCGTAGCCGGTCTCGTAGATGATGTTGTTGATGCTACCCTTCCTCTTCAACTTGCTCGACAAGTTGTAGTGAGTAACCCAGATGAAGGCTGGGTAGGGAGAGAGAAACTGTGGTACACTCCATACAGGAGTGTCATATGGAATGACAGAGGCCCATATCTGGTAGGACGAGTGCCTACTATGAGTGGAATTGAATACACATAGCTTCCTAATATGAATACAGTGGTGACTTTGTGAATGTATGTGTAGAGGGCCTGACCACTAGCATAGAAGATGGACCAACATCCATCGCTGGTCCATCTGGCTATACTGACAATGAAGTACCTGTAATGTTAGTGCCACTATACCTACTATCAGAGATATGCATATTACGTCACAGCTCCCTGCACAACTCCTTGTACTGGTTGATAGATTGTTGAAATTTTTATCCTCATCTTTCCCAAAATAATGCTGGAATATATCCTCGGATTGATGTGCTCACACTACGTTGAAAGAAAATTAGTTAGGATCGGATCATTATACAAAGAAATAATTTTTAGGTGAAAATAGGCCAACTATTAATCATTCTCTAGACGCTCGAGAGAAATAAGTGTTCGATGGAATTATTGGTTCCTTCAGCATGCAGAGTGAAGCCTAAGATAGATACCATCTCATGTATTGGTTGATCGCCAGCTCATCGTCCTATTGGGATGAACTTACCGCCATAACAGAATCACATCTACTTGACTCTGCAATGGTAACTAATCAATCTCTATAAATTTGATGTGGGGCTGTCATCTCATTATAAACCTTTCATTCCACCACATCATACCACCATCAACATCATAGGGTATGATACATGTAATGTAATGTCACATGAATGTTCTCCCATGCCATACTAGTTTAATAAGTGTATATACATCCAATATTAGATGCGTTTTGGCTTGATGCCTCATGTAGCTTATAAATGAGCAAACACAATAAATCCCAATGAGAACTCTCTAAATGTATCAACACCCTATATTAGTAGTAAATACTATAAGTGACCCTAAGAGCGACATATGGAACAACCAATAGCAAATGGTATGTATGCATAACAAACTCAAGCTTGGTAAGATCTAAATATGAATCCTTGTAATATGTCCATGCTTACCATAGGGTAAGCAGTGCATTGCATGAGCTTATCCCATACAAAATTCTAATGTAATATGTGACTAGACTACATGATGATGGATTTGTGTCTTGTGCTTATATCGATCGTCATAGGCCATGAAGTCCTTACCTTCCCCACTACAATTTGGCCAACTATGGGTGGGTCATCTATCTATTGACATCACTTTTGGGAGTGAGCTCTCAACTTCCTTACCATAGATCTAGGACTCTTGTAGACACTAAGAGCTCATAGTCTTAAGATACTTTTAGTGATTAGGTGAACACTAAGCTCAGACTTAGAAGAGTTAGCCATAAGAATAGGTTATACCTTTACATTTGGGAAGACTTGCCTACCTATAAGCCTTAAACCCAATCCTTGCTTCCTTCTTACAACAAAACCTCAAATTCAAATCTAAAACCATAGATCATAAATCCAATCCCAAATCAACTAATTGAAACCCATGATTAAATTCAAATTCTAAATCCTTTCCTAAGACCTTTGATTTTATCTTATCGACTTAGCCTTAACCAAATTCAAATCAACCCCAATTCAATTGATTTTTTTAGGATCATAAATCCAATCTCAAATCAAATCCCAACCCAAATCATAAATCTAACTCCAAATGATTGAAACCCATGATTGAATTCAAACTCCAAAACCCTTTCTAAGCCATATGAATCATCATCATATGCTTAGCCTCCTTCAAACCAAATCAAATTTGGTTAATTTCTTTATAAATCAATCATTCCTTCATTTATATTCATAAATATAAATGAAATCTAAATAAAACTATTCAAATCAAATCAAATCAATTTCTACTTAAGCCTTTTTACATCCCTCAATTTGGTCAAATTTGTTTCAAATCACTCCAAACTCAAGTGATTTTCTCATGAATCATTTATATCTTCATTTATATTCACAAATATAAATGAAATATAAACAAATAGCAAAACCAAACCCAAATCAAATCAAATTTCCCATTTTAGCCCTTTTAGCCAATTTCTTGAACTTGGCTAAATGATATCAAATCAACTCAAAACCCATGGATTTCTTTATGATTCATTCAATCCTTCAATCATTATTCCAAATATAAACACAAATTATAATTATCAATCCAAATCCAAGTTAAAGTCAAGCCCATGTTGACCCCATTTGACTTGAAATTATCATATGAACCAAAATCCATAGGGCTTCAAACCACTTGCAATTGGATTTATATTTCCATCTAAGTCCATATGTGAATTCAATTAAACTTGAATGAAGCCATGATCGAGCCAATTAACCCATTTAGGTCCACTTAACTCAAAGTGACCTAAAGACCATTTTGAGCCAAATTCTAATTCAACCCCATTGAACTAATCCAAATCCCATATCATGATCAATAATTATTTTAAGTTAATCCATTGTCTTGAATTTGGTCAAACCAAGTCAACCTAACCCATTAGTCATTAAAATAAAATCCAAACTAGCCAAAACTCACAATATACCAAATTGATTGAAACCATTAACTCAAACCCATTCATAATCAATGATTGAACATGACCAAACCCTCAATTGAGTCAAACCAAGTCCATTTGACCTAAGTTGACCCAAATTGGCCTAAAAGTTAAAATATCATGATTTGATCCAAATTGATTGCAACCCATGGCTCAAGTTCATTCCAAATCACTTATTGAATATGACCAGCCATGATTGAGCCCAATTTGACCAATTGGTCAACTTGAGCCTAAATTGACCTAAAGAGTCAAATTCATTTAAATTCAATTAAACCAAAAACCAAAGCCTACAATCATTTTCAATTAACCAATTGAACTTCTTGACTCAACAACCTAACCTAATTTGGTCAAATTTGTCAAATTGGTCAGCCATTTGACCTATTTGAATCCAAATGAGAAAAATAAAACCTAAGCCAAATTAATCAAAACCAATTTAACCAAGACATCCCAAATCATCATATGAAAATAACTCAAGTCTTGGTTTGTTTGACCAATTGGTCAATCCAACAATAGCCCAAATGAGCCTATTTTGACCATATAAAGCCAAATCACCCAATGCCACTTTATGGAACCTTGGTTTAACTTAACTTAACCCAAATGGACTCGTCCAGCTCAAGCAGCCCAAATCCAAGTGGGACCCAATCCAAGGGGATTAACCTCTTTGCATTAGATTCTTGCCTTAAGTAAAGTCCACTCTCCCATCTCCATGGTAGCCATCAAACATTCTAATGAAAAACTCACCCACCACCTTAAGCCATCCTCACTTTCCATGAACCAAGGGAAGCAAGCCAAACAACCCATGGTCAAACCTCGTGGGTGCAAGGGAAGACCTAACCAACTCAATCTACCATATCGAGCCTTGAGACTCATACAACCCACTTCCTCCACTCTTGGTGTGCCACGTGGGTGGCAGAGACCCCTCGATGATGGCAATCATGAATTTATGGAAGCCATCCCGTCCATCTATCAAGTCCGATTGAGGGGTATACCCCTCAATTCAGTGGGATTCATCACTTTGTGTAAGTCCCTAAGGCAATTTCAAAATCCCAAAGACTTCCCAAGAGCATTCCCAGGCTCCCTCGACATTACCATTACTCTCTGTGTAAAGTTAAAATAGGGCAACATCCTTAGAGCAATACTCCACCTCTACTTGATCAAATACAAATTGCACCCACTACTATCCTCTTACTTTGTGAAGCCGGTGAACCATCCCAGAGCCTTCGGGACCATAAGAGATTGAAGCCTTTCATGTAGATTGGTTGACAGAGAGCTCTACACCAAATCAAACCAACAAGGCTTCTCCTCACGGGAGCCACCTCAGATCCCATGAGGACATTAGGTGCAGTGAGGTAATTTTGCAAAATTGAGCCTTATATGGAAAATTTTTTGGTCTTTTTTGTAGCAAATTCAAATGTAATGTATTTTTTAACCATTGGATGTGTGTGCCTCCCCTCCCCAAAGGTGTGGGATCAATTTGGAGGCAATCCGAGCTCGGGTGAGCTCAGATTGAATAGGGAAAGATGGATGGCAACCATCTTTCATCACTGAATGTGATAGATCATGGACCGCTCATTCCTCATGATCGAATGGACTCATGATCTAATCCCATGTTAGATCCCTTGATTCCTTATCTAAACCATGGATCGAATCGGCTATCCCAACTTAGATAGAATGGTCCACTGAGTGGTCAGCAATCCAAGTCGGCACATATGATAACTTAAATAACCAATCTCATCAGACGCGGTAAAATGTCGTCAGCCACATGCCTCGACGGATTAAGGCTTTAATTAAGCTTAAATAATCTATTTTTAAGCAAAAAACTTTTAAAAAATCATAACTAATCCTAAAAATCCAAAAAATATAAATGAGGGCTCATTTTGAAGATATTACGTAGAGTCCATTAAAATTATTTTCAATAATTTTCAATAGTGGCTTAAGGTTAAATTAAAATTTTAATTAGCTTAATTACTCTTCAATTAATCACCCAATTAATCTCAAATTTTCTATGGATGTTTAAGGGGAGGACCTCTGCCTCCCCTAGTTTTTTGGGATTTTTATTAGATTCTTAATTAGGGAAATATTTATGGATTTTTAATAGATTTATTTTATGTCAGGTTCTTTAGCTCCTTATGGAAGCAAGCTTCCATAGTTAATTACATTTTAGAAAATGTGGATCTCCTACTCGATTAAAGTAGTCAATAAGTATCTCCAAAGATTTCAAATCAAAGGATTATGTATTTATGAAAATCAAATGGGAATTTCAAACAGGAAGACATATTTACGGATTTGAAAGTAGAATAAGTAGGAAGCACCCATGATATTAGGAAGTTCCCTACCTTATATAGTGAGACTTTATATATTTGAGATAGAGAATTTACTTTTATTAAAGTTAGAATTTTATTAGAATGCTGGGGCTTATAGTCCACACAAGTTCATGGAAATTCCTAAGAGGTTAGGGACTTATTCTCATAGTCCGAAGGAAATAAGTGGCCTCAAAACCTAAATCTAAAATGCTTTATCACAAGCTAGAAGTATGACCTAAGTCTAATCGAGAAAGATGGAATATGATAGTCCACCTCTACAAAAGAGAATGAACACACCCGACTCTTCTGCTCTTACAATGGCTTGAAGTGGCTGACAACTAACACCTCCTATACTTTAAAATTATGTAGGTATGCATGCAAGATGGCTAAGCTATTGTTAATTATTAAGGAAGCTAGAATCCTAAACTCACTCCCTAAGAGACTAGATCATGATTAGTATGAAAACATGACTTAGATTAATGTCCAGAATTTACAATTTATATACCTTTTTTTTTGACACATTCATTTTGGACCAAGGCTAAATCAATTAGAATAGGTGTTCTCCACTATAAGGGATCGCCCTCAAAGGCCAAGCATATCCCCTATCGTAAGAGTGGAGACCTTCCCTATTCAACAGTGGCATAATATGATATGCATGGTGTGATAACATATAACATTCGGCTAATGAGTTTTCTAAATCTTTTATTCATTTGATTATAGACCTAAGCTTTAAGATGAGCTTATGAGTTGTTCTTAAAATTTAGTTATGAAATTTTAGTGATAATAGAAAATTTAATTTTATCCTAAAGAGCCTATCGAGACTATCCGCATCATCACACTTTAGGAAACCTATGAAAGCATGCCATTTCTATTGCACAATCTAAACATAATTATCAAACATGTGAACTTCGTAAAAGAATAAGAGGCCCCGATGCGACTAGATACTATCGACAAAAAAAAAAGAAATTGGGCCCTACCCTTATATAACCGTGGATTACAATGGAATATTATAATTATAATGAATACTATGAGGGTCTTCAATCTCTTGTCTCTCTTTCTTCTTGGATTGGTTTGCTCCGTGCTTTACAAGGTCTCCTAGGTCTTTACCTTCTAGCCACTGCGCGTCCTAAATTCCATAACACTAATCCTAATCCTATTGTAAAAATTATATAATTATAAAAAATGGAATCTAACTATGTTGACCTCATTTTTGGATGAGGATAACATCATTCATAATCCTAGTAATTAGGTCCCTTATTCTTAGATTAGGAGTTCTTAATTAGGCACTTAGGATACTATTAGTGGTGAGTAAATAAATCATAATAAAATAACAAATCGAATCAAATTATAAAATTTGAAACTAAAATCAAATTTGAAATCAATCAAACTCAATATGCTAAAGTGATAGGCTACGCCATCTTGATAGATCCTTTATGACCTATCCTAATCCAAATATTAAATGAACCCAAATTAAACCCAAGTCTAACCAAACCGAGAAATATAAATCAAGCATATTTAAATTGAAATCTAAATTCAATTGAGCCTAAGTTGAGGTAATTAGATTGATTAACTCAATTAACCCATTTAAGCTTAAAATCACTTAGGTTTAAATAGAATTAAATTAAATCAAAATTAAACCAAATTAAATCAAACCAAAAAACACATAATCAATGCATAAACACAAACAAACCAAAAAAATAAATCAAGACGGGACACAAAGTGGCAAATATATCATTTGGCCTAGAGTTGACTCATGTGAGCCCCACTAACTCAAAAGTCAACTAATCAAAATTCAAATTGAATCACTCCACAGGATCATCAAAGAATATGTTTAAGCACTAATCTAAACAAATCTAAACCCAATAAAACCTCAAATGAATTAATTGAGTCATTTGATCTAAATTGATCTTATTGAACTAAAATCTAAATTAAATTGAAATTAATTTAAATCAAACATCCAAAATTATTTGAAAATTATAAATGATAACAAATAAACTTTAAAACTTGTAGATTTTATCTTACTTTTTAATTTAGGATGCATCCAAAGTTTTTGTAATTATATAAGGATGTAATTAGGCTGAGTAGGACTAGAAAATAATTTTATAATTAATATGAATAGAATTATATGCAAGAAATAGCAAAAATAAAATTATAATTTATGTTTAGTGAAATTATTGTTTTGAAAAAGTTGCAACATTGTAAATCCTAAAATGTCATAATCATAGGCGGACTACATTGGATGAAATCATTTTGTTATTGACATGACAATTTGAATTTAATATTGTTTAGAAGTTTTACCATAATTGAAAGAAAAAAAAAATGAAGAAATGATTTCCAATATAGGTGGATAAATCAAAATATATATTTTTCAAGTAATGAGCGTTATTCATACACTGATTACAACAAATCTTGTAAACAAGAGAAAACGATGATAAACACAATAAAGATTAATCTCACATATGTATTAATATAAATTATTTGTGATTAAAAATTTTGAATAAGATTTATGGAAGATGAACAATTTTTATTTTTATCACAGGACTGAGGCCTCAAAGAATGATAGATCATCAATCAATAATATGAATATGGAAAAATGTGCTAATATTACTCAATTTTTTTGATATAAAAAGAAAAACAAGTTTAAATTTTAAAAGAATTTAACATAAAGATTTTATGTTTCAAATTCTAAATTTATCATTTTAATTTACTCAAGCGGAGTAAATGCAATTTATTTTTGATTGACAGAGATGACAAAGCAATTTCTGAAAGAACTTAAAGAGTACCATGAAGATTGTAATCAAATAATAATCTTTTCATGCATCTAAAGAGGCAAAGAGAATTTAATTGTATTTACAGGCTTAATTTATAACTGTGTAGTGGAATTTTAAAAGTTGAATATTTGTAGATATAAGTATTCGGACATTAATATTAATTAATATTAACAAATAAGAATTTGATTGTATTTGCAAGCTAAGAACTTAATTGCATTTATGAAAAAAAATTTAAAAAAAAAAAAAACTTAATTGCATTTATGAAATAATGTATAATAGTTTATTATCTGTCTTGTTCAAAGAACGAAGGAATTTGATTAATCTCTTAAAACCATTCTCAATTTTATATTGCATTAATATGTGAAGTCAATTCAATATAAATAAAGTACTTATAACTTTGTTTTTTTTTAAAAAATGAATTATTGTTTTAAGCATGTGAAAAATTAACTGTAAGGCACCTTAGCCTAGTGATTAAGAGTTTAGTATGCCTTCCATACTAAATATGAGGCAAGGAGGCTAACTAAGGCCGTCAAGACATAGAGTCATCATGTGTTACAAGGCTTTGAATGGTTTTACACATGCCTAAGATTTTCAAGAGGGCATTAGAAGCCTCTAGATAACTATGAAAGTCCATGGGGGTTCTACATAGCTCTAGAGTATTCTAGAATAGTTTGGATGTATAGGGAATGTCCTCGAAGTTTCTAGAGGTCCCTAGAATGTAATAAATGTATAAGAATAATGTGAAGTATTCTAAAGAACTCTACACACAAGAATGATAAGGTGTATTCTAGATTATTTCTAAGGAGAGAGTGGATTACCATGAATAGGAGCAATCACCCCTCATTTATAACCAAGTAAAGCTCTAAGAAGAAGTGTGCCAACACTTTGTAAAGTTATCTTGAGATTAGTGAAATTTTTCACTCACTTCTTTTCTCTCTTGCATTTGTTGACTTCTATGCATGCGTCATGAGTCAAGTCGAGCTCACGGATAAATTGACGAGATCGCATCGAGCTTACATGCATTGGCCAAAATCAGTCGAAATGATCTTCGATCGATGAACGAACTTCGCTATCATGTTCAAAATGTCGAAATTGATCATGATATACATATTACACAATTCGACGGTCGACTGATCAAGAAGGAAGTCCGTCGACGTGCCTACGCACACATCAGAATCGGGAGGCTGCAATGATGCTCAAACAACTTCCGTTCATAAAATTGAACACGTCATTAGCGTCGAAACATCGAAACCTATCAAATGAGATTTTTTGTGCTCAATTCGGACGAGTTTGAGCGAATATTGAGCTGAAACTGACCCGATTTGATATCGACTTGAACCAAATGACCTCCATTCGTAAAATGGACAACTTCATTGCATCCAGAACATCAGAATAATCTAAGATCGACATATAGCTTGCCCATGTAACAATATCAACGCAAAAATCTAAATTAGAGTTATATACTATATACTTAAGTAAAAATTTCTATAAATACCTCTTTTATATATAACCCTAACCCTAACCCTGACGACCCAAAATGGGAACCGGCCCTAATTTCTCCCAAAAAACTTGAATTTTCTCCATTCTCCATAAATCGACCCGTTCTCCTGCTACTACCCGTCCTGGCGAGCTCCGCCACCGTTCCTGCTAATCATGGAGAGCGGCCACATGCTGCGAACCGCATGCGTCCGCAACCAACCTCCCATGAGCAAACCAGGTCGAGCCGCCCCCTCCGACTCCACTTCAAGCGTCACGGCTCAACTGCAAACAAGCACATGCATAACCATCTGTCCTCCTCCAGTGAGCCTCATGATTGAAGTCTCATGCCCATCTGCTCCTTTCCTACATGTATAAAATGCTCGAGCATGGTTGTCCTTGAAACCCAACATGCAACGCATTTGGCACGATAAGTGAAACCCATACGCGGTCTTTGTAGCACGGTGGGGGAAACTAGTAGGTGATGCTCGTGTTGCAGCTAGTAAACCCATACCCACTTGTTGTAGAGCGGCAAGGAAAGCTATGCTTGCTTGTGGGTATATAAGTACCCGTACACATATTTCTTGGCGTGGAGGAGAAATCTGTGTTTTCTAACAGCCTTCTGCTGCCTTTTAGATGGGTTGGTTAGGAGACTTATGGTCGGGGTGTTGCAAGATACTACCCAGACATGTCTTTTTAGATAAGTGGGCAAGCCTAGTTTTGGTAGAATTCTCAGGCTAGGGGAGATACTGCCAAAATTTTGTTAGAATCTGGAGTGCCAAGGAACAACAAAAAAGAGGGCATTTGGAATTTAGCTTGCTTGCGAGTATATAAGTACCCGTACATGTCTTTCTTGGCATGACAGGGAAATTTGTGTTTCACGCAGGTACTTCAACGCCCTATACATGCCTTTCTTGGAATTGTGGGATGGTGTATTCAGTTATGATGTTTATACTACCTATACATATCTTTCTTGACATGGTGGGCAGGCCCAGCATATTTAAGGTAGCCCCCTACACAGGGACGATGCCGAGATGCTCCCAAAATGGTACCAAAATACAGTCAAATTTCCACATCGATAGGAGGCCTAAATAGCTCAAAATAAAGACAGTCATAAATATAAAATTGATGTTTAAACTGACATTGCAGGCATATAAGTACTCATACACACCTTTCTTAGCGTGGAGAAAAAATCTGGGTTACATATAGGTGTTTTAGAGACTCATACATGCCTTTCTTGGGATGTTGGGATGATGCATTCAGTTGTGATGTTTACACCATCCATACATGTCTTTCTTGACATGGTGGGCAGGCGCAGCCTCAGGGAGGCTACCGAAATGCTATCAAAATTTTATCTAAAATCCTAAACTTATAATGAAACTCAATCAAAATAAATAATATTATTCAAATCTCTTAAGCTCAAATATATACTGAATTAAATAACCTGTATGGGCCCCGACACTACGCTGAATGGTTAAACTTAGTCGAGGATGTTGCGGTTTGCTGGTCTTAGACCAGTTAACAAAAGATAAAAATCTAATAATATTATTATAAGAATTTTTACTTAGTAAAATATCTGAAAATTTAATTCTGTCATATGTCAATAGATCTGATCCTCTATTATTAAATTAATAGAGCCGATAGAATATGGAATTGCAAAATAATACATCCACCCCGAGAATGGCTGTGTTGAATGAAGATTTCAACTAGAGGGGATACTACCATCAAAATATATTTAAAATTTCAAATTAAATTAATATAAATTAAATATCAATTCAAATAAAAAAATCTAATTAATTATTAAGCTTAAATAACTAAATGAAAATCACCAACCTAAAAACTTAAAGAAAAATTTAATTCATCTATCTCACAATTTGTTTTGTGTCAAATTAAAAAAACTCTAAAAGCCAATGTCAAGTCAAATACACATGTTCATTCTCAATCAATCTCATGCCGCAGACGGATGTCCTCAGTGGTTTGTCGGGCTCTACATAATGCATTACCACCGCAGCACAATTATATTACTATCAGCTTATGTTGATGTTCCCAATGGCTCATTCCTTTAAGTTGTGAATCATAGGGTGCACTTGATAGGGTAAAAGTCTTAGCTAAGGTGAACTTAAGCATGTCTCCTGGACAAACACCACCTCGCCTACAAGAGATCTCCTTGACGATGCAACCCATGGCTACCGACAAGGATCATTAAAGTTGGGTCACCTCCACTAAAGACTAGGGATCACTACGATGAGAACCATTGGATCTTGAGGCACATCATCATTCCTCAACCATTTAGATAACATTCTCTTAACAAAGAGATATTGGGTTTAAACCCTTGCACATGCTTTATGTGTGTAAGTTTATGATTAAATTTACTTAAATATCCCAAAAAATGCATACAATTAATGTAGTAAAAAAAATATATGATTTTTTATGTTATATTTATTTGATTGTAAAGTTAAATAAAGAAAATATTTGGTGAAACCTAATAATGGATATTACAAAGAAAAAAATTATGATTATTGGAAAGAAGACAACAATCAAAATTTCTATATAAAAATTTCTACATTACGATGAATTGATAGAAAATTAATGACAAGATAAGAAATGATAAAAATAAAAAAAGTTTAATATGAATTTAAAAAAATGTGGATATATAACAACTTTGATTAAATTCGATTAATAGGAGATATTTAACTTTTTATGATCACACAATTAAAGTGAGTAGCAAGATAAAGAAGAATGGTTGGATAGAGATGTTGAGATAGGAGCAAAGAAAATATAATGAAAATGGTGCTTGAAGCGAATAGATAGAAACTGCCAAAATATAAGTGAAAGTAGTGCTTGGAAGGAGAGTAAACTTTAATTTATTATTTAGGTTTTCTTTTTCCAAAATCTAACATTTACGTTACAAATAAATCAAAATATATGAGTGGACTTGAACTATTAGGCAGCAATTTCGTTTCATATACTATAGAATTGTTTCAACAATTGCATTAGACAAAATGGAAATAAATTTGTTTTATTTAACTACCAATAAGAATATTTTACATGCAAAATGTTTTTTCTTTTTCAATATCCAGCAATTATGCTTCAAAAACTAATAAGGTTGAGTTAAAAAAAAAAAAGATTAGTCAACACTTATATTTTTGAAATATATAGTTTACATTTCTAATCTCATTAGTGATAATAATAGTTTTATATATTATTTTATATTTCTAATCAGATACTTTTAATTGATAAGTGCAAATAATTATATTGAAAGCTTATCAATAATAAGCTATGCTATCCACTATAATTATTGTCTAACAGCCACTTCTCCCTGTAAATTAATCTTGTCATCCCATCATAATTGTGGAATATAAATTGGACCATTGAGCCATAATTGAAGAAAATGAAGTTGCTGCAAAATATATACTCTTTTATCCTGCTTGTTTTATAGTTCTTTTTTTTTATTGTTTTTGTTTTGTTGATCTATCATAGTTCAAAATAATTCAACTAAGTGTTGCTTTCTTTATGATATAAAGTTGTGCTTATTTGCATTTTTTTTCTCCTTTGTTCATTATCTCTTGGCAAACTCAACAAATCCATCTACTATGGTCTCAACTCCATCAAATTTGATATGCCTCAATGATGTTTCTATTCCTTCATAATTAAAATTTCTCATGCTAACATCAAAGTTATTATCAACATTTAATTAACAACGAGAATTATCTTGTTTGGTGATCTCAAGTCTTAACACTTCTTTAAGGCAAATGGATTTGATGGATATCTTGATGGATATCTTGATGGATCTACTATAAAATCGATAATTTGTTAATGCTGATGGCTTTCTTACTTCTAACCACAATTAAACTATGTGGATGTTGATTGATGAAAACTTAACCGCTTTTCTATTCTACTTTACTTTTTCCTATGTGCTTAATCTTGACTCGTAAAGAAATATGTCTTATCTTTGAACAACAATTATAATCTTCAAATCAATCTCAAATTATCTGAAAAATGAATTGCATCACATCATTATGAAGGATAAATCAATGATGCAATATCTATTTAACATAAAAACTAAAGTTGATGCAATAGCAACCGCTAGCTATGTTTGATCCGTAAGATATTATTTTATATACATTGAATGACCACCAACCTACCAAGCATTCAAAATAATAATTTGGACCAATTTATAGCCTATAAGTTTAGATGATTTCTATTCACTATTTTCTTTGTGAGGAATTAAACATTGCTAATGAAATGATGCGAGAACTATCAATCTACAATCCAGGTTGAAGCTTGTTTCAATGCCATTCGTGATTGGGGGTTGTGAATTAGGATGATTTTTCAATTCTACTAGAGGTCGAGCACTTGTCTCCTCTTCTTGTAACCCACCTAGATCCACTCGTGGAGGAAATCCTCATAGGGATTGTTGACCTCATTTTTAGAATGAGCTCTCAACCCCTCCATCTTAAACATAAGACTTCTCTTAGACTTTAAGAGTTTCTTAGTTTTAAGACACATCTAGTGATTAGATGGACACTCAACCTATCCATAGAGACTTAGAAGAGTTAGCCATAGGAATAGGTCAAGCATTAGAGGTGTTAGGAAAATTTACCTACCCTTAGCTTGAACCATTCCTCACTTCCCTCCTTCAAGTCAAACTCCAAATCAATCTTATTTGATTTTCTCCAAACTCAAATCAACTCCTTGTGATTGAAATCCAAGATTGAAACCCATGAATGAAATTCCTAAGTCCAAATCTTTCTTGAGTCCTTAATCTTCTAGCCAAAATCATGATCAAACCAAATCAAACCCTTGAGATTTTCTCATAATTCATTTATATTCTCATTTATATTTACATATATAACTAAAATATAAATTCAAACCAATCCAACTAAGCTCAAAATTCAAAATCAATTCACTTCATAAGTCCTTTAAATTCTTTTTAATAGACTTAGCATAAATCATGATCAAATCAATTCAAACTCATGGGATTTTCTCATAACTAATTTATTATCTCAGTTATATTCACATATATAAATGAAATATAAATATAAATCAATCAAATCAAATTCAAAATTCAAGCTCCAAACTCCAAAAATTTCTTAAGTCCTTTAAATCCCTTTTAATAGACTTAGCCTAGATCATGATCAAATCACTTCAAATCCTTGAAATTTTCTCATGATCTATTTATATTCTCATTTATATCCACATATATAAATAAAATATAAATTCAAATAATCAAAACCAATTCCAAAAATCAAACTCAAATCCACTAAAAATACAACCTAAGCCTTTCAAGTCAAAATCTTGAACTTAGCCAAATCAATTTCAAATCAAGCCAAACTCTTGATTTTCCATCATGATTCAATCAACCCTACAATCATGAACCCAAATATAAATACGAACTTCAATCACTAAATCAAAATCCAAGTCAAAAATCAAACCCCAAATCAATTCTTATTCTATGCTTAGGCTTTATGTGGTATGTCTTAGCTAGGCATTAGAATTGTAATTTTCTTAGTTTGGAATTATTTAATTTAACATGAAGGGTGGTTTCATTTTAAGTTGTTTAGAAGTTTGCAAATTTTAATTTGTATTTTTGTTTGTTTCATTTGATATTCACTTGATACCTAAGTGTTAAGGGAAGAAGGAGGCTTAACCTCCTTCATTCCTACCTTAAGTAATTTTCTAAAGCATGTTGTTATGAATTGATTTCTTTTAGTACATGATTTGTTCCATGTTTTATTACTTGTAAGTTTGGGTTAACTTTAAAGGATTCTATTCAACATGAAAAGCATCTTAAGACTAATGAAATTGAATTACCATTAAATGGAACATGTTACATCATTCCTTTTCATCGCCTATACTATGCATATGATTTAAAACTTAACATACGTATACATGCAATAGATTTTTAGCATACTTAAAAGATTATGAATGTATATGTTTTGATAGAAAGAGAGATCTTCTTAAATTAAAGACACACACACATGTATTAAAGTTTTGAGGGTACGTGCCGTTGTTTAAACCAGGGAAGTGAGATAATCAATGACATCCTTGGTGATACTTAAATTCTCGTATTCCTAAGATGTCCAGACTATATACTTACAATTCTTAAATACATATGGATGTACAAATAACTATGAGAACGAGAATCATGAAAAGATTGTATTTTTGTTGAATTATTTACACATGTAAAAGTTCTATCCAAATTCTAGTACAAGTACACATAAGAATGAAATTAAATAAGTAATGCACCTTTATTAACTAGGAAAATGAAATAATCAATTATTTCCTAATTAAAGCCTCGTATTCTCGAGATATCCAGACTATATAGTTATTATTATTCAAACATATGTAAACTCATACATGAATCATGAAGACAAAATATACCTTAACATGTTTAGATTATAAGCACATGCAAATCTTATGTAATATTCATTGCTAATATCAATCCAAATTCTCATTATCAATTTATAATTTTAAAAATAATTTTGAAACTTATTAGTGATAATATCCATACATATGATAAGATTAATCCAACACATGCATAAGTAAATTCAATTGATTATTGGGTTTTGAAAGCATGAATGTATGATATCACATGATTGAAAAGGAATCATTAAACATAACCATATAATTCATTCAACTACATTAATTCCTAAGGACAATCATATTAAATAAATTCATTAAGGAAATCAAAGCTTCTTATTAAATTTGATTTTAAATTTTGATTATACTTAAAGAGGAGGAAACACTTGTTGTTTTTATCCCATCCCATGATGATTCAATGTGTTTAAAGAGAGGTAATCAGATGAATTTTATGAATTAATTAAGTTTGAATCATTAAGCAATTTATTTAATTACCCCTTTCCTATGCTTCTTAAATTTGATTAATCACTTATTCATGAGCCTTAAATGGTATGCAAATGAGAAATTAAAATTGCAATGCTCCTAAAAGACCTAATGCAATAGGCTCATGCTTAAGAATTAATTAAATTAAGGAATCTAATTAAAGAAACATTCAAACCCTAATAAAGCTTTGTTCACTATTCAAAACTTCATGAAATTATTTTGATTAAAATTTAAATTTGTATTTTTAAATTTTTCTATAAATTATGATTTTATGAAGTTCTATTTTATATTTTACACCTTAATTAACTCAAGAGAGTGACATGGCAACGCTTTCCACGTGGCACCGTGGGATTGGCCACTAAAATGTCTGACGTGACATGTTGAGTCAGTTCTTGGATTGGATTGTGGAGATTAAACCCATGGTTCCTAATAGGATTAAATTGAGGTAATCTAATGGATCACTATTCTATTCAATCACAAGGAATGGATGACGGATGATCCTTCATCCCTCGAGACAAAAGACATTCTCAGCTCCTCGACTGAGCTCATGAGGCATTGAGATTGACTATAAAAGCTTTAGGAAGATTCACATGAAAATATGATTTTATTTATAAAAGGCCAAACAACTTAATGGATTTCTACGGCTTGGCAGAATTTACCTCATTAGAGCTCAGGATTAGTAGTCTATCTACTGAGGTAGCTTTATCTTGAAGAGATGAAGCTTAAGCTCAAAGGTTACCTCCTTGGCTGGTGGACTAAACGCTGGAATCCTCATCAAGTTAGCCTAGGAGTGGTCAATCGATCAAGAATTGATTTGTTTTGGATCACCAAAACTTGGAAAGGTGTGGGTAAAGTTAATTTGAGTTTGGTGAAGTTTGGGTGAGGTTGGATGAAGTGGATGCTCTATTTGGGTTTGATATCACCGATGATGGGGAGGCAAAAGCGATCGAGAAAGCACTTGAGAAGCTCTTCTCCCACTCAGCTCTCAATGCTCTCGATGTGTGTTGGAATTAGTTGGGAGGAGTATATCCCTCCCTCTCAAATCAATGGCTCAAGTTTTCTCTACATTTGGTGGTAGATCCCATGGCATAGTGATGGGGATGTTAGATGGCGGAGGTGGCTCGTTTGAGTGAGTGAAGAGAGGTGGGCTGCCATGGCTGAGGTGGAGTGTACCACCTCCCCAAGGTGAGACAATGAGAGTGGAAAGGTTAGCTCACCTCTTTTAACTCATGGTTGACCCAACCAGCTTTGGGTCAGGTTAGCCAATGGTCAAATGTCAAAACTAAGCTAAGGAGGCTATCAAGTGTGAAGGGGTAGGTAAGGCCACCCAAATGTGTGTTTTGTCCCATTTGGAGAGCTTTACCCCATGTGTATTAGGTCAATTCAGGTTTGGTTTAGGTTGGGCTTGATTTGGGCTGACCTATAGTGACCCAAGGATGGGTCATGCCAAGTTTGAATGGGTTTGGAGTTGGTTTGGTTGGTTTGGCTTAATTTGACCCATGTAGGTCAAATTAGCTAACTGGGTCGATGGGTCAAACCATGGATTTAGATATGTTTAAATGATGACTTGAGATATTTAGGTTCAATTGGTTTGAATTAATTTGGAGTAGATTTGAATTTGACTCATATAGGTCAAATGGCCTATGTTGACCAATATGGTCAAATTAGCAAAATTGTCTTGAGTTAGGTGTTGGTTTAGGTTCAATTGATTATTTGAAGATGATTGTTGGTTTTAGTTTCAATTAATTTGGATTTAGGAATGATTTAGACCAATTTGACCATTTAGGTCAATTTGGGCTAAGTAGGTCAATTGGGTTGACTTGGTCAAATTGGGCTCAACCAAGGGTTTGATCATGTTCAATAATTAATTCATGATTGATTGATTTGAGTCATTGGTTTGAATCAATTTGGATTGGATTGAGATTTGGCCCAATTATATCCTTTAGATCAAATTGGGTCAACTTGGGTCAAGAGGCTAATTGGACTTGGTTTGGCTCAATTGATGGCCAAGTTATATTCAAGAATCAACTAAGATTGGTAAAGATCATTGGTTCCAATTAATTGAACTTGGAATGAATTTTGGTCCAAATTTCATGTAGGCTAATTGGGTCAACTTAGGTCAAGTGATCAAATTAGCTTGGTTTGACCCAATTGATTGCAATTGATCAATCAAGAATGATCAACAATCATTGTAGAGGGTATTGAATGGGTTGGTTTAATCCAATTTGGGTTGGATTGAAGTTTGGTTCAAATGGGTCCTTTAGGTTACTTTGGGTCAAGTGAACCTAATTGGTCAATTGAGTTGATTTAGGTTGAATTAGGTTGAGTTGAGTTTGATGATTGATTTGGGATTGATCAATGGCTTTCATTGTAATTGATTTGGGTTTAATTGGATTTTGGCTCATTTGGATATTTTGGGTTCAAATGGGCTTGCTTGGGTTGATTGAATTGATTTAATTGGGTTGGCTTGATTGTGGATTTTGGATAGGTTTAGAATGAAGGATTGAAGGGTTAGAGTACTTTTGTGAAAAGCAATTAGATTTGGTTTGATTGAAGTCATATAGGATTGGATTATGATGATGGATTGGATATATATCACTATGGCATGGAGCTTGGATATGAAATATGATCCAATTGGGATTGGTTAGAGGTTTGGTTTTGCATGATTGGATATGCATAGGTCATGGGTTACATATAGGGGGTAGGTTCCCTTGGGCCTCGTGTATAGCTTAAGTTTAGGACATGCCTTCCAAGTCCATAGGCTTAGGTTTGGTATTAACTTAGCCACTAGAAGTGTCCTAACTAAGAAGATCTTAGTGTCTAGAAGACCCCTAAGTCTAAGGTAGGAAGAAGAGTCCCTCACTCCAAATGTGAGGTCAACACTTCTCTCAAGCTCCTTGCACACATCCATGATAAGATTGAGCTCTCCATCCATGTCCTCTTCTACAATGGGCCTCTCCTCCTCTCCCTTCCATTAAGCTTCCTTTCATCAAAGGTTTCCAATCAGTTCCCTTGATAGAGAGACTATTGAGTTAACTACTCTAACAACTCTATTATGATTTTCAACAAAGATGCCGAGGTGACTTGCCTTCCTCCCTCTAATTGGAAGAATATAGTCTCCACCTAGTCCTCTTCCTAAAGTGATTTTTTTTATTTCTTTTATGCCTCATGTTGATGGTACTATTTTGTTCTAGGATAAAGAAGGGCATAAGGGTGCTAAAGATTGGAAGCTATGTTTAGTTGCCTATTTTGTTGGTAAACATCTCTACTATGAATCTCTCCTCTTAGGTGAAAAAAAAATTTGGAAGATTAAAGATACTTTTATTAGGTTTTTTAAATTAAGGATTTTTCTTCCCTAAATTCTCAAAAACTAATGATTTTAATTTTTCATAGAGCTAGGGTCCTTAGTTTATCTTTCAAAAGCCATTTATTCTAAAGAAATGGTCTTCTGTCTTCCTCCTGTTAAGGAAGAACTTTCCTCTTTTCCTCCATTGATAAAAATCATGGACATTCCTCTATGTTGGAAGCCAACCGGTATTTTAGGATAGTAAAATTGGATCCCCTCTTGACATGGACATCCTTACAACCAATAAAGCTAGGCCAACCTTGCTAGGATTTACATCAAAATTGTAATTTTCTCTCATATGAGATTTGCATTAATGTTCTAGGTAAAAACTTAAATCTTTACATCCAATATGATTAGAAACCCTCCAAAAGCTCTGGATGCAAAGCTATCTCACACTCTTCACATCTTTGCTTCTGTAACCCTTCAACAATTAAAGTAAAGGGCTGAAGCATAAGTAGAAGTCCCAAACCTACATGCCGCATGGAAATATCCTATCAATAGAAACAACGCAGTCTACACCTCTCTCATTGACTTTTTATAGCCCGTGATAATTCTAGCCATGAACCCAGCTTCAATGTCAATAATTATCCAAAATACTAATGAGATTTTCACCTCTAATTTTATTGATCATAATAACATTTAGTGAGATTTATGTTGATCTCCTTTAACCTTAGGGTTTTTATCTAGGCACTAAGACTTCTTCACATAGAGCCCCAAGACAGGGGGATGCCAAACCCAAACCAAAGACTCATGGAATAATTAGTAAAATTGGATCCCCTCTTGCCATGGACACCCTTACAACCAATAAAGCTAGGCTGACCTTTGCTAGGATTTATATTGAAATTGAAATTTTCTCTCTAGCTAGCGAGATTTTCATTAATGTTCTAGTTAAAACTTAAATCCTTCATCCAATATGATTGGCAACCCTTCAAATACTCTATATGCAAATCCATCTCTTAACATCATTGGCCCAGTAACCCTTCCATGAATAAAATGGATGTTGACAAGGGGAGAAGCATAAGTAGAAGACCTAAACCTACATGTTAGGAGTGACAACTCCGTACAATCTCCTATCCATAAAAATAATCCACTCCATACCTCCCCCCATTAACATTTTACAACTTGTTATTCTAGCCATGAACCTAGATTCAATGTCAACAACTATCTAAAATACTAATGAGACTTTCACCTTTAATTTTATTATCTTAATACACATAATTGTTGAACTCGCTTTCACTGACGTTTATGCTTATCTCCTTTAGCCTTAGGATTTTCATCTAAACACTAAGACTTATTCACCTAGAGGCCCAAGACACTTTTAATGATTGAGGAGCATCAAACCCAAACCCAAGACTCATGGAATTAAAACCTAATGATAATTCTATTTGGTGGAGCCAATCTAGCCCAAACCAACCCAAGTTTCCTTAGGCTAAAATCAAGCTAAACCAAATCAATCATAGCCCTAAACCCAATCAAACCAATTCAAACATAAAGCAAACCCATCTTAAATTCAAACTAAATCATGAACCAAAACTAATTTAAGACAAAAATCAATTTGAAATAACTCAAATTAAATCTCATTTAAATAAACCTAAATCAAAGCAACAATAATCAACTTAAATTTCAACAAGACATTTTGAGCTATTTAAAAGCTAACTCATACAATTTTCAATTCAACTTTTTTGTGTCAATAATAGAACAATTTCATTCAATGTAGTTCTGGGATTATGATGTTTTAGGATCTACAATGTTTGCAACAATTTAAGAAAAAATAATTAATCATATATTGGAATTTTATTTTTATTATTTCTTGCATCTAATGTAATTCTTATTAATTACAAAATTATTTTCAAACTCTAATTAGGTTATTACATATATAACTAACTATGAGGCATTGAAGATATCATAAATTTAAAAAAAAAAAAAAAAAAAAAGATAAGAACTCTATGTTTTAAAATTTATTTGCACTAACTTAAAATTGAGAGCACACTAAGTGCACGTAATTAATATTTTTTTAATACGATCATTGTTAGGTTATAATAAAAAGAAAAATCAAATTACATACTAATGTGTCAAAATTGACCCGTATGACAACTTAACCAAAAATCCGGGTTTAGGTTGACCCGAATAATTTTCGGGTTGGGTTCGAGTTGAAGAAATTGACCCAGTTGATTTTTCGGATCGGGTTCGGGTTGACCCACACCTAGATTTGACTCAATTTTGACCCGCCAACTCAAATTTGACTTGAAATTGACCACAACCCAAATTATTTTAAATTTTAACGAATTTGACTCGATTTTGACTTAAAAAATATATCATTTGGGTCATGTCGAGTCAATCGGGTCGAAGTCGGTTCAGGTTGAAGTTTTTGACTCATTTAATAAACGGGTCGAGTTCGGATCAACCCTATTCGGGTCGGGTCGAATTTGGGTCAGACCGAACCCGACCCGTCGACCCAAATTGACACCCCTACTAATATTATAAATATTAATATGATATATTTTAAAGTGGTGATCATCTATGAGTGGACTCACATATTTCTTTAATATTAAAGCTCTTGATTGCTGGGTTTTTTTTGAAAATTGATCTCTTCTAAAATTTTTCAAGAGAGGAATTTGAAAAGGTAGTCTTTGAGAGCAAATCAATTATTTGCTCTTATAATCAATTGACTGGGCAGATAGTCAAGTTTATACAGATATTTCGAAGAGTGCACTCATCATAAACAACCAAATAACTTGGTTCTTGAAGATTCTTTCTCAGTCCAACTAGTTGTTACTCCATAAATCTAATATAATATTAAGCCACTTTATGCTCATCCCTACTGATTGCTAATAAGTAAATTAGTCATAAGAATGAATATCTCAATACTCATAATGATCTAAATTTTCTCAATCATAATTCTCAACAAGATTGTTTTCTTCATAATATGAATTAGGCTGCTAGGGTTGATTCAGTTCCTCATATGATCATTGTTGACTTTGACTTGCATATTGTTGCTCTTAATATTTCTCGTGAGGATAACTTTGAAAGTTATTCTCCCATATTTGTTACCTCCTCTATAAATCTAAGAGACCTTTGATATCATTCTTCCTAGTCAAAATTAATAGTGCATAAAAAAAAAATTAATTCAAGCTTATTCTCACCATATCTTTTATATGTGATTAATGTGGATCTTAGTAGAATTATGATTAAGGCTAATTATCTTTTGCATTCTTCCTTATCAGATCTAAGAATGATGCTCTGTTAAACCAATTTTTTTACACAAAATTTTAACTTACATCATGGCAAGGATCATATATAATAAAAATATAGTAATGTACCTTTAATATACTCGACTTTTAAAAAATCACTTATATTATATGAATTATCAAAGTAGAAAAATAATATATGACTACATATTATTTTTATATTTTTTTATATTATATTGGCTAATAGTGGCCTCATTATCCTTTTATTAATAATATTTATTTTGCTTTTAAAAGATTTTGAGGAAGAAAAAATTGCTTTATAAGAACTAATAAATATTTTATTGAGAAATAATAATTGAAAGAAAGAAAGAAATTTATCTATTATGATTGAATGCACTAAATATTGAAAGTTGAAAAATTCACATCAAAGAGGAGACGTGAGCACAAAAAATTAAGAAGTGCACATCTAATTTTAAACACTTAAAGCTTTATGAAAAATAGTTACGATCATCTATATCTCTTTTAGGATTGAAAAGCAAAAAAAAAAATGGTAAGCAATATTATTAAGTTCAAGAGAATATTTATAATATTTTAAAATAATTAATTTCTCTGTAACTATTTTAGGCATATGCATCAGAATGGTTCTGAGATACTCATACTAACCAGCTAACTATCTTTAATAAAATAAAAAACTTATAAATATGAAATTAATATTTTCACATATCATTACATAGTCAAAATATTAAATTGGTTGGAAAACTAACATTAATGTGAACAATCAGTCTAGGAAGATTTCTCTATAGAGTTCTCTAGGGCTTCTTCGTAATACTTATATGATGAAGTTGAAAAAAAAAATCATTAACATGCGGATTACAACACTACATAAAATATTGATAATCAATTAAGTTAATTCATATTCTCTTACAGTAATATTATATACATATATATATTTTTTATATAAATTTATATTTTTTTACTTATAAGTATCAAATACTCAATAATTTATTAATTTAGCCATAAATTTTATTAGTTATGTTAAAATTTTTTTAAAAGGCCAAAGACAAGATCTATAGTAATAGATCTGGAAACTAACGATACAGTTAATGAAATTGGAGGAAGATTACAAATTATTTATTGAAGAAAAATTACTATTTCAGAGTTCTGTTTTACAAGTGTGTGTTCATATATATATATATATATATATATATATATATATAAAGTAACACTTTTTTATGTACTTCTAAAAAATATCATTACTGTGATTGAAGACGATGCAGATTTCAATAAAATTAATTCATAATAACATCTATGAGTTCCTTTCACCATTTAAAAAAAAAAGCTATAAATGCAGTTCCACTAGAAATTTTAAATAACAGCGTGTACTTAAAAAAAATGGCTTAATTTTTAAAATAACCCTAATTAAAACCGTAATTAGCTAATTAACCCTTCCAAAAAAAAAATTTAAAAATAGCCCCAATAGCTCGCTTGATCCAGGCGCTTAATAAATCTCGAGAGATCGGATCCGATCCGATCTCTCTCTTCTCGTTTTTTTCCTCCTAAACCCCGCCACTCCGCCGCCGCTACCGTGAACGCCGATCCGCCACGCCGTAGATCCGACGCTTGCCGCCTGACTCCGCCGAAGAGTTTTGCGGAAAAGGTTTTTTTTATTTTTATTTTTTTCAAAACTATACATGTAGATCTACCTTGTGATATGTTGTGGATGTAATTTCTTTTTATGTATCTAACTTCTTTTGTGGATCTAATTTTTTTTTTGGATCTAATTTTGTGGATCTAATTTTTTTTTTGGATCTAATTTTGTGGATCTAATATGTGTAATTTTGTGTATCTAGATCTACTTTATTGTAGTATGTTTAGTTATATCTTGCATTTTGAAAGTAGAATGTTTGCTAGCCTCATATGGTTTGACAAGAATCAGATTGTGGATTTTAGAGTTGGATTTATGTTTAGAGTTGGATTTATGTTTACTGTTTGTGGATTTTAGTTGTCGCCAAGCACCATATGGCTTGACAAGAATCCGAGATAGGAAGAATTGTTGGAGTGAGTGTTGAATAAATTGTGTCAAATTCGACCTATGAGTACCCATGCCTTTTGGGTTGAGAATAGATTTTCCACTATAACCGAACTAGCTTATTTGGACGAGAAATAGATCCATCAAGAAAGCCTTCAAATCGATTTGCCTTGATTAGTTTAAGCTTTTGAGCTATCCATGTAGGATAATTATTATTGGTTAGTTGAGTATTGACTATATGCTTGAGATTGGAAATAAAAATTTAAGGGAAGAAGGGATCATTGTTTCACTAATGTTAAGAGATGCCAAAGAATCTGATAGAGATGAAGATGCAAATTACTCCATTTTATGAAATATCGCTAACCTGTAACTTTATTTCTGCCAGCCAGCTTTTGGCTTTAATACCATGTTGAACTTCGTATGAGACCATTTTAACTAGAAAAAAGTAGAGGAGAATAGGAAGTATGAAATCTACAGAAATATAAGGCATTTGTATTTGCTGTATCACCCTCTAAGTTTACATATACATGTATATATATAAGATGAAATAGCTACCCGATACTAGTTAAGAGAATCATGAGAGAATAATTTGGATGGCTCGATTTGTCTTGGTTTAAATATTCTGAATTTTTAATAATATTACTCTAATTAGCTAAATCATTTTTTGAGGCCTTAAACTCTAATTCTAATTCAACTGCTCGATTTCTTTTATCAGTAAAATTAATTGGCATAATTATTTTAATAATTCTCTCTATGATCATGCATAATAAAAAAAGTAGTGTTTTATTTAATCTTCTAAGAAGAGTATAAATATGTTACGCTAATACATATAAATATAGAAATACATCTATTTTTCAATTCAATCTTGAACTCAATTCAATTTTCAACTACTTTACTAAATTAGGATATATTTTAACAAATTTTTATTTAATAAGTTGTGTAATAGGTTGCATCATCTTCTAAAAATCATAAATGAATTTTTATTCCTCCTTAATTAAATTATTTGCATTTATCGTGTGGTGAAAGATTATTGTTGTTGTTTTCTGGTTAGTGATGAATTCAACGCCTTTTAGCTTTTTATGGAGGTGAACTGAGTGTGAATGACGAATTCATTCCAACATACATTGGTGGGAACATCCGTCCAATCCAAATCCCACGTCGTATTAGATTCGAGGACTTACAGAAAAAAATCATGAAATCATTGAAGATAGATCCAACAAAGTTCTCGTGAATCCGGTAGGTCGCTTTTCCGCAGTCGGATTTGTTGCATGACGATGACTAAGAAGTCGCGAAACTATACTAATTTGGCTTCTCTATTGTGGTTTATGTGTTATGGAATTAATGGGTAGAGGCGGAGATTAACAATGAGGAATGTGAGAGAGCCGAACGAAAGTGGCATCGCATCATTCTCGCTTAAGTACTCGGGAATGCTATGGTAAGAAAAGCGAACATGATTTCTTCGGGCTGGGATGTGACTGAGATAAGATAAGAATGAGATTAATAAGACAAGATAAAACTATGCCTAGTGGAGGTAGCAGTGATGATGATGAGGAGGAGGAGGATGATGACTGTGCAGAACGGCCTAACTTACTGGCTACAGGATCATCCCTTAGTGCTAGAGACTTGATTGCTGATTACTCAGTTAGAACAAGTCATACGGAAGAGCACTGCAGTAATAACGATTATCGCGTAGTAAACCACTAGAGAATGGGATGAGGACCTCACATTCGATGGCCCATCGATCATTCGCCTTTGAAGAGGATAAGCATTCCGATGAATTGTTTGAACATATGTGTTTTCAATTCAAGAAGCTTGCAATTCAGTGCCCCGGCTATCATTAACAATGTTGAGTATGTCATTTGTGCTTCAAATCAATTAAAATTCACGGTGCACATCATTCTAACCGTAGATCTTGTCCGGAGCTTACATGCAAGGAAGAAGTTGGCTGGGCGTATTAGTTCACTTGACCTCATACATGCCAAATGTGACATAAAGGCACGTCACAATTTATTAGTTATTTCATCCAACCTGCAATCAGACGTCAACTAGATCGCTCAGGGAAATAGTAGGCAGATTGAGTTCAATATAAGAGTGTCCTACATGAAGGCTTGGGATGCACGTCGAAAGGCTGTTAAGGTTATCTTTGGAAGTTGGGAGGAATCTTACAAAACATTGGAAAAATTCGAAACCGCTATTTGAAAATATTTAGTGATAATGATTTGTTATGTTGCAAGCATTAAGCCATGTTTGAACTTAAAATGCCGAGGAACCAAGTCAACGCATTGATCCAAGAGTGTCCTCCTTTTATAAATGTTGTCCATTTAACTATGTGTTTTAATGCTGCATTCATTTTTTTGACAAGCGCTCAATTAAAGATAATTTATGTGATTGTTTTGTTTTAAGCTCTCTTTTATTTTAAAATTAATAACTCATGTTTTATGGATGTGATTATTTTAACTCTCTTTTCTATTTTCCTGATATATATTATTTGCCGTTGCCTTTATTTATGCTAAACTCGTCATTATTTTATTTTGTTGAATTACAACAGAAAGATGTCCAAGAAGCGACCGTGTCTGCCACGTAGAGGAGGCGAGACCGTGATGAGACGGTTGTTGACTGGCCCACCAAGGTGCACCCCAAGATATACGCTGGTACGTGAGCGCACATCCCCGATGAAAATTTCCGGCATTTATTTAAAATGTTTATATATGCATTTGTTTTGTCGACGATCCCTACTTACGGTCGCTGCGTGTTCGGATCGAGGCCGCGCACCTATTGATGTTGAGGGAATGGCCTATAAATTGCCCAAGATTTATGGATGCTTTGCCGGACGTCGGCTTAGATAGGTGTCCTAAATACTATAAGTGACCCTAAGAGCCTGACATATGGAAACAACCAATAGCAAATAGTATGTATGCTCTGACATGCATAACAAACTCAAGCTTGGTAAGATCTAAATATGAATCCTTGTAATATGCCCAACGCAGCCACCATAGAGGTAAACGAGTCTGTGCATGAGCTTATCCCATACAAAATTCTAATGTAATATGTGACTAGACTAGATCATGATACACGATTTGTGTCTTCGGGTGTGCTTATATCAGCTCATCACAGCAAGCTGGCCATGAAGTCCACTACCTTCCCAACTACAATTTGGCCAAGGTGGGTCATCTATCTATTGACATCACTTTTGGGAGTGAGCTCTCAACTTCCTTACCATAGATCTAGGACTCTTGTAGACACTAAGAGCTCCATAGTCTTAAGATACTTTTAGTGATTAGGTGAACACTAAACCTAAGCTCAAAGACTTAGAAGAGTTAGCCATAAGAATAGGTTATACCTTACAGATTTAGGAAGACTTGCCTACCCTATAAGCCTTAAACCCAATCCTTGCTTCCTTCTTCTAAACAAAACCTCAAATTCAAATCTAAAACCATAGATCATAAATCCAATCCCAAATCAACTAATTGAAACCCATGATTAAATTCAAATTCTAAATCCTTTCTAAGACCTTTGATTTTATCTTATCGACTTAGCCCCAAATTCAAATCAACCCCAATTCAATTGATTTTTTTAGGATCATAAATCCAATCTCAAATCAAATCCCAACCCAAATCATAAACCAAATCTAACTCCAAATGATTGAAACCCATGATTGAATTCAAACTCCAAAACCCCTTTCTAAGCCATATGAATCATCATCATATGCTTAGCCAAAACCTCCTTCAAACCAAATCAAATTTGGTTAATTTCTTTATAAATCAATCATTCCTTCATTTATATTCATAAATATAAATGAAATCTAAATTAAAACTATTCAAATCAAATCAAATCAATTTCCTACTTAAGCCCTTTTTGACCTACATCCCTCAATTTGGTCAAATTTGTTTCCAAATCACTCCAAACTCAAGTGATTTTCTCATGAATCATTTATATCTTCATTTATATTCACAAATATAAATGAAATATAAACCCAAATGGCAAAACCAAACCCAAATCAAATCAAATTTCCCATTTTAGCCCTTTTAGCCAATTTCTTGAACTTGGCTAAATGATATCCAAATCAACTCAAAACCCATGGATTTCTTTATGATTCATTCAATCCTTCAATCATTATTCCAAATATAAACACAAATTATAATTATCAATCCAAATCCAAGTCAGCCCAAGTCAAGCCCATGTTGACCCCATTTGACTTGAAATTATCATATGAACCAAAATCCATAGGGCTTCAAACCACTTGCAATTGGATTTATATTTCCATCCTAAGTCCATATGTGAATTCAATTAAACTTGAATGAAGCCATGATCGAGCCAATTAACCCATTTAGGTCCACTTAACTCAAAGTGACCTAAAAGACCATTTTTTGAGCCAAATTCTAATTCAACCCCAAATTGGATTGAACTAAGCCCATCCAAATCCCATATCATGATCAATAATTATTTTAAGTTAATCCATTGTCTTGAATTAGGTCAAACCAAGTCAACCTAACCCATTGACCAAGTCAACCTTTAGCCTAAATAAAATCCAAACTAGCCAAAACTCACAATATACCAAATTGATTGAAACCATTAACTCAAACCCATTCATAATCAATGATTGAACATGACCAAACCCTCAATTGAGTCAAACCAAGTCCATTTGACCTAAGTTGACCCAAATTGGCCTAAAGTTAAAATGGGTCAAATCATGATTTGATCCAAATTGATTGCAACCCATGGCTCAAGTTCATTCCAAATCACTTATTGAATATGACCAAAGCCATGATTGAGCCCAATTTGACCAATTGGTCAACTTGACACAACCTAGCCTAAATTGACCTAAAGAGTCAAATTGGCTAAAATTCAAATTAAACATAAATTAAACCAAACCAAAGCCTACAATCATTTTCAATTAACCAATTGAACTTGACTCAACACCTAACCTAACCTAATTTGGTCAAATTTGTCAAATTGGTCAGCTTAGCCCATTTGACCTATTTGAATCCAAATGAGCCAAAATAAAACCTAAGCCAAATTAATCAAAACCAATTTAACCAAGACATCCCAAATCATCATATGAAAATAACTCAAGTCTTGGTTTGACCCAATTTGACCAATTGGTCAATCCAACCCAACCTAGCCCAAATGAGCCTATTTTGACCATATAAAGCCAAATCACCCAATGCCACTTTATGGAACCTTGGTGCCTAACTTAACCCAACCCAAATGGACTCCGAGTCAGTTCCAAGCCATCCCAAATCCAAGTGGGACCCAATCCAAGGGGATTAACCTCTTTGCATTAGATTCTTGCCTTAAGAAGTAAAGTCCACTCTCCCATCTCCATGGTAGCCATCAAACATTCTAATGAAAAACTCCTAGGCCACCTTAACCGACCTTAAGCCATCCTAACACTTTCCATGAACCAAGGGAAGCAAGCCAAACAACCACTTCTATGGTCAAACCTCGTGGGTGCAAGGGAAGACCTAACCCAACTCAATCCTACCATATCAAGCCTTGAGACTCATACAACCACTTCCTCCACTCTTGGTGTGCCACGTGGAGCTGACAGAGACCCCTCTGATGACCTGATGGCAACGAATCAGCTGAATTTATGGAAGCCATCCCGTCCATCTATCAAGTCCGATTGAGGGGTATACCCCCTCAATTCGAGTGGGATTCATCACCAATTACTTTGTGTAAGTCCCTAAGGCAATTTCAAAATCCCAAAATCTCCCAAGAGCATTCTTGAGCTCAAATCGGCCATTCTCTCTGTAAAGTTGAAAATAGGCAACATCCTTCCGAGCAATACTCCACCTCTACTTGATCAAATACAAATTCCTTGCACACACATCCTTCTTACTTGCCACAACCATCCCCAGCCTTCACCATAAGAGATTGAATTTCAATCAAGTCAAGCCTTTACGCATGTAGATGAGAGCTCTACACCAAATCAAACCCCAAGCTTCTCAACAAGGCCTCACCTCAACTAGCCGGAGCCACCTCCGTCGATCCCACCGCAGGACATTAGGTCTGGTGAGGTAATTTTGCAAAATTGAGCCTTATATGGAAAATTTTTTGGTCTTTTGTGCAGCAAATTCGAATGTAATGTATTTTTAACCATTGGATGTGTGTGCCTCCCCTCCCCAAAGGTGTGGGATCAATTTGAGGCAACTGAGCTCGGTGAGGATCAATGGGAAAGATGGATGGCAACCATCTTTCATCACTCACAGATAGATCATGGACCATTCATTCCTCATGATCAATGGACGTCATCTAATCCCATGTTAGATCCCTTGATTCCTTATCTAAACCATGGATCAATCGGCTATCCCAACTTAGATAGAATGGTCCACAGTTGGGCCGCAATCCAAGTCACGGCACATATGATAACTTAAATAACCAATCTCATCATGACGGTAAAATGTGTCGTCACCGCCACATCTGACGGGATTAAGGCTTTAATTGCTTAAATAATCTATTCTAAGCAAAAAACTTTAAAATCATAACTAATCCTAAAAATCCAAAAAATATAAATGAGGGCTCATTTTGAAGATATTAGAGTAGAGTCCATTAAAATTATTTTCAATTAATTTTCAATAGTCTTAATTAAGGTTAAATTAAAATTTTAATTAGCTTAATTACTCTTCAATCACCCAATTAATCTCAAATTCTATGGATGTTTAAGGGAGGACCTCACCCCTAGTTTTTTGGGATTTTATTAATTAGGTAATTGATTATGTCTTAATCACTCATTAATAATTGGTGATAATTAATGAATGAATAGTAACTTAATCCATAAATTAAGTTCATGGCCCTCATTAACAAAGTGAAGAGTTCTAGAAATGGTTTAGTATTCCTTATGACCATTTCATTAAGCCTCGCTATCCATTTCAATTAAAGATTAATTGATTAATTAACTTAATTAAGATGTGAGCTATTCGTAATTAGAATGACTTAGTGATTGGGATTGAGGCCCATCTCTTGATCCCTTTCCCTAAGTTAATTTCATCCTAATTAAGAGATATAATCAAAAGATTTAATTAATCAATTAATGACTTGATTAAAATGAAACTTAATTAAAAAGCCACTCATTCACATCTAATCACCTTTAATCAATTTTGGGTAGCTTTTTAGATGTTTAATAGTCTAAAGGAATTTAATGAAATTGTGGTTAGCTTACATGTGTAAGAGAATCATAAAAGTAATTAATTAAATCCCTTAAGCCTAATTAACTATTAATCATGAGCCAACATTAGGCCCCTTTCATTTCTTAAGAACATTGCTAATTTATTTTCATGTTGCATATCATATTGACTCGCTATTAATTAGTTAATTAACTTATGATGTAGTGGTTCATTAATTGACTAATTCATACCCAACCTAATTATTCTTCATTAAACTAAATTAACTCACACATGGGGATTAGATTAGCAAACCTCTTTCACATTTTCTTAAATTTAAATCAAACATGAAAATGAAATGACATTAAAGAACTTTGGTTTATTTTAAATAATCTTATTTAGTTTGATTATCCTTGGGAGTTAATTTATTTGAATGAAATCACATGCTTGTGTTGTTTTATTTCCTTTCAATCATGCTAAATATTGTATGCCAATTTGTACTTCATCATGTCTTTCAAATTGATCAAATAAAAATGATTTCCTTTATGTCAAATTGCATGTGTTGATTTAAATTTAAAATATGTGTGGCTATCACTATTAAATCCCAAATATATCTTAAAAGTTTATTAATGAATATACATATATATGTATTGTAATTTTAGTTACATATACATAGGAAATGCAAGTGAATATAAATTTATTGTATGAAATAAAGTCTATTCCTTTCATTCATGTGTTGATTTGCATAAGTAAGAATGTTAGTATATTAGTCTAGACATTCCAAAGGATGCACGCTTTAAGTAGCCCCAAGGAGGTTCCTACCTCATTCCTTTTTTGCAGAACAATGGAAATGTACCTGCTTTATTTCATTCTTATGCATTTGGACATTATAATTTAGAGCTTTAATTCATTTACTCAAAATAAATCAATCAAATCAAAATATATTTTTTGCATGGCTTTCTATTATTGTAGTTGTTTATACATCCATATGTATCTAAGGATAACGGGTATATTTGTCTGGAAATTCTAGGGATGCACAACTTTAAGTAGCCCCAAGGAGGTTCCTACCTCGTTCCCTTGGTGTAGAATAATGGTGATGTACTTGCTTAAAACTTTTATACATGTGGATGTGTACTTAGCTAATTAATGAAAATCCCCTTTTTTTCTATTAAAAAGATATGTATTCATACTTTGTTTATTTGGTTGAGTTGATTAGTCATGTGATTTAAGGTTATTTTCTTATGCTTTTGTATATGAATTTAGATAGGGCTTTAAATTAATATGATGAAATCATTCAACCAAATGAAATATTAATTCCAAATACATTTATTCACATTCATCATTTAAGTATGCTAAGATAAAAATTGCATGTATAGCTATACTTAGGATTTAATCATATGCATGATATACATGATGGAAAGAAATGAATAAACATGTGTTATATGATAGTAATTCATTCCAACTAACCTTAAGATGCATTTCTTATTGAATGAGATTATTTAAAGTGAACCTAAACTTAGGATTAATTAAAACATGTAATAAGTCATTCACTAAAGGGAATTGATTAATTAATTTGCTTTAGATGTTACTTAAGGTTGGGATAAAGAAGATTGATCTTCTCTTTGTTTCTCTTCATAAAACTTATTGTTTTGTGTAGGTCAAATGAAACAAAAAAATATTAAGTAAAATTTATAAATTAATTAAACCATTTAAAGTGAAACCACCCTTGATAATTAAATATATTTCATACTTAGGAAATCTTAACTCTAAAGCCTAGTTAGGACATACCACACAAGCCTTAACAGAGACATTAGATTAAGTCACCACTTCTAGCTTTATGTTAGGTGGTGTATGATTTAATGTATGTTTTGTTTGTGTTGTAATGTAGACGGGATGTTAGTATATGTGCTGGATGTTACGTGTAGCTAATCATGTTTTCTACAAGAGATTATGCTTAATGTAATAAAAAAATATAAATATTTTGTAGTGTGCTTAACCCCTAAGCATAATCTACATTAGGATAGTGGACTTGGTTACCCATGTGTAGGGTTCTAAGTCCAAATTATTCATATAACCTTTGTATGGTATGTTTAGCTAACACTTATTTTAGTTAGATTTACTTTTCTATTTATTTTAATGTAATTGTGCATTAAAAATTTGGTCAAGTGTTATGGGGGTTAAGGATGAACATTGTCTAGAAGGTTTAATCCTAGGGTGCCATGTGATGCCTAAAAGCCTACCAAACCAAATGGAGCAAATCAAATGAAGAAATGGAGAGAACATGAACACTTGAATATTCCCCATAACACTTATCATTTTGTAACTTGTAATTATTCTTTCATATGTGATGTATATAGAGCTACTACCCATTTATTTTCGGTTATAAGCACTGAACGACGCCTCTTATTCTTTTGTGTTAGTTTTATAAGATTTTTGATGTTTTGTTTAGCTTGTGCATTAGAAAAAGCATGTATCTTCATATTTATTTATGATTGATGATTTAATATGTGGCCTAGATGCGATTAGACTCTTAAGATTAAAATAAATTTTCTACCCAACTACAACTCATAATTAAAGTTTTAAAATAACCCATAACCTCACATAAAGCTTTGGCATTAAATCAAGATAATAAAATATTTAGCAACCCTTTTGGATGTTGTATTAATATCATGCATATCATTTTGTTTCACTTTAAAGGGTTTCCATCTTTGTCGATAGTAAAAGGCTTAACCTTTGAGAGCAATGATGGAATAACACCTCTTTCTCTTTGGATTTATCCCATAATCAACTTCATCATACATTTAAGCATATAAAATCCTATAGCTTGTGTCAAAATAAAGAGTCAAAATTAAATAAAATTTGATAATATTTGCATTAGACTAAGTCATTATTCATATCACTCATGCACTTGTCTTTTAGGGAGTGGGTTTAAGGACTTTAGTTTCTTTCTAAACAATAACAACCTAGCCATCTTGCAAAATATATGACTTGATCACATGATTTTAAAATATAGGAGGAGTTAGCTAGCTACCACTCATATAAGTCCAAATGAGTGGTATTATCTCTGTGGAGGTATAATATACCCAATTTCTTGCCTTAGATGATCATGCTTTGACTCAAAGCCTCTAAATTTAGGATCTAAGGTTGTTATTTTCCTATGGGGCTACTAGCATAAATCCCCACCCTTAGGCATTTCACAATCTTATATTATGGAATTATAAGTCCTAGATTTCTAATAAAATTTTAACTCAAATCTCTCCTCAATTTCAAACATATAAAGCCCAACTATATGATAGTTTGGGATGCTCACTAGTTTCTTAGTATCATGAGTATCCCCTACTCATCTCCCCTTGCTTCAATAATAAGTCTTTCCAATCGATCTATCCCATTTGATCTTCCAAATATAACCAATTTATTGATAGTCTTCGGAATTCTTTCAAGACAATAATTGCCTACTTTAATCGAGTATAGAAAACTCACCTTCTTTATGATGTAATTAACCATTGGGGCTTGCCCCCATAGGAAACTTCATATATAAAAGTTGAAATTTCTCTAAAAGCAAGAAATCACATGAAAGCAAGACATATCATTGAACTTTTATTTAAAATTGTAAATAGATTTCCCTCTAAAAAAAAAATGACATACAAATTTTGGCTTTCACTAACATCCAATTTGTTAAGTGAGAAGTCTCATTTTCAAAACATGAATTTGACCTTCACTTAACATACCAAATTTGTTAAGTGAGAGTCTCACTTTCAAAACATAAATTTGACCTTCACTTAACATACCAAATTTGTTAAGTGAGGGTCTCATTTTCAAAACATGAATTTTACCTCCACTTAACATACCAAATTTTCTAAGTGAGTGTCTCATTTTTAAAACATACATTTAGGCTTTTACTTAACATATCTAATTTGTTAAGCAAGAGTCTCATTTTCAAAACATACATTTGACTTTCACTTAACATACCAAATTTTTTAAGTGAGGGCCTCACTTTAAAAACATACATTTAGGCTTTTACTTAACATATCCAATTTGTTAAGTGAGAGTCTTATTTTCAACACATAAATTTGATCACCACTTAACATACTAAATTTGTTAAGGGTTTCATTTAAAAAACATGCATTTGACTTTCACTTAACATACCAAATTTGTTAAGTGATCTCATTTTCAACATACATTTAGGCTTTAACATGTCCAATTTGTTAAGTGAGAGTCTCATTTTCAAAACATAAATTTGACCTCCACTTAACATACCAAATTTGTTAAGTGAGGGTCTCATTTTCAAACATACATTTGACTTTCACTTAACATACCAAATTTGTTAAGTGAGGTCTCATTTTAAAAAACATACATTTAGGCTTTCACTTAACATGTCCAATTTGTTAACTGAGAGTCTCATTTTCAAAACATAAATTTGACCTCCACTTAACATACCAAATTTGTTAAGTGGGGGTCTCATTTTCAAAACATGCAGACTTTCACTTAACATACCAAATTGTTAAGTGAGGGTCATTTTCAAAACATATTTTAGGCTTTCACTTAACATATCCAATTTGTTAAGTGAGAGTCTCATTTTCAAAACATAAATTTGATCACCACTTAACATACCAAATTTGTTAAGTGGGTCTCATTTAAAACATGCATTTGACTTAACATACCAAATTTGTTAAGTGAGGGTCTCATTTTCAAAACATACATTTGGCTTTCACTTAACATACCCAATTTGTTAAGTGAGAGTCTCATTTTCAAAACATAAATTTGACCTCCACTTAACATACCAAATTTGTTAAGTGAGGGTCTCATTTTCAAAACATGCATTTGACTTTCACTTAACATACCAAATTTGTTAAGTGAGGTCTCATTCAAAACATACATTTGGCTTTCACTACCAATTTGTTAAGTGAGAGTCTCATTTTCAAAACATAAATTTGACCTCACTTAACATACCAAATATTTAAGAGGGTCTCATTTTCAAAACATGCATTTGACTTTCACTTAACATACCAATTTGTTAAGTGAGAGTCTCATTTCAACATCACAATTTGACTTTCATCATATCCAATTTGTTAAGTGAGAGTCTTATTTCAAACATAAATTTGATTCTACTTAACATACCAAATTTGTTAGGGTCTCATTTTCAAAACATGCATTTAACTTTCACTTAACATACCAAATTTGTTAAGTGAGGGTCTCATTTTCAAAACATACATTTGGCTTTCACTTAACATACCCAATTTTTTTAAGTGAGAGTCTCATTTTCCATAAATTTGACCTCCACATAACATATCAAATTTGTTAAGTGAGGATCTCATTTTCAAAACATATCATTTCACTTAACATACCCAATTTGTTAAAAACATACATTTGGTTCATCATATTTAAATCATATCATTTGGTTCCATGTTTTCTCAAATCATACATTTGTTCCTACTTAACCCAAAACAACCTCATCAATAACAAACACATCAATCACCACAAGCAAAGATTTTTCATAAAATTTTCAAAACATACAATCACAACCTTTCCTTAGCATACCTAAATTTGCAAAGTAAAGTCTTTCAAAATCAAAATATTTTCAAACAAGATAACAACACAAACATCTTCAAATATCTGAACCCCGCCCAACCTACTTAAATTGGTTGAGTCTAGATTCTAAATAGCCAAATGGAAAAAGACTCTCCTAACATATCAAAATCTCCACCCACACTAACATATTGAATTATTGAGTGTGGGTTCGTGGACTCCAAATCTCTATTACTCTCTGGGATAAGTATTAAAGCAAATATCACACTCAAGTTACATTTCAACACATGGAATGCAAACTAATCAAAAGGATGTAAATAATATACATGCCTCCTAGTTCATCTTTACCTTTCCATTCTAATGGATTTGGCCTTGATGTAGCCTCCCCAAACTGACTCCACCCACTTGGTTTTCTTTAGGTTAGGATTTGAGGCAGCCCGCATTACCTATGAGGGGATGACCCTCACCACTGTCATTCGGGATGAGGTGGTGAAGTGAGGTGGTCATCATTGACCTCTTTTGATATTGAGTATCCTTCCTCAAAGAGGAAGGCACAGGTTCCACCACCGCCAGTTCTCAAGCTGTTCTATAAGCCGTGTGCATACTAGACCTCCTCATTGGTCCCTCTAAGGGAAGGCTATCTTACTGAGATAGTCTCCTACCTTGAGGGGATCTAGTTCTCGCGCCCACCTCCACACAATGCATCGCATACAACACCATAGAGTGAAGATCAAGTGCCCACCAGCATGCATGATAGACGCAAGATCCCATGTTGCAAGAGGATCGTGAGACCTCTCCACTTCTTAATGGAAATAGGTTTCACCCTCTCGATCTGGAGAGAAGACTACAAAAGATAGTTTTGCTCCACCGCCCCAGATACCATGAGAGGTCAGAATGGGAAGTTTTATGCCATCTATGATGGTACTACCAGGGTAAAGCCCATGATGCAAAGTATGGCACATTGTTTGATTTGAGGTGATCATCCCCAGTGTAAAATCCACAGGATGAGATCAAACGCTAGAGTAGCAAATGTGAGAGTATGAGATGGAGGTTACCAGTAATCAACCTTCACTCTAAGATCCCACATCGGGCCACTAGATGGACATATAGTGTTGATTGGTACCACCAATCACATGGGGAAAGCCCCGACGAGGGTGGAGCTGGTGTCATCTTTGCCACATTGATCCACTCCTCACCCTCCATCACCAGTTTAGATCCCTTCATCCACCGTTCCCATAAAAGTCGTGAAGTCAGCTTCTGGGGAGAAAAAATCCCCTTTGGTGATCCATCTACGGCCAAAGGATCCCACTCAAGTTACTCCACTGATTGAGGTGAGGACGAGTTCCCCTACTAGACCTCCTACTTCTGTCTTGGTGAAGAAGGAGTGGCAACCCCACAACATCATGGTTGCACCACCACCACCACCACCATAAAAGCCAGTGATAGCCACAGTAGTAGAGGAGGAGGGAGATAGTTCTGCAGTCCCTGTGGTAGTAAATATCCCTAGAGACAACACTCCCTGGATAGTGGGCAGTCATAAGAATATATCTTCTAGCGAGCACAGTCCTCCCATAGATGGCACTCAAGTGGCAGGCAGTGTTAGATGTATTTTTGTCAGTGACCATACCCCCATCAACGAAGTCTTTGTTCTGGTGCAGCCCAACAAGGTAAGAGATCATTCCTTGATGAGATTATAGTAGCCTACTTTTAGAAGAGGAAACTAGGTAGTGATTGCAATGCATTCGTGAGGATGAGAGCATAGCATTTGATCTTGATGAGGATGACCTTCCTGAGGATTTAGCTGAAGTCCATGTGATCGATACTAGGAGCTCCCTCCATAGAGACCGCCAAGAAAGTATTATAGTCAAGAGGATGATGTCGCCCATTCAACTCAAAGACCTCCTCCACCAGTTTAGGCAGAGGGATAATCATATTGATAAAATGGGGAAGAAGATTGAGGAGATGACACAAGGGTGACAGATTCAACCTTGATTTCACCTTCTCCCATAAGAAGTCAAGTTGGCACATACCTCAAATCATCCTAGATGCATTCAGAGGAAGATAGTGGTAGCTTGCATAGGAAGGTGGTAGATAGCACCTCCATGCATGAGAAGGATATCAAGCAGTTGGTGGAGCAACAGGTGAAGGATGCATTGGCACAAGCTCGAGGTGGCTCATCTATTCCAAAGGGTAGACCATACCCAAAGGAATTTGATGTTGTCCACTATCCTAAGGGCTTCGTAGCTCCTCCCTTCAAGATTTTTGATGGTAGTGGGAACCCTCGCTAACATATTGTACATTTTAGGGACGGATGCTACAATGCCGGAGGTAGCGATGTCATTCTTTTCAGATTATTTATTAGCAGTCCAGTGGGTGTTACATTTGACTGGTATGTCGAATTGCCCAACAGTTCGGTAAAGACATTTACTGAGTTGGAGCATCTTTTCATCAAGAGGTTTGTTGGATCTCATCAAAGGGTTACAATAGACGATCTTGTTGTAGCGACGTAAGTCCCCAATGAGTCCCTTATTGATTACATTCTCAGGTAGCGAAACTTGAGTATGAAATGCAAACCACAACTGTCTGAACAGCATGCCATAGAGATTCTCCTGAAGAATATCCATGGCCTGGTTGCATTCATGCTCAAGGATTTTACAATCAAAACTTTTGAAAAATTAATCGATAAGGCAGCTAGTTTACAAGAAGAGGTCAAAGCTTGCCTTTCTAGGACCAGTTAGCCAAGCCTAGACCTCATAAGGCATTTGAAAAGAAATCAGGGGTAGTCACGATAATTGACAAGGGGAAGCTGTCAGCTAGGGCTTAGTTAGATAGGCCTCGAGCTCAGTAATCTCCTTTATCATCTCCTATACCACCACCTCGGCTATCATACCGGCCACCTCAGTTGCCAAAATGGCTGCCATCGTCGCCTCCTCATCAACATCATCAGCAGTAGTATTCCTACCCACCGTTAGGTTGCTATTACTTACCTACTCTTATTAGCAGATTAAATAAATCTTATTCATTCAAGAGGGATGTAGTCAAGAAGATTTTTAAGAATCTCTTAAAGAAGCCTGATTTATAGTTACCAGAGCCTAAGAGGCCGGAGGAACTGGGCAAGAATCATGATCCAAATTATTGCCCCTACCACCGTATGTTTGGCCATATCTTAGAAGATTGCATTACCTTTAAGGATTGACTTGAGCGTAACTTCAAGTCAAGTGCCATTGTAATCCCCAAGGAATACTTATTAGAACAACCTTCTAGTACTGATAGGGTAATCCTTAGGGATACATGCGATCCTCTTAAGACAAAGGAAGGTTGAGATATCGCCTATCCCGAACCTCCAATAAAATTATTTCTCTAAGATTAGAAATTTACCCTTACAGGTGCCTAAAGCAGCTCAAACCTCCAACTCTATGGAAGGTTTACAAGTTGCTAAGGATAACTTGGGCGAAGTAGGAGCCCAGCAGTAGTAATGACAACCTCCACTTGCTCGAGATACCATAGTAGCGCAACCACCAATCGATTTCAAGCATTCCTTCCACAGTTGTAGCTATAGTTCCTCTAGTCATCTCCTCTATAATCAGATTATATCATGACCTCGCTTACTTTACTTGAATTATATTTTATACCTCCATCCAAATCTAAGAAATCAATGAAGAAAGCTGGTTCCACTTACATTTGTGCTACTTCTGATGATCTTCCTGAGTTTATTCCTATGAATAGCTCTCCAAGTCTAATTAATAATAACTCCAGTCCTGATCACTCTTCTTCTTCTGATTTGGAAATGGATTATCCATTCCTGAATCTTGGGTTTGCCCATTAAGATTGATTTGGGGTCATCTGACTCTAATGATCCTATAGGAGAAGCTATAGCTGAACCCAATGAGTGGGTAAAACTTTCCACTGAATCATCTCATGAAGTCACTAAAGATAATCTTCATAGTGGCAAAGTTCTACCTCCTAGGGTAGCACCTCAGGATAAGGGTAAACAAGTCATTGGTTCTAGCGATCAAGTAGCTCCTCCACAAGATGTTTCACATATGGATATGCTTGTGGAGGACCAGCCCATAGTTGATCATAATATCCTTGCTCACCTGAGAAAATTTCCAGCTAAGCTAAGCATATATGATACCCTTGTCTTATCCAAAGAGATGAGGGAGTCATTGATCAAAGCCCTTTTCGATCTAGAAATATTCTTAGCTTAAATTACGACCGCTAGAGAGGCATGTTATTCAAGACAAGCTGTGGAGTTACATTTGCTGATGAAGACCTTCTTTTGGAGACAATTGAGCACAACTGTCCCTTCTACATCATAGTGGACATAGGCAAATTCAGACTATCCAGGGTGTTAGTTGATCCATGTGCATCAGTGAACATTATGAGTCTAAAGACCCTTGTCTAACTAAAGATTGACATCTTCGAACTTCGAAGAGATTGGATGATTTTGAGAGGATTCAATGAGCAAGTCGAGAGGGTTTTAGGCTCCATAATGTTATCATTACAGATAGATGACTGGAAGACACAAGCCAGGTTCTACATAATTGATTCAGATACATCCTTCACTGCTTTGTTCGGTAGGCCTTAGATATATGGAAACAACATGGTTATATCCTCTCTACATCAGTACATCAAATGTCGAAGAGGTGGAATCAAATTCTATGTCAAAGAAGACTTAAATCCATTTTTAGTTAGAGAGGTCAAGATATATGAGGATGCGGCCTACTACCTTCCTCAAATCAAAAAGTCTATTCTCGTGAACTTGGTCAATGCCCAAAAATAAAAGAAGAATAAAAATAAAAAGAAAAAAATGAAAAAGAAAAAGAAAATAAAAGTAAGTGAGCGAGAATCAGACATTAAGAAGGAAGTAGAGCCTGAAGTTAGATTCCACCCACAGTTTATTCTTCCATATGAACACATCGGTAGAAAGACTCGACCCCCACCAGGTAGAGGAAGAGGTAGATCCAAAGGCAGTTCTAGAGGTGGAAGACTTTCTTGCTAGTGGCTAGCTAGTAGGAGCTATGTTCCAGCTCACATGAGTACCCCTATTATCCATATAGACTTAGAGTCCAGTTTAGAGGATGAGTCTCATGTGGTTAGCACGCCAACCAACCCCTCTCTATGGGTCCCTTTGGAGGTGGCATTCAAGCTAGATAGCGATGAAGACTAGGCATCCAAGCAAAGCATGAATGTATCTACATTATCATTATGTAGAACAATCCGGCAGCAGTTGAGAACTTTAGCTCTATCCCGTCTTTCTTCCCAGAAAGTTGAGGGTTTGGTAGTTAAGGAGGCCCCCAAGTCATCCATAGATGTCAAGCCAAAGAGATTTTTGTTGGGAGCATCATCCTCAAGTCAAGAAGCTGATGTAAAACTTGAGGATGATTCATATAAAGATTTAATACAATTATCTTTTGATTAGTATTTGCCTTGTGTTATTAATTTGGCAAAGAAGGGATTAATCCTGCATACTTGGTCTAAACACAGTCGGATTACTTTGAAAAGACATTCAAGACTAGGATTTGGCACAGTGGGTCTAGTCGATGACGACAATCATACTTAGTCATCATCTATCAGTAAGATTCTGATATGTTCTTTTCAAATCATGCTAACTCTTATGAGGAGGTATATTTGAAAACTTCAGATGTTTCAAATGAGCTTGAAGTCAAAGACACACCACCAGAGTTTGAAGTAGAAATCAGATCAACCATCGATGAACTCAAAGAAATTAACTTAGGAACAAAAGAAGATCCACGACCAACATACATCAGTTTCTTGTTGAATGAAGAAGAAACCAATGACTTAGTTAGGCTATTATCTAAGTCTATGGACTACTTTGCATGAAGTTATGAAGAAATGTCTAGTTTATCTTTTGACATAGCAATCCACAAACTAGCAATAGATCTTAATGCTAACCCTATCAAGCAGACTCCTAGATGCATGCGATTACAAATTGAGCATCAAGTTATTTCTGAAATCAAGAAATTGATCGATGCTGGCTTTATCAGGGAAGAAAAATATCCCACCTGGTTGGCCAGTGTCGCTCCAGTTAAGAAAAAGAATGGCCAAATTTTCATATGCATTAATTTTAGGGATCTAAATAAGGCATGTCCTAAGGATGAATTCTCACTTCCTATATTAGAGTTGATGGTGGACATTGCCTCATCTCAGGCAGTATTCTCCTTCATAAATGGGTCATCTGGCTACAACTAAATTAAGATGGCCCCCGAGGATGAGAAAAATACTGCTTTTTGAATCCTGATCGAAATCTATTGTTATAAGGTCATGCCTTTCGGCATTAAAAATATTGGTGCTACATACCAATGAGTCATGACTCAGATCTTTAACGAACTCATTCATCATCAGGTTGAATGTTATGTTGATGATCTTTTAGTCAAAAGTAAAGAAAAGGAAGACCATCTCTTCGACTTGAGAGTAGTTTTTGAATGGTTAAGATAATTCAACCTCAAAATGAATCTTCTAAAGTGTGCATTCAGAGTAGATTCAAGAAAATTCCTTGGGTTTATTGTCCGACACTATGGAATAAAAATTGACCCGGAGAAGATCAATGCTATCTTAGAAATGCCACCCCCTAAAAGTCTAACTCAACTCAGACCATTCCAAGGGCAGTTTGCATATCTAAGATGTTTCATTTCCAACCTATCAGAAAGATGCTAGTTATTCTCAACACTTGTCAAAAAGGATGATAAGTTTAAGTGGGATGATAAGTGTCAGCATACTTTTGAAGGCATCAAGTACTACCCGATGATGCGCCACTTCTAGTAGCCCCTATCCCGCAAGCCATTGATATTATATACTGATGCATTAGATGAGTCCCTTGGGGCTTTGCTGGCTCAAATCAATGTTGAAGAAAAAGAGAATGCACTTTACTATCTTAGTCGTCATCTAATCCTTGTTGAGGTAAACTACCCACCTATTGAAAAGCACTACCTAGCTTAAATCTTTGCATCTCAAAAGCTACGGCATTACATGCTTTCTCATAAGGTGAATCGATCTCTAGGATCAATGCAATATCTCATAATACGTCGATGCTATCAGAAGCAAGATGTTGGTCCATGATTTTATCAGCTTTGATATCACATTTGCACCCTCCGCGGTGAAAGGACAAGCACTAGTAGATTTCTTAACAAGACACCCATTTTGATTCCCGCTTAGTGATGACCTCCTCGATGAATAAATTTTGAACTTGGGGACACTAACATTCACCGGGGAGATATATTTTGATAGTGCATCTTTCTTTTAAAAGGAGAAGAACCACAATCCTCCAAGAAAGGCAGAGGGAGGAATAGTCTTCCTAACTCTAAACCACGATGTGATGAGATTATCATATCATCTGTCCTATCCATGCACCAACAATGAATCTGAATGTGAGGCTCTGATTGCCGATATGGAATTAGTCATTACACTATACATCCAGAGTATCAACATCTTCAAGGATTCCCAATTAGTTATCAATTAAATTGATGGGTCCTATAAAGTTCTGAAGCACAAGCTCCACCATTATCACAAATATACCATGGAGTTGCTAGCCCAAATCCTAGAGATTACCATCTACAAGATTCTTCAAGAAGAAAATGCAGCAACATATGCATTGACCAAGCTTATCAAGCTAGCATGTCTAAAAGATGAGTATATACCAATAAGGGTCTAAAATTGACAAGTCTTATCCCTTATTGATGATGAACTCATCGATAGACTCTCTCGAAGTAGGTTTTCGTTGCCAAAAAAGACAACGAGTCAGATTGGAGGCAACCGTTCATGGATTACCTAGATATAGGAAAACTACCTCAAGAGAAGTCACTAGCACATTAGGTGAAGCAAAGTGCTCTCTCATATGCTCTCATGGATGGCACCTTATACCGACAATCCTTTGAACATATGTGGTTACATTGTTTGGACAAACACGAAGCCCATAAGATCGCGATGGTACACTCGTTTATGCAGCACATCAATCCGGTCCAAAGATGAAAGCCAAGATCAAGAGATTAGGATACTACTGGCCTTCAATGATCATAGACAACATGGATGTAGCTAGGTGATGCCACAAATGCCAGGTACACGGTGTGGTCCTACATCAACCACCCAACATTCTACATCATATATATTGATCTCATGGCCATTCAAGTGTTGGGGTACCGACATAGTGGGCCCGATTGTCCTTCTTCTTCCAAGGGTCACTGGTTCATTCTAGTTACCACTTACTACTTTTCCAAGTGAGAGAAAGCTATCCCACTCAGAAAGGTCACAGCTCAACATATGCTCCAGTTTTTTAGGCACCATATCATATATAGGTTCGGGGTGCCTTAATGAATTATATCCGATAATGGCACTACATTTAAGAGCACTAAAATCAATAACTTTGCCTAGAGACATAGCATAGATTGGAGATTTTTCTACTAAGCTTAAGTTACATGTCCAATAAGAATAATTATAACCTCTAAATAATAATGTTTCAACCTAAACCCTAAATCTAATATGCATTTCGAAAATATACTAATCTAATGAAATAAAGGTATTGAAATAATAATCTACCTTAAACTAAACAAAATAAGCATATCATACAAAATAAAACTTATATAACAAGATTTAAAAGAAAAATATATTTATGTTTCAAAATACCTAAATTGACGCCCAAAAAAACAAAAGGAGGCTGATGGTGATTCTTAGACAAAACATACCCTAAACTCAATAAATTGATCTTGCAAACCCCATATCAATATTTCTACTAAACTAAAGTTACATGTTCAATAAGAATAATTATATCCTCCAAATAATAATGTTTCAACCTAAACCCTAAATCTAAAATGCATTTCTAAAATACACAGATCTAATAAAATAAAGTTACCTAAATAACAATCTATCTTAAAACTAAAAATAAATAAGCATATCATACAAAATAAAACCCTATATAACAAGATTTAACAAAAAAAATACATTTAGGTTTTAAAATACCTAAATCAGAGGTCAAAAAATAAATACATTTAGGTTGAAACATTTAATAATGTTTCAACCTAAACCCTAAATCTAACATGCATTTCTAAAATACACATATCTAATAAAATAAAGTTACCTAAATAACAAAATATCTTAAAACTAAAAATAAATAAGCATATCATACAAAATAAAATCCTATATAACAAGATTTAAAAAAATATACATTTATGTTTTAAAATACCTAAATCAGCGGTCAAAAAATAAAGGGAGGCAACTGTCTCCAGTGGCAAGCTTCTCCCTGAGTAACGGCAAGGTCGAGCAGTGCAGTCACAGCATTGAAATGGGTTTAGGGTTGAAAATATAGGAGTAGTCGATCAGCAAAATGGGAGTTGCCCTTCAGTTTCGGCCAAAAATATAGGCCGATGTCAATCACTAGTTGAATCAGACTAGACCGACGCGCTATGTCGATGGTCACCAACGGGCAACTGAGCCTAAAATTAATTTTTTTTATATTTAATTAACTAAATTAATTCTTAATTAGGCCTATTTTAAAAAAATCAGCCCATTATTTATACCCTATAGTGGTTGTTCCGGCTATTTTATTTGCTTCTAGTACTATAGTAATATTAGGCACCAAGAGCTCTTTAGTTTTTAGATTTTGGTTTTTAGAAATCTTAATTTGATGTATTTTTATTAGTTCATAATTATAATATTTACTCAATGTAGAGAGTTTCGATGTTTTTTTTTCCTTCTGCGAGCATTGTTCTTAGTGCTAGTTTTGAGGTTGACAGAAATATTTATCATTTTAATTTCAAATTGACAAAATAAATAATGAGTGTTCAAATTGCGTTGGAAATAATATTTTTTTACAAATGACTTTTAAAGTTGCTGATTGTCTCAAAGCCATTTAAATAAATACTTTAATATAATTTATTATATGAATTTAACAATATGCAGAACAAATTTGTGTACATATTTTTTAATGTGACTAAATGAAAGAGTAATGGAAGCGTATATCATTATTGTGAATACTTAGATTAGAATTAAAGATGAGGAAATTATTTAATGCAAATACTAAAATATTATAAATGTAAATATTAAATGTTAAGTATTAGATATGTTAATACATAAAAATTATGTGATATATATATGTAAATCTTCTTTTAATAAAATTAAAACATGTAATATAATTAGAAAAAAAATAGCTGTTGTCATTAAAAAATAGCTGCCTTATTAAAATGCATAGTTTTAAAAATCAGACAAGCTAGTTTGATTGTGAACTAGTCCTCTAATCTATTCGGTTTAATTTTAAAATTCGCTTTTACACAAAATCAGTTAACATAATCAAATTTGTCTTTTTTATTATTTTAATATGATGGGTAAAATAAGAGATTTAAATTAAAAATATATAAAATAATTAAAATAATAGTATATTCAAAATATTTAAGAGTGAAAATCTCTAAATTAGAATATTGTATAGTAAATTCATAAAATATGATTATCATATTATTATTACATCATTATTACATTATTGTGATTATATTAAGATAATTTTGATATTTATCACATCATTTGACTAATCATAGTTTAACTATTAAACCTTAACTATTAAACTACTTTAGAGAAAAGTAAATATTATGGTTTATTCATTTGATTTCACCTTTCTTTGTATTTTTTTTAACAAATGGTAGCAAAATAGTAAGTAGAAACATACATTGAATCTACATAGGGAACTATTAGCGAAATCTTCCTTGACTGATTGTTCACATTAATGTTAGTTTTCCAACCAATTTAATATTTTGACTATGTAATGATATGTGAAAATATTAATTTCATATTTATAAGTTTTTATTTTATTAACGATAGTTAGCTGGTTAGTAGATTTATGTGTATCTCAGAACCATTCGTGATGCATATGACTAAAAATAGTTACAGAGAAATTAATTATTTTAAAAATATTATAAATATTCTCTTGAAATTAATAATATTGTTTACCATTTTTTCTTGCTTTTCAATCCTAAAAGAGATATAGATGATCGTAACTATTTTCATAAAGCTTTAAGTGTTTAAAATTAGATTCTTCTTTTTTTTTTTTTTTTTTTGTGCTTACGTCTCTCCTCTATCATGTGAATTCTTCAACTTTCAATATTTAGTGCATTCAATCATAATAGATATTTTATTTCTTTCTTTCAATTATTATTTCTCAATAAAATATTTATTAGTTCTTATAAAGCAATTTTTTCTTCCTCGACATCTTTTAAAAGCAAAATAAATATTATTAATAAAAAGGATAATGAGGCCACTATTAGCCAATCCAATATATAAAAATATAAAAATAATATGTAGTCATATATTATTTTTCTAGTCATACAATATAAGTGATTTTTTAAAAGTCGAGTATAATAAAGGTACATTACTATATTATTATTATTATTATTATTATTATTATTATTATTATTATTATTATTATTATTATTATTATTATTATTATTATATATATATATATATATATATATATATATATATATATATATATATATATATATATATATATATGATCCTTGCCATGATGTAAGTTAAAATTTTGTGTAAAATTCAAGGGTTTAACAGAGCATCATTCTTAGATCTGATAAGGAAGAATGCAAAAGATAATTAGCCTTAATCATAATTCTACTAAGGTCCACATTAATCACATATAAAAGATAGGGCGAGAATAAGCTTGAATTAATTTTTTTTTTATGCACTATTAATTTTGACTAGGAAGAATGATATCAAATATCTCTTAGATTTATAGAGGAGGTAAGAAATATGGGAGAATAACTTTCAAAGTTATCCTCAAGAGAAATACTAAGAGCAACAATATGCAAGTCAAAGTCAACAAATGGTCATATGAGGAACTGAATCAACCCCTACTAACTCATATAATGAAGAAAACAATCTTGTTGAGAATTATGATTGAGAAAATCTAGATCATTATGAGTATTGAGATATCCATTCTTATGACTAATTTACTTATTAGCAATCAATAGGGATGAGCATAAAGTGGCTTAATATTGTATTAGATTTATGGAGTAACAACTATTTGGAGTGAGAAAGAATCTTCAAGAACCAAGTTATTTGGTTGTTAATGATGAGTGCACTCTTCGGAATATCTGTATAAACTTGAGTATCTGCCCAGTCAATTGATTATAAGAGCAAATACTTGGTTTGCTCTCAAAGACTACCTTTTTCAAAATCCTCTCTTGAAAAATTTTAGGAGAGATCAATTTTCAAAAGAACCCCAACAATCAAGAGCTTTAATAGAAGAAATATGTGAGTCCACTCATGATCACCAAAGAAAGAACCTAATTAGAAAAAAATGAATTTACCAAATAATGCACTTTTGATTGAGGAAAACAATCCAAGGAAAATGATTGCTTCATTAAAATTTCAAAGTAAAAAACCCATTTTAAAACCTCATTATTGATCCATCAACCATAATCAATTTCTTAGTTTCTATCCAAGAGAAATTTAATGACTATATTTCTAACAATACATAGATCTGTCCAATAAATTGTGTATTTTATAGAGTGGTTTTAATAGATTGAAGAGTCAATCAGTCAAGGCTTATATTAGGGATCAAAAGAAATTTATTTTCATAAGATAATGAGATGAGGTGTTGATCAAAAGAAAATTATGCTAATGGAGCATTGCCTATGGTTGAATCCACTAGATGCTAATATCAACTAATATTATAGTATGCAACAAGAACACGATCATGATGCAAGGCGAATGACTACGACAGTATCAAGAATAGACAGAGAAAATGTTCCCTGGTGCCCAGCCATGATAATGGGGACCCTGAACAACTATTGAAGGGAGTCCAAAGAGGACATTCAATTGCTTAATGGACTTCAACACCAATGGTTGTCAGGTTCCTCTATGGTGGAAAGTCTTGGATTTGTGAGGAAAGGTATGGCACATACACTTATGTATTCATAAGATGATGATCAGGTGGAGAAGCATCGAAGGAGAGAGGTCAACGAAGGAATAGCTCGGCTATGAAAAGGCATGGCGGCTATGTTACTCAAAGAGGAGAAGACTTTCTTTTAGTTTCTTTTTTCCTTCTCTCTAATAAATCTCAATAAGATTTCTTAAACTTATCTTAAACACGTATCATTGATTGAAAACTATGCATGTAATGCATTGCATCATTACTTTTCAACTTATTAAAGACTACTATAAAATAGTAATTTGATTGATCTCTTTTGAAGAGCTGGAGTATGTTTATTAAAATTTTCATTCAAAAAAACTATATTCAAATTTTCCTCTCTCTCTCTCTCTCTCTCTCTCTCTCTCTCTAGCAAATTTTTTAAGCTTATAACCTTTTATGATTTAATTATGAGTCACCTTTTTTTTTTTTTTGGTCTATGTATCCATCGTACACATTTGCAAAATCTTGAGATCAAGACTGTTTCTTTAACCACTAGATTAAGATGATTTGTATAATTTATATATTCTAGAAGTAAATATCCTTAATCCTCTTTAATAATTGACTTTAACTACTCCCATTAACTATTTAAAATAACTAAAATAATTAACTTTTTTGGGAAATGGAATGCGATGGATTCATAATATGAAATAATTGTCCCAAAAATAATATAAAATAATAAACTGTTTGGAAAATTGTTGTTCCACTATTTCATCTCTAGCTGAAAAGTCATACACATGCTATAATAAATTTAAGCCAAAATGACAATTCTTTCTAGAATGATTTTGACTAAATATCATCGTTAATTGTGACTATATCATCTTCGGATGCATTTAATTATGCTATAATCTCTTTTCTTCTAAGAAATATAACTATCTCGTACGACCAAAAGTTCTAAATATATTTTTTATTTTAAAATACAACGAAAAGTCACTTTTAGTTTGCAAAACTATTAACCACGTTATCAATAATCATCATCTCGAAAACATTATTATTAAAATTTAAAATGTGTTAATAAAAGTGTTTTTGCACATATATGCTTTGAAAAAAAAATGCGTTTGATTAACTAAATATTTTATAGTGACATTTTAGTGATGAGAATTGCTTATTGTTTAAACTTTAATTTGTTAATATAGCTCTCTCTGCTCATACTCTTGATCATCATATTCGAAACATAATATGCCAAAAGTAGAACTTCACAAAATATGCTTACGTCGGGTCAATTAAAATGTGTGTCATTGACAGCCCAAAGGGCTTAAATGTACCGACTGATTTGAAGGTGTATGCTGAAACCTAGGCTCTGTGAAAACTGTGAGTGGCTGATATAAGTTGAATGGAGTGGTGTCTGCAGGATTTGGAGAATGGTAGACATATGTGTCTGCTACTCTAGAAGCCCGAGGGGGAAAAATCGTAATTGAGATCGAGATAGTGATCATAGTGGTAACCAGAATAGTGGGTCAGGACACAACCTTCTTCTTCTGCGTAAAGATGCTAGCAAACGATCATTATGGAGCATCACCACCACTACCTGATGTCATATGTAAGGAACAAAAAATTAATTGATTAGAGCAATCATAAATAAAATTGCTTACAGAGATAAACATAAATAGTATAAAATTATAGGAAAATTTGCACATTTAATCTGCAGTATATGAAAAATGTCATGTGAAAATTTATGTAAAAGATACATGAAAAAACTAAGTACATAAAGTAAATTATACTATGCAGGTACATGCAGGCACAGTATATAAAAGATTTGTTTAAAAATACATTTAAATTTCTTTGAGATCAAGCCTTGGTGTTCAAGAAAATGCATATAGATATATATATATATATATATATATATATATATATATATATATATATATATATATATATATATATATATATATATAAAGTTATCCTCACTTTTATTTTGTTCCCCATGTAGAATACCATTATGATCTTGTTTCACTTGTACATTGACATCTGATAGCTTTGTGTGTGATGTGCCTATAATTTTTTTAAATATCATTTAAATATTACATAAATTAACTAAATGATGTGTGATCTCAACAAACATCTATAAAGTAATATTGATGCAACTCTAGTGATAAAATTATCATTTGTATCTTAGTTTATGTGCAATTGTAACAACAACTCATCATGATTCATGATCGGCCAATGCTGAAATACTATTGGTCTATAACTTATAGAGCAATCTAGAGAAACAATTTAATCATTATTTGAGATTCATTCTCTTCAATAATTTTATTATATATTTCAAGAACTTAAACAGACTCTAAAGATTTTCGGCAATTTTTTTAAATTAAGTATGGTTAGAATCTGAATTAGGTAATTAAGTACGGTCAAAAAAAATTTAAGAATATACCAATTAGTAATGGATCATGACTAATATCGACAACGCCACAGAATAATCGTATGAGCTTAAGTCACCCAATTAGCGACTTGCTTCAATGAGCAAGTCACCCATTTAGTGCGACTGCTTTAATAATGTTTAAATAATTAATTATTTTTCCTTAATATTAAAGCAGATAGGAGATCAGATCAAGATCTAAAATCACGCTGTCAATCACGCCACTACATTTAAATTCTTTTTTTTGCAAAATAAATTTCTGAATTTACTTTTAATAAGATAAATATTATTACTGGAATGCGATTTATTTTTTATTATATTTGAAAATAAATAATTATTTTCATTCATTAAAATTAAATAATTAACTATTTCAATAGCTTTATAAATATTTATAATTATATCTATATTTTAAAACTATTATTATTTAAAACTATTATATACTAGGGATTATTTTTAAAATAGGCTTAGTCTTAATTGTAATTAGCAGTTTATGCACGAAATTTTTTTTTAGCAAATGGCGAAATTCCTGTTTTTTTTCGGTGGTTTTAGAAACCACGGGAAGAGAGAGAAACCAGGGGAGAGAGAGAGAGAGAGAGAGAGAGAGAGGGAGAGAGGGAGGTTTTATTTTTATTAATTTTTTTAATTAATATAATTATTTAAAATATTTAAAATATATAATTTATTTTTTTATAAAATATTTAATAACTAAATATTTATATATTTAGTTATTAATTTTTTTATTTATATATATATATATAATTAAATATATAATTTAAAAATATTTTTAATTATATATATAAATTTATAAATTTATTTAATATTTTTTATTAATTAATATAATTATTTAAAATATATAATTTTTATTAATTTTTGTTAATATATAATATAAAAATATTTAAATTATATAAATAAATAATTTTTCATAAATAAATAAAGAAAGGAATAATTATATAAATATTTTTAAGTTATATATTTATATATATAATTAAAAATATTTTAAATCGATTAAGTAATAATATTTATCTTATTAAAGGAAATTCGAAATTTATTTTCCAAAAAAATAGAATTTAAAATGCAAATGATAATGACTTTAAATCAAAATCAATCTCCCAACCATTTATCCAGCTTTAACATTAAAGAAAGAATAATTAATTATTTAAACCATTATTAAAGCCATTCAACGACTCTCATTTTAACGCAAGATTACTACGCCACGTCAGATCCGACGCTGTAGCCGTACTAATTGACTATACCTATTCTTAAATTTTTTTTAACCGTACTTAATTACCTAATTCAGATTCTAACCATACTTAATTTAAAAAAATTACCAAGATTTTCCCACACAAACAAAACACATTCTTTTATTGCACACGCATACATAAATAAGATCACACCTCCATATAAAGGCAAACATAGATCCATCCAAGCAAGAAACAACAACCGTTTCCTAGTTACTATTCATCCAGAACTTAGCCTGCAGCGAGTCCACCGTCTTCTTATCAAGCTGAAACGCCTTCGCCAAAATTTCATCAGAAATCGGCGGTTTCGATCCAAACACAGCATTTGCAATAGTGATCACCCTGGATTCTGACTGCTAAGCCCAGCGAGAGCTACAGCGTTCTCATGGCCAACATTGAACTGGAAGTGTATGAGCCCCTGAGGGAAGACGAAGACATCACCTTCGTTAAGAACCTTAGCAAACAATTTATTGTCAGGGTTTGAGGTGACGAAGCCGACGGAGAGAGTGCCCTCCAATACAACCAAGATCTCTGTGGCTCTCGGGTGAGTGTGAGGAGGGTTGAGTCCGTAAGGTGCGAAGTCTATGCGAGCTATGGAGATGCCAAGGGTGTTGAGACCAGGGAGGTTCACAACGTTGACAGCAGTTACATTTGAGCCGAGCGGGTTGGCTGTGTTTCTGGGGTAGTTGAGTCCGGGAAAGAAGAAGTCATTCACGTTGACGAGGTTCGGGTTCTTACAGACGAAGCCATTTACAAAAACTGCAGAAGCATACAGCATGTTTAAGAATGGTATCTGATGAAAGCCTTTTAAGAAATTTCTTAAAGGGATTATTTTTAAAATAGGCTTAATATTAATAATAATTAATTATTTAAATACGAAAAAAATATAATTAACAAAATAGGTCCAGTCGTCTGTCACTGACGCCGACGTGCACGAATCGTGGCTACTTTTTTTTTTTTTTTTTGTGGTTTTACAAACCACGGCGGGGGAGAGAGAGAGAGAGAGAGAGAGAGAGATTTTATTTTTCTTAATTTTTTTAAGTAATATAATTATTTAAAGTATATAAATTAAAAATATTTTTTATAAAATATTTAATAACTAAATATTTATATATTTAGTTATTAATTTTTTATTTATATATATAATTAAATATATAATTTAAAATATTTTTAATTATATATATAAATTTATAAATTTATTTAATATTTTTATTAATTAATATAATTATTTAAAATACATAATTTTATTAATTTTGTTAATATAATATAAACATATTTAAAATATATAAATAAATAAATAAAGAAAAGAATAAATTATATAAATATTTTATAAACTATATAAATAAAGTAATTATACATATATATATATATTTTATTTATTTATTTATAAATTTATTTAGTTATTTATATATTTAAATTATATAAATATTTTTTAGTTATTTATATATTTAAATTATATAAATAATAAAAAAAATATTAAAATATACAAATAATAAATAGTTTTATATCTATATATATATATATATATATATATATATATATATATATATAATTAGTTATTTATTTATTTTAAAAATATTTATTTCTTTAAAATATATAATTAGTTAAACAAAAAATAAAATTATATAAATATTTTAGTTATTTATATATAAAATTTTAGTTATTTTATAATATATATTATATATATATATATATGTATAATATATATATATATATAATTTTATATATATATATATTTATATTTATTAAAAATATTAATTTATTTATTTTTTATATTTTATATTTTTTATATTTTGTTATTATATTATTATTATTAATATATATATATATATATATATATATATATATTTATATTTTATATATATATATAATATATATATATTTATATATATTATTATATATATATTATATATATATATATATTATATATAATATATATATATATATATTTATTTATTTATTTATTTATTTATTTATTTATTTATAATTAAAAATATTCTATAAAAAATTATTTTAAATTATTTATATAACTTAAAAATATTTATATAATTTAAACATATAAATAACTAAATAAATTTATAAATATATATATATATATATATATATATATATATATATATATATATATATAATTACTTTATTTATATAGTTTATAAAATATTTATATAATTTATTCCTTTCTTTTTATTTATTTATTTATATATTTTAAATATTTTTATATTATAATTAACAAAAATTAATAAAAATTATATATTATACATAATTATATTAATTAATAAAAAAATATTAAATAAATTTATAAATTTATATATATAATTAAAAAATATTTTAAATTATATATTTAATTATATATATAAATAATAAATTAATAACTAAATATATAAATATTTAGTTATTAAATATTTTAAAAAATATTTTAAATTATATACTTTAAATAATTATATTATTTAAAAAATTAATAAAAATAAAATCTCCCTCTCTCTCTCTCTCTTTCTCTCTCTCTCTCCCCCGCCGTTGTTTGTAAAACCACAAAAAAAAAAAAAAAAAAAGTAGCCAGTCGTCCGAACACGTCGGCCCATTCGTCCGTCGGCCTATTTTGCTAATTATATTTTTTTTCGTGCCTAAATAACTAATTATTATTAGTACTAAACATATTTTAAAAATAATCCCTTCCTCGCATACTCATGAGAAAATATATAACAAATGTTAATGGAGTCTGTTATAGTAGAGATGAATGGACTGATATTTACCATTTGATGTTTGGTCGGAAACACAGAAGTCTTGGAGCTGAGTGGGGTCCGTGGCCATTGAGGCGGTCAGGGCGAGGAGGATAAGGAAGAGGATGCGGGAAGCCATAGATAGATATCTGAAGCTAATCGTTAGCTTTCTTACAATTGTAGTGTTTTACTGTGATATGGCCGATGGCTGATGGGCGATATATATAGGTAGAAAGATAAGAAAATTCCATGGCCTCAAGGCTTAATGGAAGTTGAAATGGTCAAGCTTTTCTTGGTTCAAAAAGATTGAGTCTTTATGGGGTAGGTTGCCCTTCTCTGATAGCCTCTTTCGTGTATAATGTAAGAATTACCGGCTCTCCTTTATAGGATATTTAACAATTGACACAAACAGATCTGTGGGTACTTGGATTTCAAAATTCTTATTAAATTCTAACAATATTCATTATTTTTCACAATATGTTTTAATTTCAAACATGCAACCAATGAGTTCTATGACGAATTCTTCACAAACTTCTACTTGACATGCATAAAAGCACATTGCAGAATATTTTTTTACATGCATAAAATTCTCTCTCTCTCTCTCTCTCTCTCTCTCTTTATAACCACAAATTTAACCTCAAATTTAAAACTTTATATTACTAAGGTTATAATCATAGAAGATGAAAAAATTTTAAATATAATTTTAGTATTAAAAATTTAGGACAAATGAATACAATAAAACTGTATATTAATTTGTCCATATGTTATTTTATTAGACCCTCAACAAAAGGCGTTCTTGAAAGTTACTTTGGGTTAGTTTCTGATAAATTTCAAGAATATCATTGCAATTGGCTCATATGTTAAAAAGCAATAATGTTTTTTTTTTTTTACATTATTTTGCACATATTTAGACGAAATACAACATCAAATCCCTTCCAAATTATCATTGATTAAGATTACTATTAAAAAACTGATACACATACACCACTAATAGTGAAACTACAGTACAATTTGGAAAAAGCCATTGGAAATAATCTTAATTCGTGAATATTTAAAGCACTTATCTTTCCTTCAAAATAATAAAAAAATATAGGCTTGCGGATACATCTTAGCAATAAAAATAATATCGATAATCATTTTAAAATGTACAATCATTATTATATTCAAAACAATGCCCAAAATTTTGTAAGGAGCTTATTCTTGAATTGATTTTGAACTTTGCAGAAAGGAGGCATGGTGTTATGCCATCTTTTGCTTTTTCTTGCACAGTATTAGAATTAGACAATTTAGAGTTCTTTTTCTCGAGAATGAGAAACCATTGGTATAGAAGTTTTGCATGTTATCGCTCATTCATATTAGGTATGCGGTCCAAGACACTTAATTATTCTTCATCATAATTTCAAATATAGGTGCTACCTTTTCATCCAAGATATTAAACCTTATATCACAAACCTTAATAAAAAAAAGTATTCTATTTTATTGAGAAAATCAATGAATGGATAATTTTCATAAATTTTAAGGTTTGTTTGATTTTTGAAGGACTAAAGGAAGCTTTAATGAGATTCAAGTTTGCAATTATATTTTCCTTCTCTTTTTTGTGTGTTCCATGGTTAATGGTGAGAAATCAATGTGACTTTAGGACTTGACAAAGGTTCGCAATATTTTTTAAGCTATTATGGAAGAGGATGGGATAATATCTATTATGGAAGGGAGATGATGGTTTGATAAGATTTATTAGGGATTCATAATGCATGATATGGATCAGTTTTAAAACTTAATAGAACGATGAATTTGTGTCAAAAAAATGATGATTGACGGTGGTGAATTTGATTGATCATGCTGAGTGGATGTACATAGTCATCTGATTTGAATAAAACTCATGATGATCGTAAAGATAATGGGAGATGGACATTATTACTCTTAATGAGTGTAAGATAACTTTCAAGATCAGTGTTGTTAGGATTACCATTTACATCTTCGGTCTTAGAACCAATAATTGGCTTTGTTAGATAGAGTTAGGTCAAAGCATTTAGTTAACAAGTGATTGTGAAAGTGATAGTGTGAGTAGAAGGAAAAGATTATTTTATGAAGCCCAATCAAACCTTCATCTTAAAGTAATTAGAATACACACACACACAAATCTTATAAATACTCCAAAATAAAAAGATAGCTGTTGGTTTTATTATTAAGTAATGATGAAAAATTCAAAGAATAAAATGTATTGGTTCATAAAATGAACAAAAATAGAAAAGAAAACTAAATGTGAATAACAGGAGATTCTTGATGAGTATCAAAGAATGTGGACAATTTGAGAAGCCACATAAAAATCCATTAATATAAGAAACCCTTTTTTAAAAAATTCTTGTGTAATCATCCTCATATTGGAGTCTAATAAGCACATGTTTATGTTAAAGGAAACTCAAATCAACAATGAAACGATGAATAACATCCATATTCAAACAAAAATTTGCCAACTAGAAAGTATTCAAAAGGAGCAACCAAAGTAACTATTTCTTTATCAAAATATAAGATAATATTTTTGTTGTTGTTAAGAGAAGGCATTTTGAAAGTAGAAGTATCAAGGGTTGTCAAAGAAGAGTTGCTTATAGCCTATTAGAATGATAAGGAAAGAGTTTAATATGAAGCTAAAAAAATGGCAAGTTCAACTTTGGGTCTTGAGAGAGTGGAAGTTCATATGAGAGTATCGAAAGTCAAAGAGAAATAAACTACCTACAAGTGATTGATAGAAACTCAGAGAGAACCAATAATAAATATAGAAGTGACATTAGAACATTATGTGGGGTGAGGGTACATTAAAACTAGGAGGTTCCATTGTCAAGAAGAAGACATCCAACCCTAGCCGTAATATGGAGTGATGTGCTTAACTAGAGGGATGGATAAGGGAGGTAATAACTCCAATTCATGGTGTGGTGGAGGCGCTAATAAACTAAGTGCCTAAGGTAGATGTTGACCTCACTTTTGGAGTGAGTTCTCAATCTTCTCATCATAGATCTAGGACTCTTATAGACACTAAGAGTTCTTTAGTCTTAAGACACTTCTAGTGATTAGGTGAACACTTAACCTAAGCCTAGAGACATAGAAGGGTTAGCCATAGAAACAAGCTATGCCTTAGGGGCTTAGGAAAACTTGCCTACCCAATGGCCTAAACCCAACCCATGCCTTCCTTCTCAAACCAAACCACAAATTCATACCAAACCAAATTTCCAAGACCTATAGTCAAGACCTCATGATCAAATTCAAATTCCAAAACCCTTTCTAAGCCCTTCGATTTTATCATATGGACTTAGCCTTAACCAAATTCAAATCAATCTCGGTTCACTTGATTTTCTCAAGAAACCAATTTAATCTTTCAATCATTTACCAAATCCAACTCCAAATAACTGAAACCCAAAATCAAATTTAAATTCCAAAATCCCTTCCTAAGCCATATGAACCACCTTCATATGCTTAGCCAAAACCCACTTTAAACCAAATCAAACTCGATTGATTTTTTTATAAATCAATCATTCCTTCATTTATATTTGTTGACCTCAATATATGTGTCATAAGTCGAGTCAAGCCCACAAGTCAAATTCGACGACTACGGCGTGTGATAGTGCAGTAAATCTGCTCAAAATGCACCGACGTCACCAAAATGGTTTATCAAATGACCTCGACGAATTTTAACGGACTTCACCGTCATGTTTAAATCATCGAAATAGATCAAGATATAAATATTTCATAATCTAGTGATTAACTCATCAAGCGATCAAGCTATCAATGTATTGACATGCATATCAGAGTCATGAAACTGTGACAATGTCCAAACGACTTTCGTTCATAAAATTGATTGTGCTGTTGGCTTTGAAACATCAAAAATTATCAAATGAGACTATTCGCGCTCAATTCGGTCTAGCCTGTGCAAATGTTAAATGATTTGAAATGACATTGCGCAAATCAGAGCTCAAAATGAACTAGACGTCTCCGAAAATGATCAAAACAACCCCCGATCGATGAACGAACCTCTCCATCACGTTCACAATATCAAAATTGGTCAAGATATAAATATTTCATAATTTAGTGATCAACCCATCAAGCGATCGAGCTATCAATGTGTCTACGCGCTTATTGGAGTTAGGAAGCTGCGACGATGTTCGAATAATGTTCGCTCATAAAATTGATCACGTCGTTAGCTTTGAAACATCAAAACTATTAAATGAGACCGTTCGCCAATTCAAATAAGTCATGCAAAATGATTTGAAGTGATAAAAGGCACAACCGAAAATGCAAATGCACTGACGCCAAAATCAACTCAAATGACCTCCGATAATTTGACATTGCTTTTCAAAACATCAAACTAGATCAATATAAATATTGCATGACTTGATGATCAACGACAACATCGAAGGCCAATATGCCCCAGATATCATTTCGGAAGCCAACGGAACAAAATGACCTCCGTTCATGAAATTGCTTGTGTCGTTAGCTTTAAAATGTCAAAATCTATCAAATAAAATTGTTCACTCTTAATTCGGACAAGTCTGCATGAATTTCGAGTGATCGAAAGCAGTGATGTATATTTTGAGTTGAAATCGACTCAATTTGAGGCCGACTTGAATCAAACTTCCACTAAACCACCGCGCCGCATTTGGAACATCGTAACTGATTGATATATATATTACACTTATTTGCATAAAATTTACATTTTAAAGCAATAAAAGGATATACTTAAAAGTCCTAACTAACCTAAATTCTCACTTCTAACCCAACCCCTTTTCATGCTACTAGACGACTCTTCTTCACGCATCACCCACCAAACTGAGTATTTTGTTCAAAGATCAATCATACACGAGAGCTCCCCTCCTTCCACTCTCCACTTTTCTTTCGACCCTCGACGGAGATCACGATGGCTCCACGCTCCAACTACTCACGCGCACTCCAATCTCTTCGATGTCTTCCAACCACAACCCACAAGGTAAAGCTTCCATCCAGCCCTCCTTGCTTCGTTCAGTTGTGTGCTCCCTTTCCCTTCTTCTTCTTCTTCTTCTTCTTCTTCTTCTTCTTCTTCTTCGTCTTTTTATTATTATTATTATTATTATTATTATTATTATTATTATTACTATGCATTCATGATTGCTAGCCATTGTCAAAAAGTGCGTTCTCCTAACCAAGTTGCCATGCCAGAATTTCTACTCCACTATGCTGTAAGAGGAATTCCAACTTAATAGTTAAGCTCCTCTTAAGATACATGCTAGAGAAAACTTTAGATGGGCGTTCTCCTCTGATTGGGATAGGTACCTTTCTCCCAAATGACCAAAAGTCTGCTTTTCAACCTATAGTTATGCACTCTCAAGGTGTTCCACATATGTCTTCGTCATTCATAAATTTCATAATCACTCTATATTATTCAAGCAATGTTAGGTCATCATCTGTAGTTCCGAACTCACAGAGTTTTTTTTTTAACTCTGAATAAAAATAAAAATAAAAAGAAGAAACTGACAACAGAATTCCTTTCCTACAATCAATGGGTCAAATGAAGAAATTCTGGTTGGAATGTAGTGATTTTTTTTAGATAATCATGCAGATAATAAGCCAAAAAATTTATTTCAAAGAAGTGCAAACACATATATGGATTTTATCCAACATGCTAAAATCAAAGGCATTTCTTAAGAACATGACATCTACTATAAAGAGTTACTACCATTCACACTTCCACCTGTTTGGTGAAGCATAGCATCAATTTCATCCCCATCTTTCATTTCCAATTTTTACTTCGCCGCTACCGGAGAAGAACACCATCATGAGGCGGGTTCTTCTTTAGGTTTCCGGCGTTTCCACTACCCCTGCAACCAAACAACCCCTCTTTCTTCCCTTGCAAATGACAGAATCCGAGAAATAATACCGTCATGAGGTGGATTCTTCTTTAGATTTCCGGCGTTTTCACTACCCCTGCAACCAAACAGCCCCTCTTTCTTCCCTTGCAAATAACAAAAACTGAGAAGCAACATCGTCATGAGGCGGGTTCTTCTTTCGATTTCCGGCATCGTCTCCCATTTTGTCTCCTTTTCGACCCTTCTATTCGTCGTAACCGGAGAGGAACACCGTCATGAGGCGGGTTCTTCTCTTAGTTTTTGGTATACCCAACCCCGTTTCCTCACCGGTCATTGCAACATGCAGAAAAAATGAGTTAGAACATGTGAGATGTATGAATGTAGATATATATATATATATATATATATATATATGTATATATTTCTTCTTGAGTTTGAAAATTTCGTAGCTCATGGAGCGAAGAGATAAAAAAAATTGGTGGTGTCCAAAGACACGCTTCGCTATCATGAGGCGTGCAGTAAGCCAACATCTCGTTAGATGTCACTCCTCCTAGACGAAATGGTGCCGAATATAATTTCTAGACTTAGAAAAAAATGAAATGAATGCACATGCATTGTATTTCTTTCTGCAGGTTTCAAGACTTCGCTAATGCTCATTAGGGCGTAGTGAGTGTGAAGATGGTTGTATTGTCGTAAGACACCACTCGCTACGTTCATGAGGGCGTACCGAGAAAACCAAAACACTCTCGATACAGCCCCCTACACGGGGATGACGTCAGGAGGCCATCAAAATTTCATAAATTTTTTTAGACTTAGAAAATAAAATGAAAAAAAAAAGATAATCAAAGATTCTAAATGGAATTAAAATGAAAGACCTAAATCAAAATTTTGAGCATAACAAATGTGAAGTTACAAATGCATAAAATAAATACAAACACTTATAGGGAGTGTGATAGTTTGCTTAAAAACACAACCATATAACCTTTCAATGAACATTCAAGTATTGAAATAATTAAAAAAGGATTGGTAATCCACTTGCAAGTATGAATTAAATGGCTCACACAATAAACATTGAAGTTATTATAACTTATTCCAAGCGAATTAAAAATGATTTCAATTGTGCACAATCAAATTTGGAGAGCGAAAACTTCGATAACTTACGTAGCAAATGTGGATTTTGATATTTCACCAACTAACATAAACGACATTTACCATTGATAATTCTGAATATTCGTGAACAGTAACAAACATAGCAAAGCTGCTTGATTAATAAATGAATTATAGTTTAATTCATATTAAACAAGTTGAGAAGTGTCGTGAAAGTTTAAGTGAGACATATAAAGAATTTGATTCATAGTCAATAACCGTGAATATAATTCTTCTGATATGTCACTTTGAATGATCTAAGTGAAAATCTAATTAGATTTATAATCAAGATCACAAGACACATATTTTAAGCTTGATAGTCAGCATTCAAATACAAATGCAATCCAAGAGTGAATTAAGCAACAAGGCTTACATTTAATAAGCTAAATTGAAAAAGATATAACTGAAGCCGCAATATTCAAAATTGCAAATATAAAATTGAAATCATCGCCACCGGATCTACAATTCTTTGTATAAGCAGACAGAATGTGACACTAAACTAAATGTTGCACGAATGAAGTAGTTTTCCTTCAATACAAAAATTAAAGAACTTCATTCTAAATTATGATTTTCAAAATCAACGAAATCACTAATTAGGTGAAATTAGCTAAGCTATAAACACCGACATGTGCACGGACATAGAGATTTCAAGTGCAAATTTTAAAGTCTGAAAAGGCTGCGCTGGCTAAATTAGAATTAATTAAATATTAATTTGAAAAATCTAATAAAATATTAGATCAATTTACAACGTCTTTATGCCATACAAAACACACCGCATGAACAAAGACGAGAAGTTAAGGCATTTTCAAATATACCCGCATGGGCCCCGACACTATGCTGAATGCTTAAATTCTTATGTCTCAGGATGTTGCACGGGTTGCTACCCTGTTTAGTCTTAGGATTGGGTCCGAGTTAACAAAACTTAAAAATCTATTATAAAAAATTTCAAGTCAGTGAAATATCTAAGAAATTGATTCTGTCATGTGATAGTAGATCTAATCCTCTATTGGCAGCTAAATAGAGTTGACAGGATCTAAAGCTCTTAAATATATTCAAATTAATCAATTTTTCAAATCAAATGAAGTAGTAATCTGAAATTACTTAAATGGAATTCAATCATTAAAAGCTCAAAGTAAAACTCAATCTATCCACCTTCCATAATTATTTGTCGGGGATGACAAGTTAAGAAAACTCTAGCTCGTAAAAGAGCCAATGTCAAATCAAGTGTTCTGCTATGTTCACTCTCAATCAATCTCTTGCGAAGGATGTATGTGTTCTCCATGACTTGAGGCTCCAGATGAAGGGCTATGACCGAGTCCTCTAACGGTGGTTTGGCCAATCAAGCTCCAGATTACAATCATGATCAGACCGTATGCTCCCAATGACTCGCTTTGAGTTGTGAATCATAGGTATACTTTAAAACAATTCATCTATCATCTAAGGTAGACTTAAGCTGCTTAGACAAACACCACCCCTGTGGATTTCTTGGACTATAACCCATGTGTTTGATAAGGATCCTTCTACGATTGGGTCACTACCTCCTCGACTAAGTAGACCAGACACGAGATAATGAAACCATGGATGATTTAATATGTCATCATTCCCCAACCATCCGGTTTAAACTAAAATGATGAATTTCATATCTAGATTTAAAACTCCATATCGCATTGGCACATCCTAACCCACTAACCTTAATCAAAGTTCTCTCTCAGAGTGGTACTACACCATAAGGGCTTTCATTTTCCAAAATTTTCAAAATACATAATTATGTTTTCATGAATTCTTTGTATATATTTTCTATTAATAGAATTTTTGAAAATTCAAAACAAAAAAATGGTGATTTAAGTGTGTAATAAATTCAATATAAGGCTCTATGTAGAATGAATCATTCTATAGAGTATATCTTTATTACACCATTATTTTTTTCTATAGTACCTCTGCATCTTGAAAGTATGGGGTGAAATAATAATTACTAATTACTAATCCCCATCTTTCACTTTTATAGAATGGATCTACAAAGTACTCCTTTCACTGTTCAGCTAGGGCATGGTGTGAACATCTTCCTAGCCAACACAATCATCAACACATGAGATGTTGGAGCTACAATTCGATTTGGTAGCTTGAATTTCTATCGAATGCAACTCGATGTACCCACCATGGTACATTCATCGAGGCCATGCAAGGCCTCAAGTTTCAAGCTCCTACCCATATTCAACCAAATAGCCAACTACTGTCAAGGAGTTCTCCCGATAGAGAACTTTATTTTCTAAAATGCTAGGTCAATCTGAAGCCCCCGTGATGAAAAGAATTGTCAATGGGCAAACTGTGTCCTTAATTCCACGTGGTACAACTGCTCCGTCGATTGAACCTCTTGTACCTAGAAAGCATAATAATGAAGCTTCCTCATCATAAAGTAAATTAACCAGAAGGCAGAGAAGAAGGAGAAACGCTAAGCTGAGGGCTCAGCAGATCCTCTTTGAACGACCTAGTGAACAAGTGATACTATTGCTAGAAGCGAGTATTCCTATCCACAATAATTTTGACAACCTAAAGTGGGTAAAAAGGAATAGCTCTACTGGTAAAATAAAGTAGTCTTTTTGGAAGAACCAACCACATCAAGCTCCACCACCACAGAAGAGATAATCATAAACACTGTTTGCCATAATACAAAAAGTTATCAAAGTAGCCAAGAATAGAAGCTTAATGAAAAGAAGATTTCAAAGGCCTGTGGTGATGGAAAATATTGAAGCCCCACCAAAAAAGTTATCATCTCTTCTGGTAACTAACCATTGAGCCTAGTATGCTTCGCATGGTGAGCATCGGAGTGTGACACTTGGACCGCGTGTCCAAGAATCCGCTGCTAAAAGGTCCCAACAAAAGGGTAAACAGATATGGAGGCCAAGGCCCGTAATGAAACTTTGAATAATGGAAGAGGTGACATCTGATACATATACTCAGAAATCTGCCTCAAAAATAACTCATTAGAAGTGGATACCCAAAAGAAGGGATATCACTGATGAAAGACATGATGGTTGACACCCTGGAGAATCCTCTAGGGGATCCCATCGTCGATCAGATTAACCCCTATAAGAGAAGGTTGACTTTGATTGCAGACCTTTAATAGAAGAAGTGTTTTTTCTGCACATTAAACTAGAGATAAACTAGAAACGTCGATCGAAAATTCGTGTGCAAGAAGAAAATAATGAAGAGAACACTATGGAAGTGAAAGTTGTCTATATGGTCAGAGATATAGATGAACTCTCGCCCACCATCACAACATGAACTCGTGGGAACTGAACTAATTTGACACTTATGAAGAAGAGTCTTCATAGAAGCAAATAGAGGAGGGATCTTCAATCTTTGCTGAAGATGAAGAAGAAGAAGATTAGAATGAGAAAGAGATCATGGGTGTCGAAGCTATCTGTATGGTTGAACCAGAAATGATCACGTACACACTTTTATAATCATATCATTCAACAATCTATCTCTATAAATGCACAAGGAGAAGGACAATCACGTTCTTCCCCTGAAAATAAGCAAGGAACAAAACAGCAACAACAAATAGAAGAAGAAGAAGAACCTGTACTGATTGATGCCATGGCACTAACTAGAGAGCAAAGAGAAATGCAGCATCAAATGGAGGTCAAAGACAAGGAGATTACACAGCTTGGTACTAAGATGAATGATATGATGGTACAAATGAACATCATGATGAAGATCTTGTAGAAGAATATCACATCAAGTGCAGCACCTATTTTTTCTGCTAATCAACAGGCAACTAATAATACAACTTCTATACCACCAGCCAATGTGGTACCTCAAGCTCCTACAGTACATGCTATGCATGAAGTGATGAATGAAGTTAACCCACTACCTCTCCAACCGATAATTCAAAATGCTAGCACACGAATGGTAAAACGCTCAACTAGAAATAATAATCAATAAAAGATAAAGGCGCCATAGCCTCGAAAGTGAAAATCTAGTGAGTAAGTACGCCTTACCCACTGAATATGATCAAGTATCGTACAAAGGTTACTAAGGCCAAAATTTAATACTTTCATTGGTAATCCAAAGCAACATCTATCCCAATTTAAGGCTACTTGTGGTAACAGGAGGAATCCCTCCAACCCCAAATCCAAGAAACCCAATAATTAGAGGCAATATTCGTGAAGAGGTTCACCTGTGCAACCGAGAAAATCACAATCGTTGACCTTGCCTTGCTGAAAAAGAGGAAAGATGAGTTAGTGACAAATTCATAAGTCATTGGCACAACCTAAGTATGAAGTGTGAGCAACAATTGGAAGAAGAACATGATCCAATTGCTAATGGGCAATATGGATGATAAAATGGCACCATTTTTATGTATGGCATCGACAACATTCGTGACTTGCTCGATAGGTGGCTAAATTTGAATCGCCTAGTCCAAGTCTACAAGATAAAGCAAAGAGAAACAAACCTTCAGACTCAAGAAGAAATGAAATTCATGCCGCTTCCTATAGCTCAAATGAGAAAAGTGGGTGATATACAATATGGATAAAGGAAAGCAACCAATGTACAATGATGATATGGAAAAGAAGTCAGTTTATTCTAATTCATAGCCAAAATTGGTATTAGGAGACAATGATAAACCTCAGACTTTTCCAAGTGGTGGGGAGCGTCCAAAACAAGCAATAAGAGATGATGAGTGAATACGGCCATCTCTTAAGAAAAAGATGAATAAAGAATATTCCTTTAGAAGGGACAGTGTGACTAAATTATTTCAGCAAACAATCAAAGCTGGTCTATAATTACCCGAAATTAAAAGGCCTGAAGAAGCTAATCAAGTTGGTAATCCAAATTACTGTCTCTATCATCATATGATCAGCCATCTTATCAAAGACTGTTATGTCTTCAAAGATTGGCTAAAAATAAAGTATCGATGAGGTGAATTTACACTATTTGACAGTGTTCTAGTCAACCCAAAAAGAGAGCCTACAAGGATGATTATGTTCTCTTCCGTATCATTCATCAAAGATAAAAAGAAGGAAAAATTAGTTCATACTGAAGAATGGGAAAAGGTAGTCTCCAAAAAGACTTGAAAATGCTGAAGCAGGTAAATAACGTCCCTATTGCTAAGTGAAAATCACCACTTGAACCTATATTGGACCTAAAGAGATGTCTAAACCAAGTATTTGGGCTTCTAGTATTCTAAAAGCTACTTCACAAGAAGAGAAGCTACTAAATGTAGGCCTCATAAATCAAAGAAGCTAGCTAAGAAAAAGAAGATCAAGAAGAGAACTATAACTCAAAATATCATTAACAATTTAGAAGAGTATCACGAGCCGGTAAGACAATCATTTAGGCTTGTAGACTTTATGCCTAAATTTTGCATTGATGAATCAGATGAAGAAGATAATGGTGAATCTTGTCTAGTAGAGACATGTTGAATCATCTACGCGTGATGTCGATGTTCTTCAACATCGCTACTTAAATGATAAGGGTGGTTAGAGACCACCAACCCATCAAAATTTTATTGAAAGCAAGAAGAGCAAGGAGCTAACATCTGAAATTTTATTTAATGACTCAACAAGACAATAATAGTTTAGATGAAGATATATGTTTTCCCGATGAAGAAGAGTCAAACTCATTGATATCATCACGTATGAAATGTATGAAGTTGAAAAATGAGTCTAGCCCTTTTGGCCAATCCTCCAGAATAAAAAGGAAATTTGAAGAAACTACCTCTTCAAAAGAATCTGAGTAAGATAAGGTAATTCAAATTTAGTTGAGAAGCGATAAAGTCCTACCACCTTCATCAAAGAAGGAAGATGTAAATAAAGACAAAGGAAAACAAATTGAAGTCAACAAAGATATCATTTCCAAAAATCTTAAAATGAAGCCTAAATCAAGTGAAAAAATAGATTATAATATTCTATCACATCTAAGAAAGATCCCTGTACAACTAAGTGTGTACGAGGGTCTCTTGATGTCAAAAGACCTCCGAGAAACTTTAATATAGGCTCTCAATGATCCAGAGAGTTATGAAGCTTACTTTGTTGAAAAATGCATGATTGAAGTATTGCAAACTCAAGATCTCCCAGTAATCATATTTTCTGAGGAAGATCATATGTTGGGATATGGATCACAACCGCCCTCTATGTTACTACATAGAGAGTGATGGCATCTCGATCACCAATATTGATTGATCCGTTCTTCTATCAATCTTATGAGTCTAAAGGTATTAAGAGGATTATCACTTGATATCCAACATCTTGGGAGAGATAAGTTGATGGTTCATGATTTAAAAAAAAGTAAAAACTCGGTTCTTTTATTCTCCCGCTCAAGTTCAAGGATTTATATACAGAAGCCAAGTTTCATGTAATCGATGCTAATACATCATTTAGAGCTCTCTTAGGCTGGTCATGGCTGCAAGAGTATGGCATGGTCCTATCAACTATGCATCACTGTATGAAGTACTTAAAAGAAGGAGAAGAATTCAGAATTCCCGGTAACCTACAACCATTCTCTGTCAATAAAGCAAAGATTTATGAAGAAGCAAAAATTTCATTCCTAAAGAGCCTAAGCTAAAGCCTCTTGAAGTGGTAGCATCCACTTCAGAACTAAAAGTAATTTCACAAAGTGAAAGAGTAAAGCAAAGAGGAAGAAAGAAGGCAATGTCATCTCCTAAAGCACTTGATTCGCACCTAAGTAAAAAATTCCTCATTTGGGAAGTGACACGAAAGAAGGAGAAGATATTCCTATCAAACCTAAGGAAACTTATAAGCTTTCAAGAAAGGCAGAATGAAAATAAGTGATTCGATTCGACTATGATTTTGAATCTACTTATGGAAATAGAGTTCGATGATCAAGGAGGATAGCTCACTTGGCAGTGAGATGACTCACTCAAAATTATACCCATCCCTCAGTGCTTCAAAGAAATCACTCCACCGAGGTTCATAATATTGAAGAATTGATAACATTATATGTCATCGAGAAGAGTGAACAGAACTCTATTTTACAAATCAAAGAGTCTCAACCTCACAATTTTGATACCACTCAACATGAAAATTATGATGAGATAGTGCCAACAAGAATACCAATATACTATCCATAAATTATGAAGAATGATGCATAAGCTTGGAATTCATATTGAACTACTAAACATAGAACTCAAATCTTTAACAAGATGTGGAGCAAAAGAAGTCCTCAAGCATCGTGAAGAAGTGATAAGTTTATCACTAAAGGTCTGGGGTTCATCCATAAATCTCATCACAATAAAGCTTGCTATAATATAATAGAGATCGAGATCAAAGTGACAAAGAAGATGATTCCCATGAAATTCTTCTTAAAAATGATGAAGAAGTAAAAGCCAAGCCTGCACCTGAAGAACTCAAAAATGGTGGACAAATAGCTACTATGGATGAGCTTAAAGAAATCAACCTAGGAGCTAAAGACGATCCCCATCCAACTTTTGTTAGTGCCCTTCTACTTGATGAGAAAGTTGAAGAGTTGAAAGTGCTACTTTGTGAATTGGATTGCTTGCCGACATATTCTAAAATGTCGCTTATCCTCGATGTAGCAGCTCATAAAACTATTAAACCAAATGCAATGCAAGCAAGCTCCTAGAATGAGATTGAGATTGAACAGTAATTAAAAACTAAGAAAATCAAAGCTTCATCGGGAGGAAGTATGCGATTGGATAATATTAACCCTAGTTAGAAGAAGTCAATATCTCTTGCATTTACGGACCTAAATAAGGCATGCCCAAAAGATGACTTTCCGCTTCCAATATCAGAACTACTAGTGAACAATACTTCCAACTATGACATGTTCTCATTCATGGAAGGATCATCGGAATATAATCAAATCAAAATGGCACGTGAAGATGAAAAATATACATCAACTCTATCATCATATATTGCTACATGCCCTTTAACTTGAAAAATGCTAGAGCTACATACCAAAGAGCTATGATGCATATTTCTGATGAGTTGATCCAACAAAAAGTGGAATATTATGTTGAGGATTTGGTGGTAAAGAGCTTGAATCATGAAAATCACTTCGAAGACTTGAGAATTGTACTGGAGAGAATCAGAAAATATGATCTCAAGATGAATCCTCTAAAATATGCATTCGGGGTATCCTCCAAAAATTCACATTGTACATAAGTGATCTATTAAAATCAAAGGAAATCATGGAGATGCACTCCACCAAGAGTTTGTGTCACTCCATTCTTTATAAAGACGGCTTGCATTCATCCGTCAATTTATATCAAATCTATCAGGATGCTATCAACCATTTGTAAGGTTGATGAAGAAGGATGCTCCATTCAAGTGAGATAAGGAGTGCCAAGGAGCCTTCAATAGCATTAAAAGCTACTTGTTAAATCCACCAATCCTGGCAGCGCCTATTCCTAAGAAGCCTCTTATTCTACACACAGCTGCATTAGAAGAGTCCCTTGGAGCATTATTGGCACAACACAATGAAGAAAGAAAAGAGAATGCTCTTTATTATATCAATCGGAGGCTAATTGGAGTGAAAATGAGATACTCTTCGATAGAGAAGCACTGTTTAGCATTGATCTTTGCAGTCCAAAGCTTCATCATTATATATTATCTCACAAGATTATCCACATCTCAAGGATTGATCCATTGAAGTACTTGATGACAAGACTAGCTTTGACAGGTCGCTTGGCAAGATGGGCAGTATTGCTTTTACAATTCGATATCACATATGTTCCACTGAAAGTAGTGAAGGGACAAGTATTAGCAGATTTCCTAGCTGCACATTATATCCCTGTAGACTCTTCTCTTAATGATAATTTGCCTGATGAGCAAATTATGCTCATTCATGAAAGAAAAAATTCATAAATTTGGTAAATGTAGTTTGATGGAGCCTCATCGATCAAATAAGTTAAACCTCTAAATTTTCTAAGGCAAGAGCAGGAATCGACACCGTCTTCATAACACCAGAAGGAGGGATAATGAGATGATCGTATGGATTGACCGAGCCAAAAACTAATAATAAAGCTGAATATGAAGCATTAGTGGTAGGTCTTGAAGAAGTTATTTTCATAGGCATTTAAAACTTGCATATTTTTGGTGATTCTCAACTTATTATAAATCAAGTATTTGGTATCAATAAAATCAACAAGCTTGAGTTTGCTTTCTATCACAAGCAAGTTCTCGAGCTTATGAAGTAGATACCAAGTATCACACTAACTCGAGTCTCTCGATCCGAGAATAGTAAAGCCAATTTCTTAGCAAAATTAGCTAAGAAAATGGCAAGTATGAATGGAGATTATGTCATGATCATCATATTTACTCAACAAGTTCCAGAGCCAGCAAAGTATCAATCCCCACAGGTAGACGTATTATCAAATATAACTTAGTAGGATGTAACTCAGGTTGCTCCTCATACTTTCCAAAATCAACAAGAAGTTGTACCAAGAAGAGCTAAGAATGACATTGCTTCAAAAAAGCAATGTGAAGCCTTTACGGTAGACAAGTCACATGATTGGAGGCAACCCTTCATCGACTACTTTAAAGAAGGAAAATTATCAAATAATAAGTCACTGAGAACTCAAATATAGAAGAGAATGATATGCTATGCTTTCATCAACAATACTCTATATCATAGATCCTTTGAACAAATATGGCTACGATGCCTAAATGTAGATGAAGCTAGCAAAGTGATGGTTGAAGTTCATGAAGGACTTTATGGTGCACATCAGTTAGGTCCCAAGATGGCAGTAAAGATTAAAAGGATGGGCTATTATTGGCCATCTATGGTGAAAGACTGTATCAATCATGCTAAGAAGTGTCATAAATATCAAGTACATGGGAATATAATCCACCAACCTCCAAATCCACTACACCCAATAATAGCATCTTGGACATTTGAATGTTGGGGTACGATGTAAATAATCACCTTTGGACACCACTTCATCCTAGCAGAGACTGACTATTTCTCTAACTGGGCTGAGGCTACCCCATTTAAAGAAGCTACTATTGACCGAGTGATCAACTTCTTCATGCATAATGTGGTCTATAGATTTGGAGTGTCGCACCGAATAATTTCTAATAATGGCACAGCTTTCAAAAGTACAAAGATTTATAGATTCATTGGTCTATAGATTTGGAGTTCCAAGCTGAATAATTTCTGATAATGACACAACTTTCAAAAATGCAAAGATTTATAGATTGTCAATCGATACAAAATTGATTGGTGATACTCTTCAATATATAATCCAAGAGAAAATAGTTTGGTAGAGGCTTTCAACAAGACATTGGTCAAACTACTCAAGAAGATTCTCACTAAAAATAAAAGAGAATGGCATACCAAGCTAATAGAGACACTATGGGCATATCAAACCACCTATAAGATGCCAACTAAAGCCACTCCTTATTCATTGGTATTTGGAACTGAAGCAATTCTTTTGCTTGAAGTTGAGTTGCCTTCACTTTGAGTAGCCATCCAATACAATCTAACTAAAGATCAAAATATTCATTTGAGAATGGAGGAACTCAACACGCTTGATGAAGTTAGATTACAAGCTCATCAAAATTTGGAGGTTTACCGAGCAAAGATGTCCAGGACTTTTGACCATACGGTGTGGCCTCAAACATTCCAAAAAAGAGAATTGGTCTTGATGCTAAGAAGACCAATTATTCTCAATCAATAATTTGGTGGAAAATTTGAGCCCAATTGGGAGGGCCCTTTTGTAATTGAGAAAGTGTATCAAGGAGGGGCATACCAACTCATCGACCTAAATGGTGAAAGACCAATGCCTCCAATTAATGGTCGATACTTTAAAAAGTATTATACATGAGGAATACATTCCTGAAGTATAATAAAATCTCCATGTAGACAGGGGCATTTTTTTATTATATCTATTTAGGTCGACATCGTGCTTCATACCAAGATTCCTAAATAAACATACTCGAGATGAAAAACTTTTTTGTAAAAATTCCCCTATTACACAGGGGCATTTTAGATTTCTATACATAGATGAAAGCAATATTATATGTTAAAACCCTCTTAAGAGCATATCAATTTAAATTGATATATTTGTATAATTTCATCTTGAAAGTTCTTCCAAATGTACTTTAGAATTCTCCCTACAATACAGGAGGCATTTTTTTTAGTTTTAGTTTATGTTAAGTTTATTTGAGTTGAATTCATGTTATAAGATGAGATCCTCAAATATATTCTGATTCAGGTAAACATCGAGCTTTACACTGAAATTCCTGAATATATCCATAATTATTACTGTTAAGTTGTAGAGTCTTGCAGCAACAAAAAGAAATCCATAATTACTACTGTTAAGTTGTAGAGTCTTGCAGCAACAAAAAGAATCTATTTCTATGCATGAAAAGACAACCCTAAATGTCAAGAAATTTATCTCCCAGATTTGCTAAATTCTAGATATCAAGTCAGAAGAACACCCAATTTCGAAAGCTTCAATCAATTAAGTTAAAGAAACATCAACCTCTACATCCTAAAGTCTAGGACATGGATGAGTTCTAAAGGTCGAACTCAACAAGCCTGCAAATGGCCGAGTTGCTGATACTCTGCTCACTCAACAAGCCACAAGAAAAGGCCGCAGTAAAAGAACCCATGTTCGTTAGTCTAATGACAAAACCACAAACTCACTACAGCTTAAATCGAAGACTCGAGTAGGTTCTAAAGGTCGAACTCAACAAGCCCAAATGTGGTTGAGTTGCTGACGCTCACCTAACTCAACAAGACATAAGATAAGGTGTTCAATATAATGATGATAGTTGTTCAATCTTAAACCAGATCCAGCTTAGTGATTACAAGCAACCAGGATCCAAGAGATCTTTCTACTTGATCGATAGATTAAGATAATCTAAGGGAACTCCCAATTCAGAGCTGTCTCAAGTCAATCTTTATATTGCCCACAGAGTGATATCTCAACTTATTCTCAAACGATCTGATCAAGCTCAAAGCACAGACCAAAGTCAATCTCCTCATCAAGTCCATCAAAGCAGAAAGCACAGGACCAAGGAAGCAATTCCATAGTTCATACAAAGCTGATGGCCGAACTACAAGAATATTATGGTTATTCAGTCTGTTAAAGCACACCTTGCTAGATTGATAACTCAATATTGACCCTATATAAGCTGGAAGGCTGGATCATTTGTATGCACCCTTCAATGAATCCATCAAAGTAGCAAGCACAGATAAACCAATTCCCCAGCAGAATTCTTCATCAAAATAAATAAACTAATTCCTCCATCAAACCCAATCAAGCATGAAGATAGGGTGGGAGGAAATTCAAATTTGTAATGACATAAAAGAAAGAGATCATCAGCAAAGCCATTGAAGCAGTGAGTAGATGGTGTAAGAACTCTTACCTATCCGACAAGTCAATTCTGACAAATCAATCAAATTTGTCATTTAGCATGTCCTAAATAAGGCATCATACTAATGATAAATCCTATCAAAGCTCCGTAAGCTATTGCAATCGAAGCTGAAATGATCCAAGTTCTGTGGTTGTCCAAAGGGTCAACTAATTTTCAACAAAAGTAACTTGCTCCTTGCATGAATCACATTTATTGGGAGGAATTTGTTGACCTCCATATATGTGTCATAAGTCGAGTCAAGCCCACAAGTCAAATTCGACGGACTTCGGAGGTGATAGTGCACAAATTGGGGCTCAAAATATACTGGACGTCACCAAAAATGGTCAAAATGACCTACAATCGATGAACAAACTTCGTCGCCATGTTTAGAACATCAAAATAGATGAGGATATAAATATTACAAAATCTAGTGATTAACCCATCAAGCGATCGAACAATCAATGTGTTGACATGCATATTAATGTTATGAAGCTATGACGATATCCAAATGACTTTTATTCATGAAATTGATTATGTTGTTGGCTTCAAAATATCAAAAATTATTAAATGAGACTGTTCGCGCTCAATTCGGATGAGTCTGTGTAAATATTGAATGATTTGAAATGATAGTGCGCAAATCAGAGCTCAAAATGCACTGGACATCTCCAAAAATTGTCAAAATGACCCCCGATTTACGAACGGACCTTGCCATCGCGTTCAGAATATCAAAATTGGTCAAGATATAAATATTACATAATCTAGTGATCAACTCATCAAGCGATCAAAATATCGATGTGTCGACGGGTATATTGGAGTTGGGAAGCTACGACAATGTCTGACTGACCTTCGTTCATGAAATTGATCATGTTGTTGGCTTCAAAATATCAAAAACTATCAAATGAGACTGTCTGTGCTCAATTCAGATGAGTATGTGCAAATTTTGAATGATTTGAAGTGACAGCACATAAATTGAGGCTGAAAAGCAAACTTTACCATCATATTTAGAACATGGAAACTAGTATGAATATAAATATTGCACGACTTGATGATCAACCGACCAAGCGATCGAGTCATCAACGCGCCCGCATGTATATCAAGATTGGGAAGCGCTAACGCGAACCAAATGACCTTCGTTCATGAAATTGATTATGCCGTTAGCTTTGAAACATCAAAATCTATCAAATAATATTGTTCATCCTTAATTCGGACAAGTCTACATGAATGTCGATTGATCGAAAGAGACAACACATATTTTGAGTTGAAATCGACTCAATTTGACACTGACTTGAACCAAACGGCCTCTGATTGTGAAACGAATTGCACCGTTACATTCAGAAGATCGGAATAACCTTAAATTGATATATATGTTGACCATACAATTTTATCAGTGTAAAATTCACATTAAAATTGATTAAGTAATAAAAGGATATACTTAAAACTCCTAACCTAACCTAAATCCCCTCATCTCACTCAGCTCAACCCAAGTCACCTTCCCTTCATGCAGCCGGCTCGCTCGTGCGACTCCTTCTTCACACATAACCTGACCAAACCAAGCCCTATCTTTCTTCATGAGATCGAATCATGCACGAGCCCTCCTCTTCACACTCCGCTTGCCATCAGTGCGGAGATCTCCATGCATGGCTTCCTCCACGCTCCAACTACTCCCGTGCAAACACTCCACAACCATTCCCTCTTCAGATTTCTTCCCAACCTCAACCCACAAGGCAAGCTTCCCTCGCATTTTGACCAAACGGCAAGCCCCTTCATTCGCTCATCCAAAAATCCCTTTCCCTCTCCTCCTCCAAACCAAAAAAGAGAAAGGTAAGCTTCTTCCCCCCTTTCCCTTCTTCTTCTTCTTCTTCCTCTTCTTCTTCATCATCAACTTCTTCTTCTTATTCATTATTATTATGCATTCATGATTGCCAGTCATTGTCAAAAAGTGTGTTCTCCTAACCAAGTTGCACTGTCAGAATTTCTACTCCACTATGCTGTAAGAGGAATTCCAACTTAATAGTTAAGCTCCTCTTAAGATACAGACTAGAGAAAATTTTAGATGGGTGTTCTCCTCTGATTGGGATAGGTACCATCCTCCCAAATGACCAAAAGTCTACTTTTCAACCTATAGTTATGCATGCTCAAGGTGTTCCACATATGTCTCCATCATTCATAAATTTCATAATCACTCTATATTATTCAAGCAATGTTAGGTCATCATCTGCAGTTCCAAACTCACAGAGTTTTTTTTTTAACTTTGAAAAAATTGACAACAGAGTTCCTTTCCTGCAATCAATGGGTCAAATGAAGAAATTCAAGTTGGAATGTAGTGATTATTTTTTAGATAATCATGCAGATAATAAGCCAAAAAAATTAGTTCAAAGAAGTGCAAACACATATATGGACTTTATCCAACATGCTAAAACCAAAAATAATACATGAAAATCAAAGGCATTTCTTAAGGACATGACATCTACTATAAAGAGTTACTACCATTCACACTTCCACCTATTTGGTGAAGCATAGCATCAATTTCATCTCCATCTTTCATTTCCAATTTTTGCTTCTCCGTAACCGGATAAGAACACCATCATGAGACGAGTTCTTCTTTAGATTTTTGACATTTTCACTACCCCTGCAGCCAAACACCCCCTCTTTCTTTCCTTGCAAATGACAGAATCTAAGAAGCAACACTGTCATGAGACGGGTTCTTCTTTAAGTTTCTGACGGTTCCACTACCCCTACAGCCAAACAATCCCACTTTCTTCCCTTATAAATGATGAAATCTGAAGCAACACCGTCATGAGGTGGATTCTTCTTTAGGTTTCTGGCATTTTCACTACCCCTGCAGCCAAACAGCCCCTCTTTCTTCTCTTGCAAATGATAAAAACCGAGAAGCAACATCATCATGAGGCAGGTTCTTCTTTCAGTTTCTGGCATCGTCTCCCATTTTCATCTCCTTTCTGACCCTTCTCTTCATCGTAATCGGAGAGGAACACCATCATGAGGTGGGTTCTTCGCTTGATTTTTGATATACCCAACCTCATTTCCTCGCCGGTCATTGCAACGCGCAGAAAAAATGAGTCAGAACATGTGGGATGTATGAATATGGATATATACATGCTTGTGTTTCTTTGATGGTTTGAAGGCCTCGTCGCGCTCATGAGGGCGTGACGAGATAAAATATAGGTTGCAGTATCGCAAGACACTTCTCACTATGCTCATGAGGGTGTACCGAGTAAGTCAACATCCGTTAGATGTCGCTCACCCTAGACAAAATACTGTCAAAATTTTGTCTAATTTCTAGACTTAGAAAAAAAATGAAATGAATACACATGCATTGTATTTCTTTCTATAGGTTTCAAGACCCTGCTAATGCCCATTAAGGCGTAGTGGTGTGAAGATGACTGTGGTATCGCAAGACACCACTCGCTACGCTCATGAGGGCGTACCGAGAAAGCCAAAATACTCCCGATGCAGCCCTCTACACGGGGATGACGTCTGAAGGCCATCGAAATTTCGTTAATTTTTTTTAGACTTAGAAAATAAAATTAAAAAAAAAAGATAATCAAAGAGTCTAAATGGAATTAAAATGAAAGACTTAAATCAAAATTTGAGCATAACAAATATGAAGCTACAAATGCATAAAATAAATACAAACACTTATAGGGAGTCTGATAATTTGCTTAAAAAGACAACCATACAACATTTCAATGAACATTCAAGTACTAAAAAAATTTTAAAATGATTGATAATCCACTTACAAGCATGAATTAAATGGCTCACACAATAAACATTGAAGTTATTATATCTTATTCCAAGAGAATTGAAAATGATTTCAATTTAACACAATCAAATTTGGGGGGCGAGTGTGAAACTCAATAACTTACCTGTGAGCAAATGTAGATTTGATATTTCACCAACTAACATAAATGACATTTACCACTAATAATTCTAAATATCCATGAACAGTAACAAACATAGCAAAGCTGCTTGATTAACAAATGAATTATGTTTTAATTCATACTAAACAAGTTGAGAAGTGTCATGAAAGTTTAAGTGAGCCATGTAAAGAATTTGATTCATAGTTAATAACCATGAATATAATTCTTACGATATGTCACTGTGAATGATCTAAGTGAAAATCTAAATGGATTTATAATCAAGAGCACAAGACACGTATATTAAGCTTGATAGTCAGCATTCAAATATAAATGCAGTCTAAGCATGAATTAAACAATAAGCCTTACATTTATTAAGCTAAATTGAAAAAGATATAAGTGAAGCCGCAATATTCAAAATTGTAAATATAAAATTAAAATCATCGCCACCGGATATACAATTCTTTGTACAAACAAACAGAAGGCAACACTAAACTAAATGTTGCACGAATGAAGTAGCTTTCCTTCAATACAAAAATTAAGGAACTTCATTCTAAATTATGATTTTCAAAATCGATGAAATCACTAATTAGGTAAAATTACCTAAGATATAAACACATGCATGTGCTCGGACATAGAGATTTCAAGTGCAAATTTTAAAGTCTAAAAAGGCTATGTAGGCTAAATTAGAATTAATTAAATATTAATTTAAAAAATCTAATAAAATACTAGATCAATTTGCAACGTCTTTTATGCCACCAGATTCGCAACACTCTGTACAAGCGAACAGAAGTCATTAGTTAAGGCATTCTCAAATACACCCGCATGGTCCCCGACACTATGTTGAATGCTTAAATTCATGTGTCTGAGGATGCTGTGTGAGTTGCTACCTAGATTAGTCTTAGGACTAGGTCCACGTTAACAAAACCTAAAAATCTATTATAAAAAATTTCAAGTCTATGAAATACCTGAAAAACTAATTTTGTCAGGTGATAGTAGATATAATCCTCTATTAGCAGCTAAACAGAGTTGATAGGATCTAAAGCTCTTAAACATATTCAAATTAATCATTTTTTCAAATCAAATGAAGTAGCAATCTGAAATTACCTAAATGGAATTCAATCATTAAAAGCTCAAATAAAAACTCAATCTATCCACCTTCCACAATTATTTGTCGGGGGTGACAAATTAAGAAAACTCTAGCTCACAAAGGAGTCAATGTCAAATCAAGTGTTCTACTATGTTCACTCTCAATCAATCTCTTACCAGTAAAGATGTGTCCTCCTCACGCGTGACTTGGTCGAGGGCTTCACAGATGAAGCGATTCACGAGTCCATCGTGATTTGGCTGGGCTCCATTATATTACGATCATGATCGTAGCCTGTATGCTCCACAATGGCTCTGCCCTTTGAGTTGTGAATCATAGGGTATATTTGATAGAACAAACAAGCCCTCTTTCAGTTAAGGTAGACTTAAGGTTGTCTCCTTAGACAAACACCATTCCAAGTCTAAGAATTTCTTGGATGACATAACCCATGTGTTACTGATAAGGATTCTTCGATTGAATTACCTCCGACTAAGTAGACTAGGGACCACACTGACGGGATGATAGAACCATGGGATCTAGATCGGGCACGTCATCATTCCCCCAACCATCTGATTTAAGTTGAAATGAAGAATTTCATAATCTAAATTCTGAAACTCCATATGCTGCTACTATATGCTACGCATTAAACGATCTAATAACTAACCTTAATCGAAAGTTCTCTCTCACTTATTGAAAGGGGTAATTAACTATAGGGGCTTGCGCCTATAAAAAACCTGGAACTAGATCTAAAGTCCTCACAAAATGATGGTAAAATCTCTGGGTAGTGTCTTATATATTATTTCATCTACCTTTTGAAAATTACACTGACACTTAAATCATACTCTCTTCAATTCATATTATCGAGAGGTCGGTGGTGAATTTTTGGAGCCCATAATATTCATAAATATAAATAAAATCTAAATTCAAATGAGCCAAATCAAATCAAAATAAATCAAACCAAATCAAGACCTTTTCTTAAGCCATATGGACCTACTTCCATAAGCTTAATCAAATCTCAACTCAAATCAACCCAAATTCAATTGGTTTCTTTATAAATCAATTATTTTTTTTATTTATATTGATAAATATAAATGAAACTCACCTTCCATTGACCAAGAATAAATCAAACTAAATCAATTCCCTACTTAAGCCCTTTTGACCTACATCCTTAAGCTTAGTCAAATTTACTTCCAAATCACTCCAAACTCAAGTAAATTTCTAATGGACCATTTATATTTCCATTTATATTCACAAATATAAATGAAATATAAATCCAAATGGCCAAAACCAAACCCAAATCAAATCAAATTTCCAATTTTAGCCTTTTTAGCCATTTCCTTGAACTTGATTAAATGATACCCAAATCAATTCAAAATCCATGAATTTCTTCATGAATCAATCACTCCTTCAATCACTTACCCAAATATAAGCATAAAAATAATTATCAAACCAAACTCAAGTCAACCCAAGTTAGCCCTTTTGACTTGGAAACTTCAAATGAGCCAAAATCTATCATAGCCCAAATTGATTTTAGTTGAATTTATATTTTAATCTAAGGCTAATATATAAGTTCAACTAAACTTGAATCAAGCTAAAATCAAACCAATTGACCCATTTAGGTCCACTTGACCTAAAGCGACCTAAAAGATCTTATTGAGCCAAGTTCTAATTCCAACCCAAATTGGATCGAATCATTCCCATACAAACCTCATATCATGATCATCAATCATCCTAGGGTGATCAACTACCTTGAATTGGGTCAAACCAAGTCAACTTGGTCTTTTGACCAAGTAAACTTTTAGCCAAAATGAAACCTAAACTAGCCAAAACACACCATATACCAAATTGATTGAAACCATTGATTCAAACTCATTCATAATCAATGATTGAACATGACCAAATCCTTAATTAAGCCAAACCAAGCCCAATTGACCATTTGACCTAAGTTGACCCAAATTGGCCTAAATAGCCAAAGTGGGCCAAATTATGATTTAACCCAAATTAATTACAACTAATAACTCAAGTTCATTCCAAATCATTTATTAAACTTGATCAAGGCCATGATTGAGCTCAATTTGACCAATTGGTCAACTTGACCCAACTAGCCCAAATTGACCTAAAAGGTCAAATTGGCCAAAATCCAAATTAAACACAAATTGAACCAAACCAAAGCCTACAAATAATTTCAATTAGCCAATTGAACATGAACCAACACCTAACCCAATCCAATTTGGTCAAATTGGTCAAATTGGTCAACTTAACCCATTTGTCTTATTTAAATTCAAATGAGCCAAAATCAACCTAAGCTAAATTAATCAAAACCACTTGAACCAAAACTCTTTAAATCGTCATTTAAACCTAACACAAGCCTTAGTTTAACCCAATTTGACCAATTGGTCAACCCAACCCAACTTGAAACCAAATGAACCCATTTGACCAAATGGAGCCAAACCACCCCAAGCCAACTTATGGGGCCCTAGGAGCTGGCCAAACCCAACTCAAACTAGTCCTAGATCAACCCAAACCAGCCCAAATCAAAGTGGGACCCAATCCAAGGGGATTAGCCATTGGAAAAGCCTCCCCACATTGGATTCTTTCCATAAAAAATAAAGTCAACTCTCTCATCACTTGGGTAACCATCCAAGTGCCAAATAGGGTGTTCCTAGCCTTCCTAGCCCAACCTAAGCAAGTCTAGGATCAACCCTGGACCAAAGGAAACCTAACTCTTCCTCCTTCCATCATACCCGAGCACCCAAAGGACCAAGCTAACCCAATCCCCCCATATCTTGCCTTGAGCTCCCTGGCACAACTTCCTCCAACCCTGGCATGCCACGTGGAGTTGACGGTCACCCCTCTAACGCCTCGACGGTGGAAAATCGATAGAAATTTAGTGATGGATCCCATCCATCCTTCAAGTGCAATTGAGGGGTATACTGCCTTAATTCGAGTGGGATTCACCACCATTCAAATTCTTTGAGCCCCCAAGTGAGAAACAAAATCCCTCAGAGTATTTTCAAACCTTCCCAAGCCTCGCTCAATTAGAATTCTTCTCACCCATGCGAAACTAAAATAGGGGAGGATGCTTTCGATTCATACTTCTTCTCCACTTCATCAAACTTCAATTAAACTCACACACACGATCACCACACCTAGTCGAGCAATACCAAACCATTTCCCAAGCCTCCAAGCCAGCGGAAGTCATAGTTTGATCAAGACTGAATGCTCAAAGGGGGGAGCTTGATCTATAGAGAAAACCACCTCAAATCAAAGCTCATGCGGCTCAACAGGGCTTCATTTTTATCAAATGAAGCTTCCTCAATCATTGGAACTACCGATCACAAGCTCTTGTGAGGTATGCCATTAAAATTGATCTTTGAATGAAAATGTGTTGGTCATTTTTGAAGGAAACTTCACTTGAGCCTATCCTAGTTGTTGGATCTTTGTGGATCCTTTGCATGAAGGTGTGGGTTGAGTTTGGAGTGGATCTAAGCTCGAGTGAGCTCAGATCGAACGATCCATAGCAGACGGGCTTTGTCTCCTGTCGCTCGTAAGAGATAGATCATGGGACGTCCATTCCGCATGATTGGAACAGACGATGGTGATCAAATCATACGTAGATCCCTTGATTTTTCCTTCAAAATCATGGTTGTAATCATGGTCATCCAATCTTAGATCGGACGATCAACGGGAAAGCGTGTCCGTAATAATCTGAGTCAATGTCACAACATGACTATTAAATAGCCTATCCCATCACGCCACATGGAAAGCACGTCGTGTCAGCACGCCGCATTAGCATCCATGTGGCACCGACGGGATTAGGGCTTTAATTAGGTTAATTAATTCATTTTAAGACTAAAACTTCTAAAATTCATATCTAATCCTAAATAAATCCAAAAATATAAATGAGGGCTCATTTTAAAGGTATTTCAGAGGAGAATCCAAAAAAATTATTATTAATTAATTTTGAATAGTAATTTTTGCTTAATTAAGGTTTAATTAAATATTTAATTATCATAATTACTCTCTGATTAATTATCAAATTAATTTCATATTTTTTAGAAATGTTTAGGGGGATGACCTCCCTCCCCTATTTTTCTTGGAATTTTTTGTATAGTTAATTAGGGAGATCAATAGATTAAGCCTTAATTATTCTCCTACCTTAATTAATGATAATTAAGCAAATGAATAGTGGATTAATTAATTAATTAATCTTATTTCCATTTGTTAATAGTGAAAAATCTTAGGGAAATGGTTTGGGTTTATTCCTTATGACCATTTCATTAAGCCTCTTCATTTATTTCAAATTAATTAAAGCTTAAGTAATTAATTAGCCACTTAATTAATCAATTAAAAAGAAAAGGAATCTAATTATTTTAGAGCCTAATGGGTTGTTTGATATGACATAGGGATTAGGATTAATGCTCTTCCTTGATCTCTTTCCCTAAGTTAATTTCATTGTCCTAATTAAAGATATAATCAAAGGATTTAATTAACCAATTAAGGGCTTAATTAAATTAATTTAAAATTCAATTCATTCTTAACTTTGTTTAATAAACCTTGGGTAGATCTTTAGATGTTTAATAGTCTAAAGAAATTTAATGAAATTATGATTAGCTTACATATGTGAGAAAATCATAAAAGTAATTAATTAGATCCCTTAAGCCTAATTAACTATTAATCATGAGCCAATTGCATTAGGCCCCTTTCATTCCTTAGGAGCATTACTAATTTATTTTTCATGTGGTTGCATATCATGTTGTCTTATCATTAACTAGTTAATTAACTTAAGGTGATATAGGTAAGGGTTTAATTAATTGATTTAATTCATACCTCAACCTAATTAAGCCATAAAATTAATTTAATTGCTCTTCATTAAATCAAATTAACTCACACATATGGGAAATGGGATTAGGATTATCAAACCTCTTTCACATCCCTTAAATCAAATCAAACATGAAATTAAAATAGCTTTAAGAAACTTTGATTTATTTTAAAAAAGCTTGTTTAATGTGATTGTCCTTAGAAATTAGTTGGATTGAACGAAATTACATGCTTGTGTTGCTTTTTTTCTTTCCAACCATGTTAAAATATTATATGTCACTTGATTCATGCATTCATTCCTTTTAAAAATTAATTAAATAAAATGATTTCCTTTATGTCAAATTTGCATGTGTTGACTTAATTAGAAATATGTGTGGTTATTATCACTAATAAATCTCAAAGGTATTTTCAGAAGCTTATTAATGAATGTTGAAATATATTGTGACTTTAGTTATGTATACATAGGAGGTACATGTGAATATAAGCTTAGTGTATGAAGTGAATTCTCTTTCTTACATTCATATGTTGATTTGCATAAGTTTGAATGTTAATGGGTATATTAGTCTGGACATCCCGAGGATGCACAGCTTTAAGTAGCCCCAAGGAGGACCCTACCTTATATTCATTCTTATGCATTTAGACATTAGAACCTAGATAGAGCTTTAATTCATTTACACAAAATAAATCAATCAAATCAAAATACAATTTTTACATGGCTTTCTCTTTCTATTAAAAAGATATGCATCCATATTTTGTCCAAGTGGTTGGGTTGATTAGTCATATGATTTAGAGTTCTTTTCTTATGCTTTTGTATAAGAATTTAGATAGAGCTTTAAATTAATATGAAAAAATAATTCAACCAAATGAAACATCAATTCCAAGTACATTTGCTTACATTCAGCATTTAAGTGTGCTAAGATATAAATTGCATGTATAGTTTTGTTTAGGATTTAATCATATACATGCTATATATGATGGAAAGAAATGAACAAACATGTGTTATGTGATAGTAATTAATTCCAATTAATCTTAAGATGTCTTTCTTATTGAATGAGATTATTTAAAGTGAACCTAAACCTAGGACTAATTAAAATATGTAATAAGCCATTCACGAAAGAGAATTCATCGAATCAACTTGCTTTAGATGTGAATTAAGGTAGGGATAAAAGAGAGTAATCCTCTCTTTCCTTCTCTTTACAACACTTAGTTTCTTTGTGTATGTCAAATGAAACAAAAGAAAATACTAAGTAAAAATTTACAAATCAATTAAACCACTTAAAATGAAACCATCATTTATAATAAAAGGTCATTCATACTTAGAGAATGATAACTCTAAAGCCTAGTTAGAACATACCACACAAGCCTTAATACACACATATTAGATTAAGTCACCACTTCTAGCTTTATGTTAGGGCGGTGCATGGCTTGATGTATGTTTGTTTTGTGATGTATTATTGTAGACTGGATGTTAGGATGTATGCTTCGTAAACTGAATGTTAGGCCGTGATTAGCTTAAGCATGCTTTATGCAGGAGATTATGCTTAAGGGGTATTTTAAATAAATATAAATGCTCTCTTTTGCAGGTTGCTTAACCCCTAAGCATAATCTAAATTAGGACAGCTGGACTTGGTTACCCATGTCCAAGGTGCTAAGTCTAAATTATTCATATAACTGCTTGGGTTGTATGGTGTGTTTAGCTAACACTCATTTTGCAAGTGTAGTTTGATTTACTTTTTCATTCTTTTAATGTGATTATGCAATAGGAATTTGGTTGAGTGTTATGGGGGTTAAGGATGAACATTGGCCAGAAGGTTTAATCCTGGGGTGTCATGTGATGCTTAGAAGCCTACCAAATCAAATGAAGAAACAGAGGAAGCATGAAGACTTGAAGACTCCCCCATAACACTTATTATTTATAATTTATAATTATTCTTTCATATGCATGGTAGAGCTTAGCTACCCATTTTTCTTTTTGGGTTGTATGGCGGTACCCGATCGCACCGGCCTATTATTCTTTTATGTTGGGTTTATAAATTATTTGATGATTTGCTTATATTATGTAATAGAAATGGCATGTATTTTTTTTATTTCTTCATGTATGGTGATTTTAATGTGTGCCTAGATCTGTTTAGGCTCATAGGGAAAAAGAAACTTTTTACCCCAATCATAACTCATAATCTAACTTTCTAAATAACTCATAACCTCATTTAAAGCCTGGGCATTAAATTAACCTAATTAAAAGATTTAGCAACCCCTTAGCTGAATATTGTATATTTAATATCATGCATATCATCTTATTTCATTCTTGCAAAGAGAGATTTCCATCCTTGCACGATAGGTGAAGACTTGACCTTTGAGAGTCTCCCTTGTGGTGGAAAACACCTCTTTCTCTCTAATTTAGCCAATAACCCTATTTCATCATGTATTTAGACATATAAAATCCTATAGCCTTTGTCAAAATGAAGAGTCCAAAATCAAATTTGCATTAGACTAAGTCATTATTCATACTACTCATGCTCTAGTCTTTTAGGGAGTGAGTTTAAGGACTTTAGCTTCTTTCTAAACAATAATAACCTAACCATCTTGCATAATATTTAACTTGACCACATGGTTTTAAAATATAGGAGTTAGCTGGCTGCCACTCCAGGCGGTTATAAGTCTAGCAGTCGTGTATTTACACTCTCTTATGGAGGTAAATAATATACTCATTTTCTGCCTTAGATTTAGGATGTTCTTTGACCCTCACTAAAGGTCCCTAGATTTAGGATATGAGGTGTTATTTTTTCTCGGGCTATAAGCACAAATTCTCACCTCTTAGGCATTTCAGAACCTTGTATTGTGGGATTATAAGTCTTAACTTTCTAATAAAGTTTCAACTCAAATACATAATTATCCTTAATTTCAAATATATAAAGTCCAACCATATGATAGATTGGAATGCTCACTAGGCTTCCTAGTATCATGAGCATCCCCTACTCATCTCCTTTTTGCTTCGATAATAAGTCTCTCCTTTTGATCTATCCCACTTGATTTTCCAAACATAGCCAATTTATTGATAGTCCTATCTTTGAAATCTTTGGAGATAACAATTGCTTACTTTAATCGAGAGTATTCCTAAGGAACTCACCTTCCTTAGGATGTAATTAAATATGGGGGCTTGCCCCCATAGAGAACTTTAGAAACAAGTTTAAATAAACCCTGCTTTATTCATTCATGTAAAGTAGGGGAAAAATCTCTAGTATATTTGAAGACCCATCATGTCTTAGGAGTACTTATTAGGTGATTAGGTCCATCATAGGGTAGTGATTTCTATCTTTTGAGATAGTGCACTATTTATTGATGTCGTACACGATCACCTCAAAAAGTACACCCTCAGATCTGCATGGTGTCCCCTCATATACATACATAATCTAGAAATAAACACCACAGTAGATGAATGGTCAAAGAATTCGAAGGAGCAATTGCTATAAGTGACTATGATAAGTGGCGGTAGATGACAACAACAAGCAATGTTGACAAAGAGAGATTGACCTTATGCCTTACGATTTTGCATCAAGAAACACATGTTAAACCAAAGTGATCAAGAAAGAGAACCCAAGTTTTCTCTAATTGTTCACTTTATAGAGTATTATATTCAAAATAAAATGTAAGAATCAATATATATTTCTTGATAATTTATTATTTATGAAAATCATAAAATTCTAAGATATATAATTAAATTTAACTAAAATGTGAGAGTTTTAGTAGCATTTTATTTCAACAATATTTAAATCGCTACTAAAAACTCTTTTTAACACTAGCATAAACCACTTTTAATCAAAATAATTAGCATCATTTTTATAATGCTAAATTAATTGCTCACAATGAGTTATTCCCTCCTGTCCATTGTTTGTGATTCCCTCTCATTGCACTTTGTGAGCCCTAAACGCATGTGAGTTAGACACTTTACAGTCGATCCCTGACCACTTTACCACTTTGTCAGCTTTGATCATAGCATCGGTTATTGGCTTCACTCGACGACATCTTTGTTTCTTTTCAACCCCCCTCATAGATCGGCGTCAGCGGATGTTTTGATTTTTCTCTTCCTTATTTTATTTCACAAGTCCTAATCTCACACCAACTTCACATGCACTGCATTCCCACAGATCCCAAAGCCACCTCACTCATTGGTGCTTTTCGACTCTTGCACTCATCAGCCGACCATCACATATACCTACTCTAATTGAAAACCCAACTCATTTCAATCCCCGCCCACCATCATCTCCTTCAACCTGGACCGAAATAACATCTTAATAGTATTCTAACTCCTTGTTGGGTCGATGTTTGTATTTATCATTAGTTCTTGATAATGTATGCTTTTTATTTTCTATTCATTCACTAGTTTAGAGTTTAGGTATTTTATGAATATGTAATCTTCCTACAAGTAAATAAATCTTGGCCAATATACATGTTGTATAAAGTGCAACCTAGTTCAAGGGCAGTTTTGTGGACATTGTTTATCCATGAGGTTTGTTCACTTTTTTCAACTAAGTGTAGCTATATGAATAAGTCATTGATGTTTAACTTTGATAGATAGACCGTGTATGATTTACTTAGATTTACGATATAGTTCGATCGATATAACTATCTATGATTGCTAATGTGATAGGAGTATTTCTCGTGATGATGGATAGAATGGAATTGTACGCCCAACAAACAATTTACAATTCTTCCGTGTAAGATCTTTTATGAGTTATGATCCTTAACAATTTTATTTCGAAGAGCACTCCATTCATTTTGAAATATCTAGTCACTTATTATTGTATTAATCAAGCATAGTCAAGATCATATTTTTTTGTACACTAAGTATTCCTTGAACTCATCCATCCTTATTGGAGTTTCATCCATCAATATTATTTTAATCACTTTGATGAATGGGATGGTTAGTTACTTTATTTTTGTTAGTGTCTTCCCATTTCATACATCATAGTACCACCTAGGTCCAACACCACAGATATTAGTAGATTGTGTTAGGTTATATATGTTGCTAACATCAAATGTTATCATCTTTTAAACTCTCTTTTCCCTTTACTTTAAGTCACTTCACTTTGTTGTGATGGAGTAATGGCCAAGAGCTTGGCATTAAAAATTTATGTAGGAGGCTCTAATAGGTGTAAAGTGTGATGTGAGATAAATAAATCCTAAAATTTTAGGCAGGCTTTAAAACATAAGAATGAATGAAATAGAATTAGAATCAATTTTTTTTTTGGTTGATTAATACTTTTATAATATGGATATGAAGTAGAGAAAGGATCAAGATTTAATTTGGTCAATAATGATTATCCATCTAATACATTACTTATGATCTCAAATTTCATTTCTGATTTTTCTTTGATGCAATTTACTTTTTTGTCCCAACAGTGATTTTATAATGGATATGAGTTGGGAGTCCAAACCAAGATGGAGTCCTGAATATATAAAGGAGTGACAATTTTTTCGGAGTTTGTCAATCAAATCAAAAATGCATTGGTCAGAATTTTATGCTCATATAATTTATGTATTAATAGGTACTTTCATTTGACATAAGTTGTCAAAGATCACTTGGTTTCTAAATGATTTTTTGTTGGATATATTGTGTGGAATCAACATGGAGAAGAGCATGATACTATTACGGAAGGTGTGAGAAATAAAACAATTGTTGTTGGATCTGATCATGATCAATTAAAACATCAAGTTGAGCAATCTAACACAAATGATATTGAAATGTTACTAAGGGATGCATTTGGTTCCAATAATATCTTAGTGAATTTAATGGGAGAACATGATAAGCACAATAAAGATTTCTCAAGTGAGGGTGACAAGTATGAAAATTTATTAGAAGATATTTAAGCAGAATTATATTCTGGTTGTAAGTCATTTTCAAAGTTATCTTTTATTTTACACTTATTCTATTTGAAGTGTTTGAACTCATCGAGTGCAAGATTTTTTGATATGTTGTTGGAATTGTTGGTCGATGCTTTTCCTAAAAGGACTCCTTGCCTAAGAATATATATGAAGTAAAAAAGATAATGAGAGCATTAGATCTTGATTACACAAAAATAGATGCATATTTTGGAAAGAAATCTGATCAGGAGATGTGTCAAGTGTGTGGTTCATTTAGATGAATAATCAATCATAGGAATAATAATCTAAAATAAAAGAAAGTACAGAATAAGTCAACTAAAGTTGTTTATTGTTTTTCTTCAATCCCCATGCTTCAAAGGTTATTCAAAACAAATAAATTCATGTGTCGAAGCAAACCAACTAACATGGCTCTTTATATCTAAAGATGTGCAGTTGGTCACCATACTTCTTTGAATTCCAAACCAGAATTCTTGCATGAAGCCCTCAAATTAACTTCTACTTGAAAATTTTCAACAAGAGTAGCTATTCAAAATAATTTATCTTATATGATTTTAGAATGAGTCTATAAATACTAGAAGCAGATTTATATAATCTTTCTGATTAGTTGTCTTTAACCGCCATCATTTGCTATTTAAAATAATTAATACATTTATCAAAGCTGAGAAATACTATGCAATGAATTCATCCTATAAAATATTATGTTTGCATCCTCAATTCAATTTTTTGACTCATTCATGTTGTTGACAATTCTTTCCACCTAAGAGTAGATCTTTATTGAATATTCTTTCTTTGGTTATATATACTCATAAATGGTTAAGGGCAATCACATATATGATGCATAATTTTTATATATTTATATATAAATATCTAAAAATTTATTTTTACATGAACAACACACACACATATATATATAAATATATATATATATACATATATATATATGATTGAGTTGAAGGATAGATACGACAGCCACATAAAATCTATTCTTTTTATTGTGTTTTTCTTTTTCTTTCTCAACCTTAACAACTCTTTCCACCTTAGAGTATATCTTTATTGAATATTCTTTCTTCCCTTATATATATTCAAAAATGATTAAGGGCATTCACATATTTAACGCACAATTTTATATATTTATATATCAAATATCTAAAATTTTATTTTTATATGAATAGTTAATATTACATAAAAACATCATCTTTAATTTTATGAGGTGAAAGCACACCTTTGCTTATAAAAAAAATATATTTTTTTTATATATCAAAATTTAAATAATTGATATATAAATGCATAAGATATGTGTGCTATGACCGAGTTAAGGATTGATAAGGCAGCCACATAAAATCAATTTTTTATTGTGTTTTTCTTTTTCTTAATCCATCAACTCTCTCTATCATTTTTCTAGCCATATTGCATAATAATTCATTATTCATGCATAGAACCTCATTATTGTTAGATAATCGATTATTAATGCCTGATAATTAATTTATCTTGTTATTTTACAACATTTATTTCAAATATTCATCAACCATGTAGTAAAATTGCCCTTATTCTTTTACAAACATTTTGATGATTCTCTCTTTTCCAAACAATTAGTCAGATTTATAAACAAAATTTTGATCGAAAAACAAAGGTAGTGTAGGAATCTTTATACTTATGTTTTCTATTTTATATTCTTTTGTTTTATTATATTTATGATAAGCTATAAATTAAAATATAATAAATATAATAAATATTAATTATTACTATTATTATTTTATATTTAATAAATCAATTTATAGAATGAAGACAACAATAGTTGATAATTATTAGAATAATACCCAAACATTGATAACAATGAAGATCCCTAATAATAGCAATGATTGCTAATGGAAGAACAATGATTATAACATAATCATAACATCTGACAATGATGATTATGATGATCAATAATAATGATAACCAATAATACCTATAAATAATGATCATTAACAATGATGATACTAATTACTAATGACAATAATTACCAATAACAACTATCAATAATGGTGTTGAGTTTTTAAACACTAAAAATAATCTAAAAATTATTGAATATTCTTAAAATAACTTGATTCATTATAAATAAATAAATAAAATATATTTTTAAAATATAAAGATTGACTTTAAACAAATCCTCTTGTTGGAATAGGTCTAATACTCCTCTTAGAAATAAATCTGAGTGCCAGTTCCAACAAGGATTAGGTCAAAACAAAATGAATGGATAGTATGAAATTTTGGCCAGTTCCAACAAGGATTAGGTCAAAACAAATGAATGGAAAGGCAAATATAAAGATGGTATATATAAAAAATGCATATATATACATAAACCTGGCCAGTACCAGTTCTGTGCAAAATCCTTGAAAATTTGATGCATAAATGGATAAAGGATTGGTTAAACCTAATTCTGAGAAAACTCTGGTTAGCATTTTTTTTTTTTTTTTTTTGTGATAGCCATCATATAATTCAGAACTGAATAACTTCCATTGATTTGATGAGATTGAGCTTCAATTTTTTGAGACGTTCAGTGATTGTTGTTAAAGAGCACAACACAAAGCAGTCTAGTTTTGGAAGATCATTGAATGTCATAAAACCGTCCTGTAACCCTGCAAAAAGACAATGATATGTAAGAAAATGAAGTCATTTATTAGAAAGAGAATACTGAATGGTGCTTTATTTGGTTAGTTCAAGTTGGAAAATATTATTTTAAAATAAAAATAATGATTTTATTAGATTTAATTAATTGATTGGACATAGTATGAAATTAATATGATTTTCGGTTCGGTTTTCTCAAAAGCAAGGAATTGATTTTGAAATTAAAACTAGGAGAAGACCAGACCTTATGTTAAAAAAAAAAAATTGCATCAACAAGCAACCAAATTAACCGTTAGGTAGCTTATAAACCAAATAGTATTCATCTATATCATCTCCAAACTAATCCCTACATTAAATAAACCATTAATTTTAAACTTAAATTTAAATCTATCTTAACAAGTCTCAATTATTCTATCCTGTGCAACCCTTACAACACAAATCTCAATCTAACTTCATTTTTATTCTTTTTCATCCTTCCTGGTAAAGCAGGAATATCGACAAGGACATTGATAAAGTAGAATTAGTGGGCAGGTAATTCAGCTCAACATCGAGTATTAAGCTTCAACTCAATTAAAAATGGGCTTTTAATAGTATACTCATCTCTAAAGATAAACTTAATCATATACCGGCCAAATCTTTAAAATTATAGATATGGCATTCTAATATCTCAACTCTTATGGATAGAAGAACAATGTTAATCTTAACTCCAAAGGTGAATCATAATTAGAAGCTGCCAAATGGTAACGAGTTTTCAATAATCTCGCATGATTCTACATTAAAATTTAACCCCTAAGGTTAAATCAAAGCCTACTAGTGTCACTTGAATAAGATGTTTGACAAGAATACTCAGCTGAATAGTTTCCTCAATCTTAGTACTCTGTTGAGTATTTTCTACAGGCATGATGCAAATCATTCCTCTTAGAAACCTCTTACAAAGCTTCAGAGCCCCTCTTGGGAAGCAATCACCCACTTAATAGCCTCCAAGGTGCTCTCATCATAATAGGATTTCTCTCAAAAATCATCCTAGGATACAATGGCTCTATGCCTTATCATCCTAAATCTACATTTTCATGAAGCACTCACATCATATCACCTTAGATCTACATTCTCACAATATAAGAAGCACCTAGCACTGATTGCTTCTATGTGAACACTTTGAAACAACTAACATTCTCCCACATACACATGGCATCTTTGCCCTTTTTTCTCAACAAGGAGATTTGAAGCCCCCATAGTAATTTTCTGTATCTCTTCTGTCTTAAACATCACAAAATACTCCTTGTCCATCTATTTGTCACCACTACTGTTTTATATAAGATCTGAGAGGTCCAATCTGATCCCAAAATTAATAATGAAGATACCACAAGGAACATGCATAGTGGACAAATTTTCACTAACAAAACCACTCTAAAATTTATATCACATCTCTCTTTCTTATCTATTTTCACTCGATCCACGCTATTTGCAAGATTTACTTATCGAGAAATCAAATTGACAAATTTATAGTGTCTTCTATTCTCAAACTCTTGAATAGTTTATCTTCTATAATTGATCTCTCAAGTAGTCGATAAATCCTATTGTCCACATCTTTAGTGCTATTTGTTAGAAGCTGAACTCTTATTCCAAAGTTAAAGTAGGCCATGATAAACGATAATAGCAATAAACTTTATATCCAATAATGCTAGCAAATGATGCCCTTGAACACTACCAAGTTGAACCTACTACTAGTTAGCCACTCAGTTGCACATATATGCTCAATTTGGAGAGATCATACTTAATTTGATGAGATCAACACCTAACTATACATGTTGACTTAAACTCTCAAGAGTTGACTCTACTTCCACCCTTGAACCTCTATTGCACTGAATAGAGTTACTTAAGAGTAATGCACCAACTACCATTGACGAGATCTCCCTTAATCAACATCTTGTATGTGCTTCCCTTTTGATCCCTGGCAACATAGTTGAGGTGTATCTTCTTAAGTTCAAGGCCCTGCAACTGGAATATTACAAAGGCACCACTAGAATAGTGGAGCACCTAAACACGTTGAAAATTGCTCTCTTTACAACACTGCATGTCATTCATAAAAACTGCTTAGAAGTGATACAAAAGTTACTGTTTATTATCATCTCTTATTTTGAGGACCTATCATTTCTCTTCCTTGTCAACGTCAATCTCACAAAAGCCACCTTTGAAAATTACCAATCTTTCTTCTGCAATAGACAGAAAGAGCGGGAAAAGCTTCCAAGATTATGTAGAGCGTTTAAACCATGTACTGCATTAAGTTAAAAACTCAAACCCTTTTGTCATTAAGTCTAATTTTGAGCTTCAGAGAAGGACTTTTCAAATTTGTGATTCAAAAAAAAAAAATACAAATAACATTGGCAAACCTATTACACAAATAATACAATACATCAAAGTCTATGACATCATATGCGAGACTGGCAGCTTTTCCAGATCCTCAATCCCTTCCTACAATGAGAGATAATGTGACAACACTTCCTCTTCTCATCCAAAGAAAAGGTGCAGTCAAAGTGATTTTTGAATCAGGGAGATCATGTCATAAGAGAAGATCGACTTGGATTCGACACACCATAATCAATATGCAGCAAGCAGCTCTCTAGTCTTACCCATAGACCTCACAATTATGATTGTTATACAAAATTTTGAGTAACACTAGTGCCAAACTCTATTAAAGTTCAACAAAAGGTGCGAGTAGAGCAAACTTTGATAGAACCATGATAACCATAGGAACAACATAACACATGCCTTATCCTGAAGGCATTCCTTGAGAAGCTAATCAAGAACAGACATTTAAAGAGTTCCTAATGATGAAAATGGCATTGGTTCTTAAAATTATCTGCAGCCGAAGATCATTATCTCGTCTTTTAAAATCAATGTCAAATGATCATGCCATTGGTATTTCATCACTGGAAATTTCTTGAGAAAAAGAACTTTCATCCTCTCTTTCTTATCGGTTATGTTGTGGCTATTAGTACTTCCCAGTGTTATCTTCTTTCAAATTCAACAAAAACAACAAGCCTACACCATAATTATAGGATTTCCTGCTGTTTCTTCCATAGGAGCTCTTGAACTCCTTTGTGAAGATTCCTCCAAGATAGCATGATAGGTTTCCTCCTAGTAATCAAATAGAGATTGAATGGGATTTTGGGTTAGGATAGTTGGATTCCATAGGGAAAGATATAACCCAAGATAGATTTACGGTTAATTTAGCTTTTATACCAAATGACACGGTTCTTGAGTAACTAAGAATTGTAATAGATGAGTACAAGAACTATGGATGAAAAGAAACATGAAAATAGAGAGGAATTCCTCTAGCTGGCTACTATAGGGAATTGAATCAGGAGTTATGAAGGCTACATGGCAGAAAAAAGGTTAGACAGCGCTTGATGTGCGACTGGATGGACCAGAACAACAGCAGGAAAAAAGTAGGCAGCAAAACAATGAAGGCTGGCGGGTGCAGGAACAGTAACTTGGCGGCAAGGAGAAAGTTGGATAGCATCATGGAGCTAGTCTTGGAGGTAGAAATTAAATTCATGACCTTGTTTCAATGAAGATACAGACTCATCACTTGATTGAAAGGAGATTATAGTTCCCAAATGAGAAAAACAGAGAACACAATCCTCAAAAAATTAAAATAGAAAAACTAAATCCTAATATATATAAGAGACCATTTAAATTTAGTTAAGCAAACACTATATCAAAGGAAAACTAAAGCTGCAGCAACAATAAATCTGGACTGGCCATTTCAAGGGCCCTTTGGACCGGCCAAGGTAATAGGGCAGGCGGGAGCTGAATACCCTATTTATGAGGAATTCCCGTGTCAAGTATTACATGCTTATTGTTCTAACTCAGAGAATTTTTACTAAACCCTGATATTTTTAAAAATTATTAAAAGGTTATCATGAGAGTGAACTAAAATTTCATATTGTACAGGATTCATTTAAGTGTGAAATGTTACATCTCTAAATTCTTTTTTTTTTCTTCAAATCCCAGTGTCTATTGCCGCAGAGAGATCTAATATGCTAAAACTAATCATTTCCTTACAACGGCTTTGATGAAAAGTTTGTGATATTTTATGGAAATTTGAAAAACTGTATGAGTCCTTCTAGAACGCATAAATAATAGCATTATCGGAATATCGGGTTTTGCATCAAAACACAACCTAGCTCTTCGCATGAAAAGCAAAAAAGCAAGATTCCAATCAACCGGTCATAATAAAACATAATATAAAGCTAATTTAATGCTGAATTCGTGATTCACTCATCAAAATTACTGTCCTGTCCACAAGGTTCTTAACCTACGGAAAAGAAATAAAATGATCAGTAAGAAGTAACTCATTCCCACACTTCTGAAGCACTAAGTGCGCTGATTAGAATAGAAGCTTCATTAGACCTAAACTTGGGGAAGGATGGAAAATGTTTTGAAATATAAAATTCTACAACAGTTTGCTCTGACAAAACCTTATAAGATTGACAGCATCATAAATAGAATTAAACTTTTCAAAAGAAAAAGAAGCTATTTGCATACCTGTCATATAACAATTGTGCATCCAATGCGTTCCACCTTTGCTTCAAAATAGCATAAATACATTTATTACATGACAAGGAAAATTCTAAGAGAAAAATACATAGATTCAGTCAGTTCTACTACAGAAGGATCCTACAAGGTGAAGCTGAATCAACCTAGATAATTTGAATAAATATTTAGGTAAGGTATACATGAAATACAACTGGAGAATTATGGGGTAAGTTACTTTTTTTATTGCCTCCTTTTTTTTCTGAGTAAAAACCCTCCAATTTGGAGGTCAAAGGCAATACCACTAAACCAACTACTTGGTGGTTATGCAGATTTTGCAACTTGTTAATTAGTAAATCATTTTAAGAAAAAATTAAGACTAAGAAAATGACAAATAGTTCTGGTAGCAGCATATTTAAATCAATATTTAAGAACAACAGTGATGTAGGAATACTTGGTTAAACAAACTACTCTATAAACACAAATAAATGGAGAAGACACGATTAAAACTATATAACCATGATTCAAAACACATGTACATAGGTGAAATGAATCAACATCAATAATGACTCATTTGTGTGACAATGGTCAAAGGTTATCCCTTTAGTCAAATGAACTATCACAGAGTTTCTTTGAAGGTGTTGACCCCATAAGTTTTAGGCCCTGCTCAGGGTATAGTTTACCGAACACAACTTTCTAAAAACAATTTTCCAAACAAAATTGAATGTCATTTGGTAACTGCATAATGACCGTATTTTAAAAAACATGTATTCAAAAGGATGCATTTTTTTTAATCTGGCCTTGTAGAGTGTAGTGGCGATCAAAAAATTATTGCTTAACTTTTGCAAAATAAAAAAATAAAAAATTATAATATCCACCAAAGTTTTTAGGTTCAAAGTTGCATTTTCAGACAACTATAGCTACCCCAAAAAAACTTTAATATATAATTGTATATCACAAGTGTTACAATTGGCATATTATAATTTTTGATGATAATAGGTATTATGTGGTGTCATTTAATAATTTACTAGATGTTTTCTTTCAAGTTAATCATTGACTAGTAATTATAAACATGTTAAATGATTTTACCAGTCACTCTTGGAGCTTTGATCCCTTGAAGATAAGCTCAACTTGATAAATTCAAGAAGATTCAAATGCAAAATGAAGATACAAAGCTGCATAGTTTAGTGTAAGTGTTCAAGAAATTTTCAAGTATGAACTAATTAAGTTTGAGCCAACCAAGGATTAAAGATGATGAAACAAGTAAAAATGATTGAGCTTTTAACTAAATAAACTCAAAATTATATTTAAATTAATATAAATCATTTTATATCATTATATAATTTCATGATTTATTTAGCTTCATTTTTTTTTATTTCTATTTTTGCTAATTATCTATTAATATACTATTTATATATTAATTATATAATTAGTGATTGTGTGAATGATTTATTAATTATTATAATTTTGATCACTCAAATTTTTTAAAAATTAAAATAAATATTGTGTTATTGATTTTCCAAACATTACATTAAATTGGCTAATACTTATTTTATGGTATTTATGATTAAGTATGTTTTATTTATATAAGTATAAAAATTTATGACCTACATTTAAAAAAAAATAATATTTCTTAATTATGCCACATTGATTTTAGCAAAGTTATTTGTTCATAATGTCTTATTAATCTTTAAGAAGAAATTTGAGCTTAATTTTTTATTGAATTCTTTGAGTTTGTAGATACAATTTCATATATAATATAATATATTTTACATTTAACATCATCAAGTTATGTAAATATAAAAATTTTCACTTAATTATGAAACAACCATTGAGCAATTAGCTTTTTGGCGCCAAATGCAATTGAGCACTTTTCTCATTTGCATGGTCAAAAATTGGTGTTTAAAGTCGGCCTTACAACAAAAACTTTAGAAGACTTTGGAAGAAGATAATTATTATGTAACTAAGTGTTGGCTTAGGGCAGTGCCTTTGTCTATAATGAAGATAATGGTGTTATTCCTAAGTGATATGAGCTGTGAAAGTTTCACCATCCGCTGCAAACAAATGAGAGATTAATAGTGGAATCCCAAGAAAGAAGGTGGCACTTAAGATGTAGAGGTAATTAGCCAGGTAAGCTGAATTATGTAGAAATCTTTTTATCATTTTGCTCTCTCACTAGATATATATTACTAGTATTATTATTTTATTTGCTAACAAGTTTGTGATGTTTTGGAAGGGTTTATAATTGCAGAGATAATATCAATATTAACTCCTATTATACCAATCATAACTCTATCATTATCATTACAATCATATTTTATATAATCAACTAAATCTTGCTCTTATATATTATTGCTGTGATTGAAGTGTTAAATATTCATATATGTATGTGCTAAAATAACAATTTTACTTGTGCTCTAAATAATTGATTACTTTTAGCTATAGCGATATGAATATTTTCATCACCATCATATATATTGAGGACACTTGTGCAACACTTGATTTAAAATAAATAAACAAAAATTAATTTATAAATATTACATCTTCACTTTGATAAACTCTAGAGTTAGTTTTAATCACAAAAGAATTTTTGTTAGGGTTTGAAGTGTAGAAAACAAATCATGAGAAAGAGATTATCAGTGATTTTACAAAAGAGAGAATAAAAAGAAACTTGAGGCATTCATTTAAATTAAAAAATTTATAAATTAAATTAAATTAATGAAATCTGAAATATTTAGTAAATTAAGAATGATAATCAAAGATTTATAAATGCTAAAATAGAAAAAAAAAATACATTATGTATTCATATAGAAACAATATCTTAAGCATTATGTTATATGAAATTGACAAGTTTAATAGTCTAATTGTAAGGGCATTAAGAATTAGAGTAATGAATTGCAAGCATTGAGTAGCATTTAAGATTAGTTAATTGATAAAACAATATTAACAAGTAATTGGATTAAACTAATAAAAAGTAAACTATATGCATTAGCTTAAATAAAATTAATTAACATGAATACACCATATGTATGGTTATAAGTATTCAACAAGGAAAAGAAAATCATTTGAGGTTGATGTGGGTAATTATATTTATATTTTACAGTAATTTACAATTCTTATCTCAAGCTTGATGCACAAACGGACATATTCTTTCATGTATACAATGAATACTGTTTATGATATAAATTGTCATAGGCAAATGATTAGAAGAATGTTCTTTTCTGTATAAATGTCTTCACATTGTTAGAAATGTTGGATGAAGATACATCACATTGTAACCTCATATATTGACAATTTTAGAAATATATGTCCAATAAATGAATGAAAGGAATATAATATGACAAAAAGTATACTAGTACATTTCTAATAGATTTTATTAACTAATAGCTTGAGTAATTGAGTATACTATATTCATACTTGATTGCATCAACCACTTACAATTTACATTCATACACAGTGATATCATGTTAACAAATATCTGTTTAGTTTAACTTAATTATTTATAATTCGTTGTCTAGTATGACTTATGTTCATTTGAAAAATAGTGGAAGACTAGTTGTAGGCTGGTGACTGTTTGCAACTAAAATAAAAAATAAAAAAAGAGAAGAATAACTGAACACACCATCACATTGGCCACAACCAATGATCTGCATGCACCCAACTCTAGCCACGACCCATGACTTGCTAGTGCTCAGCCTTGGCCACGTCGTACAACTCTAACACATCCAGCCCTAGTCAAGTCCCATCATTTCTCCTACTATGTGAAGACCAAACAAAAAAGAGGGAGGAATTAATGGTGCGAGCGATTAGAGCTCTACTTTCTATAAAGAGGGGAGTTCGACCAATCAAGGATACGCGCACACAAAAGAAAGAGAGAGCTGAGTGACAAAGCCTTGTCACATTAAGAGAGGCTGAACCAAGGGTTGCTCATGTGAATGCCCTGTCCAGAGACTAAAAAGAAAGTTTAGAGTTCTTTTCTTTTTTCTTTTTTTTTTTTGGCTGGGGTGAAGAGAGAGAAATTTCAAGGTTTTTAAAATAATAAAAGCCATTTAACTCTTAAAATTTTGGAAAAGAAAAATTATTTATAGGCACCAAGATTTGAAGACACGTGCACGTTAATTTTGGGTTTGTCCAAGATGATTATTGAAAATCTCTGTTGACGATATTAGGTCCAACAAGAGAAAAATCCTCCCTCCGTCGATCTTGGGTCCAAAGAAAGGGAGAAGAGCTTATTGATAGCACTTAATTTCATAAAATACAACACTGTTAAATCATTATGTTACCGAAATTTCGTTAAATTTTTGGAACTTAATCTCTTTTATAAAAATAAAACAAATAAAAAAATGAGATAGAGGGAACTTCAAGATCTTCACAATGTGACAAAATTATTCTCATAAAAATCGAAATTAAAATTAAAGCCAAAATTATTTAATTATTAAATGTAACCGAACTATATTCCCTCCTTCCTACTCATGTCAAAAAATGCGATTAAATGAAGATCAAATTTAAATTAGAACTCATGTTGATGTTGAAATCTTACTCATGAGAGGAACCTTATCTATATATATAAGAATCAAACCTAAAAAAAGAGTGCTATGTTGATTTTGATGACTTATCATGCTAGGTTCAGGGTCTCCTCAATCAGACAATCGATGTAATTTAATATAGATCACTCTCCTATAATGGTCTCACCAACCAAAGCTTCATAGAGCTGTGTTGGAGCTCAAAATGTTGTTGATCAAGCATCCTCTCACCGTGAGTCATGAGCAACTCCTCTCCCACCTCTTACATCTTCCTCTTCTCTTGCACAAGTAAATACCTAACATCTTCATGCTTTTAGTAGTTTTTTATTTTGTTGATTAATGAGAGAATTTTTAATACTGTTCAATTAATATAAATGTATGCTTAGTTATGTTGGTATGAGATGCATGATTACGATTTTTAGGTTCAAGTGTTTGGTTAGATGTCCTGTTTAATTTTCTTGTATATCATTATTCACTTGGTCCATACATAAAGATTAAAGAGGGTTTTCAAGGCTTTTGTTCCGAGATTTTATTAAGGGGTTGAAGTACATAACATTACCTTATATTATAGAGTTTTACCCTTGGATCATAATTAATGCAACCTAATCACTATTATATATTTGCAAGACGATCCATCAATGTTTTAAGTTGATGAAAAAACATACTAGGATATAAGGATTTTGTATATGAATCAAGATTTGATGTTATGATGATATATTGAGATGTAATATTAATATTATTAGGCAATTTTAGAGTAAGTATGGAGTAAGTTTGAGTAAGTTGACCCATGATTGGTGTGCTTGATACTAGCAAAGTCATACACAACTATCATTTTTCCTCATTAGGCTTGTTTTTTTTTTCATGATTTCTAACCATCCATCCATTTCTTTATAATGTATTTGATATTTCATTATTATTTTTGTTTATTAGAATGGGTGGTGATGCTAGAAGAAAAGATCCTGCTTGGAAATATGGTACTCAGATTGAAGTATCAATGCCATGAGAAGGTGCAAAGAAGGGATTACATTTACTTGAAGTGTAAATTTTGAGACAAGCAAATTATTGAAAGATGTTAAGAGACTTAAGGATCACTTGGCTTGCACACATGCCCAAGTTGGAGTATGTGGTAAAATTTCAGACGAAATCAAAAAGAAATGTACAGAATATTTAAAGAAATGTCACCATAAAAAAAATAGCTAGAAGAGATATGGAGGAGTGTGGGCTCTGAAAATTCGCCACCGACCTCTCGAAAATATTGAATTGAAGAGAATGTGATTTGAGATGTTGGTGTAATTTTTAGAAGGCAAATGGAATAGTAGATAAGACACTACCAAGAGATTTCGTCCTAATTTGGTGAGGGCTTTAGATCTGGTTCGAGGTTTCCTATAAATGCAAGCCCCTATAGTTAATTATCCCTCCCAATAAGTGAGGGAGAACTTTCGATTAAGGCTAGTCGTTAGATCGCTAAATGGCGTATAGTAACAACATGTGAAGTTTAAAAATTAAATTATGAAATTCATCATTTCAGCTTAAACCGAATGGTTGGGGAATGATGATGGCGTCTGCCGTCCCCATCATGATTAGTCATCCCCGTCGTGGTCCTAATCTTAGTTAGAGGAGGTAGTCGACCCAACCCGATCAAAGGATTCTTATCAGCAACACATGGGTTACGTCGTCCAAAAAATCCTTATAGACCTGGGGTGGGGTTTGTCTAAGGAGATAGGCTTAAGTCTACCTTAGCTAAAAGAGAGTTGTTTACCCTATCAAATATACCTTATGATTCGTAACTCAAAGGGAAGAGCCATTGGGGAGCATATGAGTTACAGTCGTGATCGTAATATAATGGAATCTTACTGGCCAAGCTACCCAATCAGAGGACTCGGTCGTATCGTCATCTGTGGGCCTCTTTGCCAAGTCAGCTGATCAGGAAGACCGATCCGTCACTTAGAAGAGATTAATTGAGTGAAACTAGTAGAACACGATTTGATATTAACCTTTGTGTAAGAATTTTTTAATTTGTCAACAAACAGTTATGGAAAGTTGATAGATTGAATTTGCTTCAAGCTTTTAATGATTAGATTTCATTTGAGCAATTTTTTAGAGATTGATATTTAATTTGAGTTAATTTGATTAATTTAGATATAATTAAGAGTTTTACATCCTGTCAACTCTGTTTAACTATTAACAAAGGATCAGATCTACTGTCACCTGACAGAATTAATTTCTTAAATATTTTACTAATTTGAAATTTTATAATAGATTTTTAGGTTTTGTTAACTTCTGATCACAAAATAACAAACGTAGATAGCATCTAGACACATTTAAACATTCGGCGTAATTGAGGCAGTGTATATTTAAGAATATCACAATTAATGTCTTATTGCATGCGATGTATTGCATCGGTGGCATAGACGTTGTAAATTGATCTAAAATCTTATTAGATTTTTTAGATTAATATTTGATTGATTCCAATTTAGCCTACGCAGCCTTTTCAGACATTAAAATTTACACTTTATATCTTTATGTCCGAGCACATGCAGGTATTTATAGCTTAGATAATTTCACATAATTAGTAATTTCGTTGATTTTGAAAATCATAATTTAGAAATGAAATTCTTTAATTTTTTTGTATTGAAGGAAAGCTCCCTTCGATGCAAGATTTAGTTTAGTGTCGCTTTCTGACAATTGCGATCCGGTAGCTAAATGTATTATTAAATTTTCTAATTCTTAGATATTATTTGTCTTGTAGTCTTTTTGAGCTTTTGTTATACTTGTCAACAGGTTGCTCGTCTTTAGTGAAAATCTCTTTTGAAATTCATTTGATTTTTACTTTAACTTGAAAATAACTTAACTAATCTATTGTCACTAAACCGACTTTAAGCACAAGATCCCAATGAACCTTTTAAAGGCCACATTCATCATGGGTAATCGAGTTACTAATTGAATTGTGCTTATAAAAAAATACCAAATTTTTTGCACATTTTATTCTCAATTTGGAATTGGATATTTAGACTTACCACCAATCATTTGTCATTTAATATTCAATTGAGATCCTTATTTCATTTGATATTAAAAATGATTTGTTCACATAAAAAAAAAATTCAAATCTAATATGAATTTATCCTTAACTCCATATTAAATCTCATATTTATTTGAAAACTGGACTTCAAATTTATTGTAAGTCTCTAATGAGTTTGACATTTGCCTCCCCAAGTTTCAATTAAGGCTTATTTAATTTTGAGGAATTTGGATAAAAGAGAACTCACTTTACCATTTCAATAAGTCAGAATTACAATTAAAAGTGAGTTTGGTATTTCCTCAAATTTTACTTGCATCTTAAATAAGTGTTATATTCTTTCAAAAATTTTATTTAACTGCTCTCACTCTATTTCTCTTTAATTTAACATTTATCTTCATATTTATCGTATATTTTTTAAATTTAACTTAAATTTAGATGATTTCCATTTGAATTTGTTTAAGTCTTGAATTTCAATCTAAATTTAGATTTCTGATTCTTGACGTCGTCCTGCATAAGCTACATCGAACTATTTTGGCTCATCACGCGATGAATAGCGGTTGGTGTTTTGAAGACACGTGGTGACTTTCAATCCGTTATGCCATGAGCATAACGAGTCTTTCAGCGCCGTAAAAGCAAATAAATATGCAAATATTCTTCTCCCATTTTTTTAAGTCCCAGATTTAGTCAAAATTTTCGGTAGCATTTTCTCTTCATACGATGAGTAATGCGTGATGCTCATGACACCACAGATTTCCATCTCAAGCCAGAAGAGCATAAAGAGGTCAAACCTCGCATAAAGACAAGCGTGCATATATCTATTTCTTCTTCATGCACTTTATTTGCCTCGCCTGCACCATTTTTAGCATACATCTTTATCAAATACTCATGACGCTTGTTGAGCATGCGTGGTGTCTTGCGACATCACAGCCGAATTTCATCTCGTCACATCCTGATGAGTGTGACGAGGTCCTCAAACCTGTATAAAATGTGAATGTTTAAGAAATTTCCTCTTGCAAGTTAGGGAACTGTATCTTGACAATGAACCATGTTGGTTTGCCCTGGGTTGGACAAATGAAGCACCTTCAAATCCATTTGTATGAGTAGGATCATGATCAATTTCAACCTGTGGTGTATTCATAGACTCCATTTGTCTAGGCCTTATACATGCAAAAGGACTCTATTTAATACAAGTCCCTAAATCGTGATGTATCAATTTTGGAGACCTTAGACAAGTTCTTGAAACATAGTGCCTTTCCAATTGATCAAATTCATCATTGTCTTCTGCCATGTGGCATTTGCTCATACTTGTTTCATTATAGGCAACTGTATTTTCTAATTCTCGTTGTTGAGGATTTAGGAAATCAAGTTCTACAAAATTAATACTTTTTGGGCCAGAGGTTCGTAAATCCTGATTTGAGCTTTTTGTTTTTGAACTAGTCTTTGAAACAGAAAGTTTGCGCTTCTTGGGCAAGACATGAGTTTCTCCTTCCACGTATGGTTTATTTAAACCTGTCATAGACCTATGTAATATTGAAGCCTCATCTCTTGATTCTGTAGAATAAATGTTGAGATCTCCTTTATTTACTCCAGGTTTTCCTTCATGCGGGGTGCACAAGTCATTAAACTGTTATTTTGGTGAAACTATTTTCTCACTAGCTCTTCTAGAGCATCCAAGAGAACCCAATCTCATATCTTCTTCACAGGAAGCCATATCCACCAAACTGTTCCTTACATTGGATGGTAAACCATTACTCTTCATGCTTAAATCTACAAGATCTGGAGTATTTGGTTGTTCGCTATTAATGATATCCATACCATTGATTACATGGAAATTGTTCAGCCATGCTATGCTTTGCTTCAAATGCCTCGCTTCTCGTATCATAAATATAAGTAACATTTCCAGAACAATTCTCTTTGTGTGGAGTAGAAATCAATTGATTATTGACAGGAAGATCAGATGGCTTTGCGGTTAACAGAGTTTTCTTCAGGCCTAGGTTTCTAGCGTCCACCAAAGAATGACAACCGATGGTAACTGACATTTCACCTGGTACACCATGAGATTCGGCGATACTTCTCTGCTCTGTAACCTTTTTTTGCCAGCCTCCTCAGCTTCTTCTTAAGAATCCATAGCCTCAGCCTCAAGCATCTCTAATTCCCACCCACTTTTGTTATAGCTATCTATTGGCAGGATCTCCCAAGCAACCAGAATTTTCCCATCATTTCTTGCGGCCAACATCAACTCCACCACAATCCACAAGCTCAGATCGATACTAGGCCTCGGTAACATAGTCAAATCCGAAGAGGACGAAGCGAACGCCAGTAAAGATCATCTTCGGGCTGCTTGACTTTGCAGTAACGCCTCGGTCTCAGAGCATTTCTTCTCAAACAACCGAAGCCCACAATGCAGTGAACGCGATAAAAACCTAGTTCGATGAATTAGTGGAGGAAGAAGGAAAAGAAAATGGGAGATGAGGTGGATACTTCTCATGGCTGAGAAAGATGTCGGAGTTGATTGTAAACTCCGCTTACTTCGTATTGAATGTCCCCAAAAATAAAGAATGTGCGGAGCCCCACTGACTGAAGAGAGCAACCGTCCTCTTCCAGAAAACCGAACTCCCCCGAGCTTGAAGGATGCATTCAGTTTTAGCTAGTGGCGAAGGAGCGGGAGCGGTTTTTTTTCTCTTTTTTTAATTACGATTAAGGGAAGAGTGGAGGGAACGGTTGCTCCTTTGCGGTTCCTCAACCGAACGAAGAGGGGATGAGGGGCTTTCATTTTTTATTTGTTTATTTAAAGGAGGCCGAACGAGCAAAAGAATGAACACAATCGAGCGAGTGAGCTGTAGGTAGGAAAGAGGGCTTTTAATTTTTTCTTCTCTCTTTTTTATTTTTTTTTCTTTTTATGTAATATCTATTTATACTTATAATATATATATATATATATATATATATATATATATATATATTTATAACATAAATGTATCTATGTTATATATATATTTACATATATATAGTATAAATATATTTACGCACTATTTTTTTTTCTTTTCTCTTTCTTCTCTTTTTTTTTCTTCCCAAGAAATGGGATGCCAAAGAGGGTCAACAAATTCCCCCCAACAAATATGGTGCTTGATCATTATTTGTTGCTAATTCTGACTCCTTAATGTAGCTCGTTATTTTCTCTTTGTTTATGTATTGTCATGCTTTCACCCGAATTCTTAAATGTGTTTCCTCTGATCATTTAACAAGAGGATGTTTGGTTGGAGGAGATCAGACGACTTGTCTCTTAGTGAGCCTAGCGAGGAGGCTAATTGGCTGGAGATTAATAGACATGATCCTCGTGAAGATGCCAATAACAAGAATAAGATCGAGCAGCATACCGACATGTTGAGAGGACGTGATTTTTACAGGGGTTTCTTTGCACGATCTCCCCTACTTTCTGACAATGCTTCAGACTCTTTTGCTTCTGAGGATCCCGCATATTGGGTAGCCATTAAGCTGAAATGCGGGGACTACAATCCTCTGGATGGCACGATACTCAAGTCGATTCGGATATTGTGATATTTTTACGCCCCGGCATTGAGCGAGACAAGGCGATCCCAGACTTACGCGTGCTTCTGAGCTCGTTAGACTTGCTTCGAGATTCATCCGTTGGCAGGATCCCTAGTCTTCCTCGTGAATACGTCACATGAGCTAGGTACATCTTGCAGGCTCACAGAAATACCTTACGGACAGCTGGTATTTGGGAGGCAATGTATGTGTCCATATTTGATTTTAGTGGCATTCCCCCTGCTTGGGCTTACGGACTTACAGAGTTTTAGAACACTAGTCGCAACACATGTTGGATAGGCTCGGAGGAGTTGACAGTCACACTTTGGGACTTACATATTGTGTCAGGACTCCCAGTGTTTGGCTACCACTACGAGGAATGTGTTCCACCTAACGAGAAGTTATTTCTCAGACTGCTTCAGTTGACGGTGACTGACGAGGTAGATTCATGTCATCTGCTTATATTGATCTTTTGAGCCACTACCACCAGACCTTCAGAGCTTCGAGATATTCTAGGCACTTACGTGCTACACTTCCAGTGAGTACATGGATTCAAAGTTTCTTACAGGAGCAAGCTTTGTCTGAGGAGCCTATATTGATGCATGATCCTTTTGGATTGGGAGTATCAGACGTCAGTAGTTTGTCTGAGGATACTGTTGAGCCTTCTTTACTAGTTGGGTACTCTTCTAGCTCTGATTTGAGCGAGTTACTCTTAGCGGATTTATAGTTGCAGCTCGCATCTTTGTCTTCTACCGACATGAGAGGTCTTGCGGTGTTATTAGCGACCAACGATTTCACGAGATGAGCAAATCTCATTAGCTCCAGTAGTACTAGCTAGCGTTTACAAAGTTCTGGGGGCGATTTCTGAGGCAGATTCATTGGGTAGCCGTAATGTTATATTGTCTTGGCATTACTTATATGTTTGGATTCACCTTCATGTACATGGAACCTTTGCTTGTTTCGAGTACACAGCATATTTTTTTGAGCAAGAATATCCCACAGTTATTCAATTGTATCGAGCACCATCTACATTTGAGAGGGATCAGATACGTCTGTTCTTCTTTGCACCTCACTTGGTCAAGGATTGATTCTTGCTAGTTCACCGGGATACTGATTAGTTTGCCACGACTTGATAGAGGGATCTTCTGGCGATGAGAGTGGTAGAACCTCACTACTTTATAGTCGACGGACATTGAGAGTGGTCGAGTACCTTTTCAGTATACGTTCAGGCTAGTTGTGTTACAGGTTTGGTCGATCAGTTATCATTGAAGGCTACCAGCCCAATCGTGTTCCACTACAGTTCGGCTTTTCTCATTGTACTGCTCATGATGGCCAACCCATCATTCCAGGGATAGTAGATGTCAGGAAGACTAAGGCAGTGCATCTTAAGACATGCTATTCTACTGCTTCTGTAGTTTGACTATATTTATTGAGACTTGATACTGGCTCTCATTTTCGGATAGCTCCTCCGCAGAGCCACACAGGGGTCAACTATACTCACCTCACTTTGGTACGACTGTCTTTTGGTCCTTTCCTGGAGCGTGGCGCAAAGAGATATGAGCGCAGAGTGAGATCTTTGAGAGTTCCTCGAGATCAGAGGACCCATCTTCTTTGTTGCAGGAGATAGCAGCACTAGAGGTATAATTATTTTTTTCAATACTTCTACCATCTTCTTTGTTGCATCATTAAAATATATCCAGTATATCTGATATTTTAATTTGATTCGTAACAGATGCGCCAGTTGACGAGCAAGTTAGGGCTGAGGATATCACTCCTAATAGCAGAGTTAGAGCTAGGGATCCTGCTCCTAGCTACACTGAGATTTCTTCACCAGCTCGTAGATGTAAGTGTAGTGGACCTACAGAGCCTGTTTGAGGTTCAACTGATTATGCCATGAGTCCACTTCCACGACGACTTCTAACTCCTGACGAGGTAGCACAAGTGTCAGCTAGTACTGGATATACCACGGAGGACCTTGGGGTTGAGCCGTCAAGTGTCTGCCTTTGATACTACCGCCTCAGATTTTGTTACTCCTTCTGCGGAGCCACTCTTCCCTACTGAGCCTTAGTCTATCCATTGTCCTGAGGAGACTTCTGAGATGAGAGATCCTATACCTAGTGGGGCTTCTGCTAAGCCAACATATAATTCTGGAGCTTATTAGATAGTGAAGGTCAGTGAGGACTATGACACTTATGACACACTAGTTCAATCAGATTCATCATGTTCGGGTACTTTCTTCCTCTCTTTGTTCTTTAGTTGCACTTCTTTACATTTACTGCTCTGCTTTATGCCGATTGTTTTCATTTGTTCCTTGCAATGTCTGATGTAGGTTATGAGTCTGAGATCTACCATCAACATCCCTATAAGCCAAATCCACATGACAGGGGCATACAGGATTATGGCTTGGTGTTTTTGAGAGACGTCGTTTCTCGGCTTACTTTGGACTCACCAGAGTCACTGGACAGCTTCACATCCTATGTGAACACCATTCTGGATCTTCTAGCTTGTACTGGCTTGGAGGAGAAGGTTCTCAGATATTTGGAGACTCTCTATAGAGACGTAGAGTTCTTGATCCACCGATAAGATCGCTCAGTATTGTCTGATCTGACACTTTACTAGCAGAGCTTCAAGAGCAGGTCAAGCTTCGTAGGGAGGCGGCTAATCTAGCACATGATGAGTTTGAGGAGAGTGTTGAGGCTCTACGACATGACCATCAGAGTTCGATAGATACTTCTTCTGAGTTAGACAGTTATTTACCGAGGATCGAGAAGTGGCAGATAGGAGAGCTAGTATAGAGCGAGCAACACCATTACCTACGTCCAGCTATGGTTGATGTTGAGGCGTCTTTGATCAGAGCTACTAATGCTTTATAGTTGGCTGAGTGAACAGCAGTCTTTAGCAGCTTATTTAGCAAAGCTTCTGGAGCTACAGTCTAGGCTCCCATGATATACTTTTTTCTTCTTTTTTCATTTCTTTTTTTTTATCAGTCATGTATCATCTTGTGTATTAAATCATTCTCTCAGTACTTTTGTTTTGGCGGGCTTGATGAGAAAATCAACTTTGATTTGTGCTTTGGGCTTGATTTGTGTGCTTTGTGCTTTGGGTTTAATTTGTATTCTGGCTACAGAATTTGGATCATTTTAGCTTCGATTACAATAACTAACAAAGTTTTGATAGGATTTGTCATTAGTAATGATGTCTTATTTAGAACATGCTAAATGACGGGCTTGACTGATTTGTCAGAATCGACTTATCAAATAGATAAGAGTTCTTACACTCTACCGCTTGATAGTTTTCGAAGATCCCTTTCTTTTATGGCCTTGTAGATTTGAGTTTTCTCCAATCCTAACTTCGTGGTTGATTGGTTTGTTGGATGAATTGGTTTATTTGTTTTGATGAAGGACTCCGCTAGGGACTTGGTTTATCCGTGCTTAGTCGGATTTGAAATTCCTTCTGTCCTAGCTTTAAGCTTGACGGACTTGATGAAAGACTGACATGATTTGTCCATATTGACTTATCAGGAAGTGTATATACACCATGAATCATGTCCGCCAATGATTCATTGAAGGGTGCGCATGCCTTCCAACTTATACTGAGTATATGTTGAGTTATTACCTAAATAATAGTGTTTTAACAGAATCAATAAATTCCTTTAGTTCCGCCATCGGCGAACTATGGAATTGCTTCCTCGATCTTGTGTTTTCGCTTTGACGACTTGATGAGAAGATTGGCTTTGATCTGCTTTGAGCTTGATCGATCATTTGACAATATATTGAGATATCACCGCGCAATATATAGATTGATTGAGGTACCAATTGAGAGTTTTCTCAAATTGTCTTGGTCTATCGCTCAAAAAAAAGATCTCTTGGATTCTTGCCGCTTATAATCACTAAGTTGAGAGATCAATCAGTATCATCGGACCGACGGTGAGGCTCTTTCACTGTAGCCTTTTCTTACGACTTGTTGAGTGAGGAGAGTGTCAACAACTCGGCCACATTTGAGTTTGTTGAGTTCAACCTTTAGAACCTACTCGAGTCTTCAACTTAAGCTGTGAGGGGTTGGTGATTTGTCATCAAACTGACGAACGGGAGCTCTTTCACTACGGTCTTTTCTTACGACTTGTTGAGTGAAGAGAGCGTCAGCAACTCGACCATTTGTAGGCTTGTTGAGTTCGACCTTTATAACCCACCCGTGACCTAGACTTCAGGATATAAAGATTGATCTTTTTCCAACTCAGTTGATTAAAGCTCTCAAAATTGGGAGTTCTTCAGAATTTAACAAATCTAAGGGATAAATTTCTTGGCATTTATGGCTATCTTTTCATGCATAAAAATAGATTCTTTTTGTTCCTGCAAAAACCTGCAACTTACAATAATAATTATGGATATATTCAAGGATTTCGGTGTAAAGCTCGATGTCAACCTGAATCAGAATATATTAGGGGATCTCATCTTATATACGATATCAACTCAAATAAACTTGACATAAATTAAAAATGACTCATATCTTGTAGGAGGAATTCTAAAGCACATTTAGAAGAATTTTAAAGATGAAAATATACAAACACATCAATATTTGAATTGATATGCTCTTAAGAGAGTTTTAACATATAGCGTTGATTTTATCTATATATAAAAATCTAAAAATGCCCCATGTGTAACAGGGAAATTTTCACGAAAAAGTTTTTTTTTCATCTTAAGTATATTTATTTAGAGATCTCTGCATGAAGCATGATGTCGACCTAAATAGATATACTAAAAAAATGCCTCCTATCTTGCAGGGGGATTTCTATTGTTCCTCGAGAATATGATCATCATGTATTGTACTTTTTCAAGTATCGACTATTAATTGGCGGCATTAGTCTTTCACCGTTTAAGTTAAAGTGTTGATATGCTTCTCCTTGATACACCTTTTTTTTCAATGATAAAAAGGCCCTCCCAATTAAGCTCAAATTTACCACCGAATTTTTGATTATGAATAATTGGTCTTCTCAGCACCAAGACTAATTCTCCTTCTTGAAAAGCTCGAGGACGCACCATATGATTGAATGTTTTGGACATCCTTGCTCGATAAACTTCTAAATTTTGCTGAGCTTGGAGTCTGACCTCGTCAAGCGCATCAAGCTCTTCTATCCATAGACAGACATTCTCATCTTGAGTGAGATTGTGTTGAATGGCTACTCGGAGCGAAAGTAGTTCAACTTCAAGTGAAAGAACTGCTTTTAATACTATCGCATAAGGAGTGATTTTTATAGGAGTACAGTCTAGATGTCACGTTGTTGTCTTTCTGTAAGGCAATTTCACTTTTAGATTTTGGCCTCCAAATTTGTTTACCTATTTGTCGGGACCTTTCGACGACGGATTCTTAGAACTATAATCTAAGTGTCACGCCTCGATGCTCACCGTACGGGACTTGAATTAGTAGACATCTTGCCAGAGTTGTAGGAGGAGGTCTCTTTGGAGGAGCAACTCAAGCCTCCCTAAGGACAGGACTTTCGTATTTTCTTTTTATCAGTTCTTTCTCTTTAGTAACTTTGAGGACCCGATGCACTCTTGCATATACAGTTTAAAGTTTTCTCACTAGAGAAGCTAGAATCTACGTTGTCGGGTTTAAAAGAACTATTTGATTTGACCAATAGAGCTGTTCCGTTTTACCCATCTTAAGCTATCAAATCGGTTATGGGTTGGAACACTCACTTCTGGTTCCACAGCTTGTTGTACAATTTTCTGCTTAAACCATGGCTGTTGAGCACGCAATTTTCTTTCTACTGGAACTTTTCAATAGCGGATTTTTGAACACGCAATCCAGGTGTCACGCCCCGATGCTCACCGTGTAGGAATTGCTTAGAACGGCCTTGAGCATTACTCATTAGAGTAGCCTTTTTGGTGAAGCTTTCTCATTTTCTCTAATAATCAGGCATTGATACTTTTTCTTCATAAGACCCTTCTCCTTGACAACTTTTAGCACCGTGTGCACTCTATAGGATAGAGTCTTAAGATGTCTCCTTTATGGGATTATAGTTTGGTGCCGCTGCTCCCAGAATGATTGTTTGATATCACCAGTGAAGTTATTCCATTTCACCCACTTGAGATTTTCAAACTTGTTGTGAGTAGGAACATTAAGCAAGTCAAGTCGTGCATGGCTAGTGATTGAGCGATGCTTCGAGCTCGCAGTTCAACATTTCTCCTCCTCTGATTTCTAATTAGTTTTCCTCCATATGAGAAAGCTTCAGCATCAAAAGTTTCAACTGGTCAGGTGGCCACATTCACAAACATGATTAAACATTCTGCCAGTCATGGCTCTTTTCATGATTGGTGCTTCAGAATGACCCAATCCTTCGAATTTAGAGGCTTTCTTTCGACGAACCTCGGTAGCAGTAATAGCCATTGCGGTTGTCCTCCTCCATTGCACAGGTTTGCATGTACAATATGCAAATGCTTCAGGTGGAGGATTATTTGCAACAGCAATGGTTAGGAAGTCTACACTACCAAATTGAATGATAGCTCCAACATTCTCAATATTGATAACAGCATTAGCTAGATGGATGCTGGCTCAAAGACCTAACTGCATGATGAACGATGTGTTCTGAAAATTCATCAATATAAACAACAAATAGATTAGTCATAATGACATAATTAGCTTAAATTTTGTTTCATTGATAATTGATTTTACATTTTAATTTTTATCATGCTTTACTGCTATTACAGCTCAAATTCGACTAGCCAAAGATGAAAGAGGATCATGTCCCCAGTGGAGTCGCTAGAGATCTGCGAGCTCCAAAAATTCAGCCACCGACCTCTCGACAAATTTTGAATTGAAGAGAGTGTGATTTAAGATGTCAGTGTAATTTTTAAAAGGCAGATGGAATAGTAGATAAGACACTACCCAGAGATTTCCTCCTCATTTGGTAAGGACTTTAGATCTGGTTCCAGTTTCCTATAGGCGCAAGCCCCTATAGTTAATTACCCCTCTCAATAAGTGAGAACTTTCGATTAAGGCTAGTCGTTAGATCGCTAAATGCGTAGTGTATAGTAGCAACATGTAGAGTTTAAAATTTACATTATGAAATTCATCATTTCAGTTTAAATCGGATGGTTGGGAGAATGATGGCGTCGTCTAGATCTAGTTACATCCGGCCGTCATTTTAGTCTACTTAGTCGAAAAGGTATCAACCCGAAAGATTCTTATCGGCCATGGGTTACGTCGTCGAAATCCTTAGACGCAGGGTGGTGTTTATCTAAAGAGATAGGCTTAAATCTACCTAGCTGACAGAGGGTTGTTTGTCCTATCAAGTATACCCTATAGGGAGCATACGGGCTACGGTCGTGATCATAATATAATGAAGTCTCTTGGTCGCTACCCGTCGAGGACTCGGCTTATCATCATCTGTGGGCTCTTGTTAAATCCAGTGAGGATCTGACTACGTCACTTCGGCAAGATTGATTAAGAGTTAACATAGTAGAACACTTGATTTGACATTGGCTCCTTTATGAGCTAGAGTTTTCTTAATTTGTCACCTTCGACAAACAGTTGCGAAAGGTGGATAGATTGAGTTTGCTTCAAGCTTTTAATGATTAGATTTCATTTGAGCAATTTTTTAGAGATTGATATTTAATTTGAGTTAATTTGATTAATTTAGATATATTTAAGAGCTTTGATCGCAACTCTATTTAACTACTTAGAGGATTAGATCTACGTCGGCAATTAGTTTCCGGATGTTTTGATTTGAAATATTTATAATAATAGATTTTTAGGTTTTGTTAACCTAAAAAACTAAATCATGTAACAACAAAGCATACTGAATTTAAGCATTCAAGATAGTGGCCCATATCGGTGTATTTTTAAGAATAATTAACGCGTCTTTTGTTGTATGCGATATGTTGCGAATCCGGTGACATAAAAGATGTTATAAATTGATCTAAATATCTTATTATATTTTACAAATTAATATTTGATTGATTCCAATTTAGTCTGCGCAGCCTTTTCAGACATTAAAATTTACACTTTAAATCTCTATGTCCGAGCACATGCAGATATTTATAGCTTAGATAATTTCACATAATTAGTAATTTCGTTGATTTTGAAAATCATAATTTATAAATGAAATTCTTTAATTTTTTGTATTGAAATAAAGCTTCTTCATTCGTGCAGCATTTAGTTTAGCATCCTTCTGTCTGCTTATACAAAGAATTACAGATCCGATGGCTAAATGTATTATTGAATTTTCCAATTATTAGATATTATTCGGCTTGTAGTCTTTTATGAGCTTTAGTTATACTTGCCAACAGAATGCTCATCTTTAGTGAAAATTTCTTTTGAAATTCATTTGATTTTTACTTTAACTTGAAAATAGCACTTAACTAATCTCGAGCGACTTTAAAGATCAATGAACCTTTTAAAGGCATTCATAATCGTAGTTCTTTTAATTGAATTTGTAAAAAAACTATCAAATTTTTTGCACATTTTAATCTCAATTTGGAATTGGATATTTAGACTTATCGTCAATCATTTGTCATTTAATATTCAATTGAGATCCTTATTTCATTTGATATTAAATACGATTTGTTCACATAAAAAAAAAACTTCAAATCCAATATGAATTTATCCTTAACTTCACATCAAATCTCATATTTATTGAAAACTGGACTTCAAATTTATTTTAAGTCTCTTATGAGTTGGCATTTCAGTTTAAGGTTTGTTTAATTTCGAGAAATTTAAATAAAAGAGAACTCACTTTACCGCTTCAATTTAAACCATAGAGAATAACAATTAAAGCTTGTGAGTTTGGTATTAACCTCCTCAAATTTTACTTGCAATTTAAATAAGTGTTATATTCTTTTAAAAAAAAAATTCAAGTGTTCTCACTCTATTTCTCTTTAATTTAATATTTATCTTCATATTTATCGTATATTTTTTATTTAACTTATATTTAGATGATTTCCATTTGAATTTATTTAAGCCTTGAATTTCAGTCTAAATTTCTGACATTTTGACAAGATTTCTAACGTCGTCCCATGGGAGGGCGTCGGGTTGTTTTGGCCTGCGTCATACTCGATGGAGAACGGTTGGTGTTCATTACTGCGATGAGCATAACGAGGTCTTCAATCACCTGCATAAAAACAAATATATATGCAAATATTCTTCTCCCATTTTTTTTAAATCTCAGATTTAGTCAAAATTTTCGATAGCATTTTAGCTTACTCGATACGTTCTGATAAGCGTAGCGAGTGGTATCTTGAGACACCACAGCCGATTTTCATCTCGTCACGCCCTGAAGAGCATGACGAGGCCTTCAAACCTGCATAAAGACAAGCACATGCATAAACAATCTTTTTCTTTCAGGCATTTCGTCAAACACCTTCCTTGCCTCTTCTGCAGCACCATTTTCAGCATACATCATTATCAAATGGTACACATACTCGGTACGTCTTTGAAACAAAAAAGTTTGCGCTTCTTGGGCAAGGCATGAGTTTCTCCTTCCACGTATGGTTTATTTAAACCTGTCATAGACTTATGTAATATTGAAGCCTCGTCTCTTGATTCTGCAGAATAAATGTTGAGATCTCCCTTATTTACTCCAGGTTTTCCTTCATGGGTGCACAAGTCAATAAATTGTTCTTGGTGAAACTATTTTCTCACTAGCTCTTCTAGAGCATCCAAGAGAACCCAATCTCATATCCTCTTCACAGGAAGCCATATCCACCAAACTGTTCCTCACATTGGATGGTAAACCATTACTCTTCATGCTTAAATCTACAAGATTTGGAGTATTTGTTGTTTGCTATTAATGATATCCATAAAAATTGTTCAGCCATGATATGCTTTGCTTCAAATGCCTCGCTTTTCGTATCATAAATATAAGTAACTTTTCCAGAACAGTTCTCTTTGTGTGGAGTAGAAATCAATTGATTATTAACAGGAAGATCAGATGGCTTTTGCGGTTAACAGAGTTTTCTTCAGGCCTAGGTTTCTAGCGTCCACCAAAGAATGAGAACCAATGGTACCTGACATTTCACCTGGTACACCATGAGATTCGATACTTCTCTGCTCTATAACCCTTTTGCCAGCCTCCTCAGCTTCTTCTTCAGAATCCATAGCCTCAACCTCAAGCATCTCTAATGCCCACCCACTTTTGTTATAGCTATCTATTGGCAGGATCTCCCAAGCAACCAGGATTTTCCCATCATTCCTTGCGGCCAACATCAACTCCACCACAATCCACAAGCTCAGATCGATATTGGGCCTCAGTAACGTATCAAATCCAAAGAGGACGAAGCGGACGCCGGTAAAGATCATCTTCGGGCTGCTTGACTTCGCAGTAGCACCTCGGTCTCGGAGCATTTCTTCTCAAACAACCTAAGCCCACAATGCAGTGAACACGATAAAAACCTAGTTCGGTGTATTAGTGGAGGAAGAAGGAAAAAAATAGGAGATGAGGTGGATACTTCTCATGGTGCTGAAAGATATCGGAGTTGATTGTAAACTCCGCCTTATTGAATGTCCCCAAAAATAAAGAACGTGCGGAGCCCCACCGACTGTACAGAGCAACCGTCCTCTTCCAGAAAACCGAACTCCCCCCGAGCTTGAAGGATTCTTTCGGTTTTAGGTAGAGGAGAAACGAGAGCAATTTTTTCTCTTTTTTTAATTACGATTAAAGGAAGAGTGGAGGGAACGGTTGCTCCTTTGCGGTTCCTCAACCGAACGAAGACGGGATGAGGGGCTTTCATTTATTTTTTTTTAAAGGAAGCCGAACGAGCGAAGGAATGAACCCAATCGAGCGAGTGAGCTGTAGGTAGGAAAGAGGGCTTTTAATTTTTTCTTCTCTTTTTTTTTTCTTTTTTCTTTTTATGTAATATCTATATCTATATATATCTATATATATATATATATATATATATATATATCTAGATATATAGATATATATGACAATAAATGTATCTATGTTATATATATATTTATATATTTACATATACATAGTATAAATATATTTACGCACTATTATTTTTTTCTTTCCTCTTTCTTCTCTTTTTTTTTTTTTTTTCTTCCCAAAAAATGGGATACCAAAGAGGGTCAACAAGGAGATGATTGGAAATAATTCTTAATTTGATTCATGAAATGATGATTCTAGTGCAAAAGTCATTTTTAGTCTTCTGATAAAGGAACTTGTGGACCAATAGATAGATTTGTTGTGTATGTAAATAAAAATGAAAATCTTAATCCTAAACCAATTCCTCTAGCTTCAAAACGAGAACACATGAATAGAGTATGCATAGATATTACAAGATTTTTTATGAGAATGTGATTCCACTCAACATGGCTAAGAGTCCATGGATGAGTATGCTTTATTCAGTTGAGAACTATGGCAAAGGCTTTGATCTTCCTAGCACATATAAATTGTGGACATGAATGTTAGATGAAGAAGTTAGAACAACAACAAAGATGAAGTGAAGAAAGTATGAGTTGAGGCAAGGGTTACAATAATGTCAAATCATTGGTCAGACATCATACAAAAGGGTATTAATTTTCTTGTAAACAACCCTCATGAAACAATTTTTTTGAAATTTATAGATGCATCATCTTTTGTAAAAGATGCACAATTATTGTTTACCATGTTTGATGAGATTGTTAAGGAAGTTAGAGAGAGCATGATTGTTCAAAAAGCTACAAATAATACAAGTGCATATAAGTTTGTTGGTAAAATATTAATAGAGAAAAAAAAGCATTTATTGAATTTCATATGCTGCTCATTGTCTTGACTTAATATTTGAAAATTTTGGGTAGTTACCACAACATAGATCTTCTTTACTCAAAGCAAATATTGTTAGCAAATTTATTTACAATCATTCTTAGGTGTTGAATTGAATGAGAAAATTTACAAATAAAGAAATTATTCGGCCTGTAGTTATAGATTTGTCACAGTTTATTGACTTTGCAAAAATTGAAAAAGTTACAACAACCCTAGTAGGCTATATTTGTTTATGAAGAATGGGATAAAAGTTCTTGAGCAAAAATACAAGAAGGAAAGCAAGTAAAAAAAATTATAATAAATGATGACTCATTCTAGCATGGTGTCAATTATATTTTCAAGACTACAAATTATTTAGTGAAGGTTTTAAGAATGGTTGATAGTGAGTAGGCTCTAGCTATATGATTTATTTATGAGGCTATAAATAAAACAAAAAAGAAAATTACAAGAAATTTAGAAGAGTAAAAGTTCCTTTTAAAGAAATATGGGAAAATTATTGATGAAAAATGGAATCATCAATAACATCGACATTTGCATGCTGCTACATATTATTTGAACCCCTAATTTCAATTACGATAAAGGCTTTCATGTTGATAAGGAGGTTAAGACAGGTTTATATGCTAGACTTGTCCTCAACGAAGATTAATTTAAAGCTAATAATCAACTTGAAGATTTTCATTTGAAGAAAGGAATGTTTGGATTTAGAGCAATTCAAGCCTACTACAAGACATATTTTTTTGATAAATTTACATTCACTTATACTTTTAAAAATACAAATTTATATTCACTTAAATTTTTTATTTCACTTTTATAGAGCATTGGGTACAATTTCAAGATGATATGCTTAAACTTAAAGCATTTGTAATGAAAGTTCTTAGTCTTATTCAGCTTCTACATGTCAGTGTAACTAGATCATATTCAACCAAATGGACACAAAGAGAAGAAATAGATTGGCTACAGAACGAATGAACAAATTGATTTATGAAACCGTGAACAACACTTGGTACAAGACAATCATTGCATAATTATAGAAACCCAAGAGCACTTTATGATTTAGTGCCTCATATTAGGGAAAAAGAAGAATATTTTAAATATAACATATGAACCATAGAAATTTAGAAGAAAAGAAAGGAAAGAATAAATCGAGTATATCTTCAATAAAAAGCTAAAAAATAGATACGTCAACTTACAAAAATGAAGAAATAATGATGATGATGGCAAAACTCCTTTATTTGTTGATGATAATATTATCTAATGATGAATGAATAATTTCTAAAGATGACAAAGGATTTGAATTTGCAGATAAAAGAATCTCTATTACTAATGATTATAATGAAAATATTAATATTATTATTGAAAGTATCATTGAATCGATGGCATTTTCTAGTTTACTTTCACATAAAAGAAAGAAGGTGGGGTTAAAGTTTCAAAAAAATTTAAAGGTAAGTTAATCATAATAGATTACTTGATTATGTTATTAATGTGTTATTTCATTTAAAATAATATTGAAATCAATCTTAATTATTATAGGAAGTAAAATGAAAGATCTAATAATATAAGAAGATGTTGAAGATGATGAGGTTCAATCCGAGGACAATGCAAGGATGCTGCCACTACAAATCGTAATTATCATGATTTATTTTATTTTTAAGTGAGTGCTTATTTTATATTTCATTTAATACTTTTACTTTGAGTTTAATGATTTATATCTTCAAGAGGATGAACAGAGTAGATATATTTAAGATTTATCATATTTATGAATTACTTATAATTTTATATTTTTTTTATTTCTTATTTTGAGGCTTACCCCTTAATCCGTCTCAAGGCTTATGTCCTGCCTCGTTAAAGGCAAAGCATCTCGTTCTCGTTTTTCTTTTCAAACCTTGTTTTATACCAATAGTGTTATCTTATTAATACATGTTTATTTAGTTTAACTTACTTCTATTTTGTTGTGCATTATGTTTCATGTATTCATTATGTGGCGTTAAATTAATTGAAGTTTGAATAAAACTTCTAAAGCATAAAAACTGTACACCCAATTCTCATCCCCTCCATTTTGGTGTACCTAAAATTATCAATGAGTATCAAAGCCTTGATCATCCATTTAGTTCAACACCCCTAAAGTTTAAAGACTCATTGCTCACTCCATTCTAGATTTCTAATATCACCTTGGACAATCTGTTGAGCATATCTTGCTTTAATACTTGAAAAAAAAATCATATGATTGCAACTTTTAAATCACTGATCAAAATGAGTAAAATATAGCTATAAATGGTTATACAATTTCAATGTATTAAGTTAATATTATGTACGTTGAAAAATTGATAAGCACTAGTCCTAAGATGAATGTAATCTTGAATAATCAAACATCAACTATATAAATTGTTTTTTTGTGATATTTTACAAAATGACTATTTACCCATTGATGATTTGAAAATCAATAAAACATTTGGGATGTACCCACATTTACTTTTGGAGATGTAGACAATATATGTGAGAATAATCACAATAATTTCGATGAAGAATGTCAATAAATCTTTAAGTTTCATTTGCAAAAGTAAATCTCCTAAAAAATAGAACAAAGAAAAAAAAAGGCAAATATTAACAAAATAAAACAAATGTCTTGTGGTTCAACTGAAAGAAGAATGAGAAAAGAAAATAGCTCAGATTCTGACTGCAAGAATAATAAGGTAAAAGAAATATCATATGACCAATTCTCAAAAAAATTTGATAAATTAGTCAATGCTTTTGAAAAATTAAAATAAAAATAACTTTCTCAAACATAGTATTTTAGATTTCGGAGAAAAAAAATCAAATCATTGTCCTATGATTGAATGAGGATATAAAAACTAAGAAAAAAAAAATTACATTTGGTTTAGAAATTAAATTAGCTAGTTTATAATTTGAGGTGAATGAATCATTAATTTCTAGCACACTAATTTATTTTCTAAAATTGAATTTTAGAAAATGATAAGTATAATTAATTTACATTTTTCTATTATTAATTCCTGTAGCACTATTACTCCATGAATGCATACCACACACACTTATTAAAATCAAATGTGCATGCAACATCTACTATGAAGCATAATAGAACTATTAAACCATTTATACATGCCTTTTCTAACATTCAATGCACATATTATGATATATTTGGGCATTTAGTATTTGTGCATTTAAGAGATCAATTAATTTTATTAATTGATTAACACAAGTTTCGATCCCTATATTAAGGAACTACTTTCCATTCACCACATATACAACCACTATCTTCACATGTTAATAATGTGATGAGCACCGATTATAAGTAGGCATCAATTGTAAGCATGTTTTCATAGAAGACCAGTGAAGATATAAAAGTGAAGTTTGGAATACACACATTGATGATTTGAAACATTATTATATCCAAATCCTTCGATATGGAAAACGGTATAATGCAAATGATTGGTAACATTTTTTACTTCTTCCTAACATATATGCATGATTCTTAGATTAGTTTCATACAAGCTACTCATCTACTCTATGCATTAAGTGATTTATTATCATGAATGTATGTTCTAGAATGTGATCATTATGTCGAACTCATGTCACAATTATGTTACGTAGCCCTATGTTACTTACCTTATGTGAATGTTGAATTTCAAATGTATAAGCATACTAATTTAGAATTAAATGAGAATATAACATTTAATAAGACAATGGAGAAAAGGATTCATAAGTTGTACAAAGTTTTCATTGTTATATGATTAGCTACCATATTAAAATTTTCAAATGTATCATACTTACGAATTTATTTATCTTAGCATAACATGCAATATAGTTGGTAAAAAATAACTCTCATGCTAAAATTCTATGAATTGATTTCATTTCTTTCATTTGTGCCACAAGTTGAAACATGTTAACAAAGTATTTTGAATTCTAGCATACTAAACCCATCAAATTCCTTACAATTATGTTCTTCACGCTTGGATCACTTAATTCATTTTGGCAACTTAGCTTTAGATTAGTTGATGAATACAAAGTGAGGCAATTTAAACTTAGTTTTATTTCATTGAATTTATCGAATTTTCTTGCATACATTTTCATAGATATTATCATATATATATCAAAAATCATTATATTTCAGTAGAAATTAAAAAAAAAACCTCAATTGTTTACAAAACTTCCTATGAACATCTAGTTTTCGGAGTTATTTAGAATGAAATATTTTACTTATTTGCATGACCAAAAATTGGTGTTTTTATTTGATTTTGATCTCTATTCATCTCATATAATTTTGCTAAAACTAAGAAAAATCTTTCATTGTGACTTGCACAATTGTAAAAGGCACTGGTGGATCTATAATGGGGGCACTGAGGGTTCATACCCCCACTGAGTTGGTCCAACTCCATTAATTAAAAAAAAAAATAGATCAATTTTATGCTCATGCTACCTTATTTTTTGCCCCCAATTCATAGAAAAAAAAGCTTTTACTTGAGAAGAAGCTTTTATAGGGCTGTTTGGTAGCAAGACTTAAGCATTAAATCGCAAAAAAGCAAACATGACAACTTAAAATCGTAAGAATTTTAAATTCCGTTTCTCCTCCATTATGCTTTGAATCCCAAATTTAGTAAATCATGTTGGTAAATGGCTTTATAGGATTTAAATAAATTAAAGCGCTACGAAGGGAGGTGGGAGGAAGACGAGGGTAACCTTTGTGATATCTGGATTCTCTTGTTTCAGGTAGAAGCAAAGCGAAAGAAGCAGAAAATAAGGCTTCTGGGCGCCGAAATAGCGAGTTTCAATCCAAATAGCGAGTTCCTATCACCCCAATTTCACGCTTTTTTTTTTTAAGTTTTCAGTGGTAGAAGACTAAAGCTAGTCCAAAGGAAAGAAAAGGGTTGTCATATAATAATTATTAATTAATATTAATAAAAAGATTTAAGTTAATTAAAGTAATGTTATTTATTATTTAATTTAATTATATATTAATTCTTTTATTTAAGTAGATTTATTGTCATAATTATAAATATTCATTTGTTTAACTAGTTGTTTCTTCTAATTAGATATGGAGATATATTTTAAAAAGAAAATATGAAATAGATGATCTCCATATAATGTTTCTCCTATCATTGATAACTACTTAACATATTCCAAATAAATATATGCAGAAATCATTATGAATGATACTTTGAACATTATCCTCGTGATAGTGTATGAAGAGCTTACTTGCAAAAAAAAACTATATTAACCTGTAATCAAGAATTTTTCTAAATGCAAATTTGAAATAAATTGCAGAAATTTAATCAATCATGGTTTAATGAATATAAAAGCTCATCAACATTTAACCAAGCATTCTCTGCAAAAGAATCACTTGAGCATCATATAAGAGACTTTCTATTGAATAATTATTTAATTACATATATTGAAAATGACAAATTTAATTGCGTTGATACTGTACAAGTTCAAAATCTAAAAAATCCGAGGGTAAAATGGTATGCAATGTAATAATTATGTATGTTTTTATCATCACATATCTTATTTTGTTATATTGAACTTTAAAAAAATAATAATAATAATCACTAATATCAGCCTCAAGCCTAGATTAAAAAGGTTGAAGGCATTATTGAAATCATCATTTTATGTCCCCATTGAAAAAAAATTTATGGCTCCATCCCTCATAAAAGTCAAGTAATAGAGCCTTAGTTTTTCTTCTCTTTTGATTATCTTCACCAAATGCCAAATTAAACTCCAGGAGGTTTCAACATTTTGGTGAACATTAGAAACAAAACAGATTCTTAACATTTTACATAACCTCAACGAAACATTTCTCCAAAGATGACAAAAGCCTCAAACTTTCAAGATTGAGAAAACAAGATGATGCTATACCAGTTATATTATTTTTTCAAAAAACAATATATGGCATTTATATACACTTACAACTTACCATGTAAAATTGAAAACATGAAACAATCTAATAAATAAAAGCATCACTACAAAAACCATAATAATTCTGTCAAATCAAGGGTAACAGTATCTTCAGGAGAATATTAGTCAATCAGAATATGTTATCATTGATGTGACTTGGTGTTACTTAGATTGGAAAAAAAAAATTAAGAAAGAACAAGAATCTCACTAAATAAAAGGAACATATACCTGAACGCCATCAAGGGGTCCATTTTCATCTCGACTACGATGAACAATAATGCCATTGTCACATTTGTTTATGAAATGCGCACTACCACTTATATCATACATATTTGGCGGGTTGCCTCCCCAGTTTTGTAACTGTTAGAAAAAAAAAATGTAAAATAAATAAAGTCAAATAACTAAAGAGCATGAAGACAATGGATAGACCTGTCTTGGATGTGCCACAAACCACACGTGACATGCATGGTGTTGTGCAAACCGTTTGATTTTAGTAAGCATCTGACTGACATACTCCGTTTCTGTCCTGTCACCCAATTGCCACAATTAAAAACAAATCAGAACACAGCTCAGATGTACAGAAGTACAAAACTAGAAACACAAGAAGTGGTGAAATTCTGGCTTTCTGGAAAAAAATTCAGAAATTATCAGAAAGCCAATAATCTAGTTATGCTGCAACTCCTATAATGGAGTAAATGCTTAAAATAGTTACTAGACTTTTAAGTATGTCCAATTTAGTTCCGTACCTTTTCAAATGTTCAATTTAATCCCTCAACTCACTAAATTTGAACAAACAACTTTGATCCCACTGTCAACTTTGTCATTTTTCAGACAAAAAATAGTGACTGAAATAGCTTTTTAAAATCAACTCATTAATTTGAGGAGGTATTAAGGGATGAGATTGACCTAAAAATTCATAATGCCTTAATAAAAAACTTCCCTCCACTAATTTTCTTCCAAAACGTGGTCAAGTTGACAGCTGGATTAATTGACTCCTATTTGATGGATTGATAGACAATATTGATCATTTGAAAAAAAATTTGAGACTAAAATGAGCATTCCTAATAAGTCTAAGGGCCATTTTGGTCATTTACTTTTTGAAATAGTAAAATTTCAGATATTACTAGCATTTGATACAAAGAAAAGGCTATTAATATCCAAGACTCAAGTCATACACAAATAGCAAGAACAGCAGATTAGATGGAAGTAGAATTCTCACTGATGAACAGGACGTTGGTGATCCAGTTCATTATATGGATCAATAACAAGCCCACGTACACCATATCTTAGAACTGCAGCTTTAGCCAGAGTTAGAACCCAACTGACAGATGGAAGAGCATCATCATCACACCTGCCCCATAAGGTGAATAGCTCAGCAACAATGACCAAATTCAGGTATAAAAATGACACGAGATATCCACTAGTGCCCCAGAAATGAACGGAAATGGGAATTACTTCGTGATTTTTCAAAGTTGAAAGACTGCAAAAAGCAATGCAACAGAACTTACCGTATAAGGTGAAATGTGTCGCTAAGCCATTTTTTCCCTTCTTCTAACTCCTCAGGGCTCATTCGCTTATTCCCCATATGCTTAAACAGAAACCAAACAAAATAAAAAATAAAAAATCAGCATTGAAACTTTTTGTAGTTTATACATGTAGAAGAACATGTTTTAACATGTTAATGTTGGAGGGGCAGATGCTTTCGCACAAAAACCTTAGTAATATGAAAAACCAAAGCCAAGCAAACAGATTATACGTTTAATGAAAGAAATGACCGAGTAATAGTACTCATGGTGTAAATGAAATGACAGAAAAATAAAATAGAAGGGTAGAAACATAGAGTGCCAACTAATGCTTATGCAAACACACTGATCCTTGCCAAAAGAGATTATTATTTTAGAGAAAAAAGTACCCAGAGGCACATAAATCTATGGTTACAATTTTATCAGTTTGCCAAATGGAAAAAAAATTATAAAGCCATAAACTTGGTTAGGAGATAAGTTTTTTTTTTTTTTTTGGAAACAAAACTTGAAAAGTAAAATTAGAAAAATGAGAACTCAATTCAAGAACACAGAAATAAATCAAAATTTCCAACTAAATAAAAAACCTTTTTCTAAATAAAAAGTGCACTAACTAAAATTTAGATGTTAAGTTCAATCAAAACTAATGTTTTAGATTTGTTACACTTACTTCCCTTGTTTTCATGCATAAAAAAATCAGCTCCTCTTTGGTATCAATTGCAAAATTTGGATTAGTGAACCCTCAACCCTAAAATGTCCTATATTAAATTGGTGCAAGAGCTTATAGTTACATTATCATATCAACTAAAAAAGGGGTATATTAATTAGGCCAATAAAAAAACTAACAAATAATACAATTTAGATAAAATTAAGTTATGGTTCTATACGAATACATTATCAGAATCTGAGAGGTATAAACTTAAGAAATTTTTAAAGTTGATTGATAATTTGGAATACATGTTTAAAAATTATAATCGGCATGATTCAAAAAAGTCAAACTTGGTGAAATGAAATTAGTGAGACATGCTAAAATATTTTGAATAAGCCTTACAAGTGAAATAAACAAAACATGTGCAAACATGAAACGTAAAATTTAAAAATAATATGACATTCTATAAATAAAATAATAAAATAAAATCACTTTAAATGTTGTAAACAAAACAATTCTATAATGGTAAAATATAATGTGAGGTTTACAGATCGTGTAACTAAACATATTTTTTTATCAACATTAACACATTGCCATTATATGTTTTATTAAAAGCAATGGGCTAGAGATTAAAGATGAGTTGTGTTATAATTTATCAAGTACCCTAAATGGAGCTTTATAGAGACATTTGAATGCTGAAGTATATCGTGCACATTATGTTAAGGCAACTACAGCTGTGCACAAATTCCCTAAAGAAAAATCAGTATCATCTCGTCTGATACATGTGAAGCATACACCATGATAAAAATCATGATACTTGAAATTGAATTTTACAAAAGTTCATGAATATCCAGTTGAAGATAAATTGAATTGGATTAAGATTTATAATTAAAATTAGATTATTTTATTTTTATTTTATTTTGAAGTTGTAGAACCTAGATCTATACCTATGTGTTAAAATGAAAGGAAAAAAAGGAAGAGCAGTTAGGCAAGAATAATTCAACGTTGTTATTATTACAACCTAGCCCAATGGGCCTTATAACCACATATTACATGTGATCAAAGAAAAAAAATTTTGAAATTCTACAAGAATAATTGCACTTAACCTCATTTAAATATATATATATATATATATATATTAAACAGACTTGAAAGTAGAGACACGAACTACCCCTTCTATTCCTTTTCCTTTTACAACATGCAAATCAAAAGCATCATCACGCCACTAGCCTCCTTTCCATTTAAGGACAAACTGAGTCCTATTGCTGCTCACAACAACCTTGCTTTCCATTTATGGGTTTTCTTTGCATTGTATAAGGATATACTTAAATAATATTTTGTTTAAATAGATGTTTTCCCATTGTATTAACAGCAAATATGCACATTAGAACATTATCAGAATAAGCCATGGATAATAGAAGCTCATTGCCGTACATATAGATAGGCAAATTAACATCGATCATGAACAGGAACCAGTGAAACTTATTACCTAATATTGAAGAATGGCTTCTTAATATGCTTTTCCAAAAGCTTCCTAGCATGCTCCTGAACCTAAAAAACAACAAAGAAAAACTCCTAATGAACAAAGAATCCTGTGAGTTGCTTTATTGTAATGACAGATTGCATCAACTTACCTTGTTTTCCATAGAGCAAAGAGCAAAAGTCCAGCCATAACTTTCATTGATATTGCACATTAACGCATCAATCCACTCACTCTTCCCAGAATTGGGAACGCCTGTTATGACAGTCAGCTCACCAGGAACAACCTGCCCAATATAATCAGCAGTCATCAGTCATCTTGTAGCAAAATAAGCCTTTTACTATGGATAGCCTCCCTATGTTACCGTTTACTAAGAAACAAAGATTTGTTAACCTCATGAACCCACAGTATGGTTGAGCTTAATTTTGATAATAACAAATTTATGATTCGATGCATGAAATGCATATTAAGAAGTTTCAAAGAACCAGGGGATAAAAATAATCAAATCAGAATAATGCTGATTCAGTAAACACAAGAAAAAGGCAAAGATATACATTAAAGACTCAAATACTCGAGTGAAGATCCAACTGAATTGAGTCATGTAGAATGTAATATAGGTGTAATTTTTATTTTCACTATTCTTTAATTGCAAAATGATTTTACTCCATCTTTAATTAGAAATCCAACTGAACCCTAAAACCCAGTCAAACCAAACTCAATTAGATCATACAAAAAGATCCAATCCATGGAGTAGTATCATGTTGGTATAATATAACATTGATGGCACCAAATGATTGGCATTTATGATTAATAGTTGGTGATTGTTGGGCAACCCCCTCAACTCAAATCCATACCATTGTATCATAAAATACATATAGATCATATTGTACAACTAGAACAAATTCATTATGATCATCCAATATGTGATTATGCTCGCATAGTATGATTATCCAAAGTTTTTTTTTTAAATTTTCATTTCATGTTTTATGATTGTGGAAAGCCATTGAAAGTGCTTGAGGAAGAGTGTAAGATTTATAACAGATCGCATTTGGACTTGAAAAACCAAAAAAAATAATTTAGCTTAGCAAAACTTTGCCAAAAATTTTCAAGTATGCTCTCTTATAGCTCCTAGTCTTCCAGGTTAAAATTCCTTAGCGCAAACATCAAGAGTAAGAGCATCAACGTTTCAAAGTAAAATTATTTGTACAATGACATTGAAGTGATTCTTTAACAACTCAAAGTGTTGAAAAAAAGTTTGTTTCTTTTCCTTTGGCCACATTTTTCTTTCATTTTTCTTTTGAGCTTTTGGACCGAATGTTTGAATATACTAAATTTTATTTGTATTTAGAATTTGGTAGCATTCGCTCAGAGTACATAGACTATCTGAGTTCTATCAGTTTTAAGGAATCTTGTAATCACAAAATCAAGGTCATCGAATTCTATAGTGTAAGTTTATAGAGCATATGCAATGTTGGAAGCCGAATCTCATAAAAATTATTTGTTTTCATATTTCTAAACTTGCACATAGTTTAATTTTGCATTTGTATTATTGCAAGTAATTCGATTATTATTTTAATTGCTCTATATTTTTAATTCAACCCACCTCCCTTTGGTTTTATAAAGCACTACAACTATTATCAAAACTTGACTTTATCATTTGGTTTAATCACTAAGAGTACATTCTTTTTAGTTAACTGACGGTCAATAGCACATTCCCCCTAAATACTAGCTTTGATATAAAAGAGTTCGTATTCAAAAAACTTGGCATTCCTGGTGATGTTTCATTTTTTAATGAATGGTAAATAACTATATATATATATGCATTTTTTTCATTGAGCGTCATTCAGGTTCTTTTTGAGGATGTAGAGACTAGCATCCATCTTCTTAACGCTATCAATGTTCTTCCCCAAATCCAAGACCAAAATTCACACATGTTTTGGATGAAGTTAATAACATAATTAAGATTCTTGATGATGGAAAGAATGATTCATGTCATGATTATTTCGATAAGTTTAACACGTCAATGTCTATTGCAACCCTCCACTTTTCACATCCAAGACTAGGGACCCGACAAAAGCAATATTGTTGTATAAAAAATGACCTTATTTTATTACAATTAAATGAGAATTTGACACATAATAGGACACAATGGAGAAGAAGGATTCATGTAGCTGACACCACAAAGTGGGATCAAGGCTTGCTATTGTTGTTGTTGTTGATGGAAAGAAGATTACAATCCAATTTTAGAATATGAACTATATATTTAAGAAAAATGTCCATTAAAAGTACAATAAATTCAATACCAATAATAATAAAAAAGGATCCAATTGTAATTTGTAGAATGAGATTTTTGAAGTATGATTATACTCATAAAAGCTTATACCATCACCAGACCTAAGTTGACAATTAAGAATCATGCTCTTCCAAAAATAATAATGTGAGCACTCAGAGGGTTACCTTTTTAGCGATAGAAGTTCAGCCCATCATAAATCCAATAATTTGTAAGGTTTATTAAGATTTTGGCAATTGTTGGAGCAATTGTTGAAGGAATTTGATTTGCTTTTTATTAAATGGACTTAGAAGATGATATTGGAGTCTCCGTGGTGAACATATTGACAATATTTACTAATTTCATAGTCGTTGAATTTTAATCAGAGGTCTCTCTGTAGATCGTCCAGCAATTGTCACAAGAGTGTCCAATCTTGTGACAATGATCACACCAAAAATTTAGTCATATTCTTGTGTCTATAACCCACATGGTTAATTTAAGTTCCACAAGCTACTAGGGGGGAGTTGTTATTATCAGTGTTTTGAGAATTATTAGGCACCCCAACATTATGTTTCTCATACTTTCTTCTGTCCAAACCTCAAAGAAGGATTTAGAAATATTTGGTAGAGGCTTCCTACTTAAGATTCTCAAGTGAACATCCAAATTTTTATTTAGACCAAGTAGAAATTTATACGTTCTTCCACTATCTTCCAGTACTGCTGACTATATTCTGAGCACATCTATTCTAGTTCATCAAAATATCTAATCGTTGCCAATAAGAGATAAAGAGTAGAAATATACTATGTAGAATGCTCTTGATCTCCAATACAGATAAAGCATTGTCAACATTAAACCAAGTTCATTTTGCCGCAGCTCAAATTTTTTTAGCGGTTTGTAGTAAATGAAATTTTCTTTAATTTTATTTTTAATGGAATTTATTAGCCATGATATCACTGCATTATTTTTTCAGCTTTTATGATAGGAAGTTAGGTCTCTTTCATTTGGTGTATGAATCGCTCCTATGAGATAATTTTCCTTGCTTTTTTCAAACAAACAAACAACTTCATTAACTGAAACTTCCCTGTAAGCATGCGACCAATGAAAGGAACATAAGTCAACAATGGGGTGTTGTTGATTAGAATAGATGGATTGGACTAGATCTCACCTAAAAGAAGTTGCTTCCCATACCACTAACCATGAGGGATGAATGAGAGAGAGCATGGCAAAAAAAAAGAAAAAAAAAAATCTTAGATAATTGCTCTAATTACATGTGAAGATAAGCGGAATACTTCATTAATTTTGTTTTCCACCAATTCTAAAGCATAAGCTACGTTTAAATAGAAACATGGGGAGGTGAATCATGGTCTACCTTCAAATAAATACTTTCCTAAACAAGAATTATCACGAAAGAAAAATAATAAGACATGATCTAAATATCTGAATTCAGAATTTTATTTCATTTAATGATATAGAAAGAAAGAAATAATAATACCTCAGATTAGTGAGTTGGATGAAACTACATAAAAGAAAAAATAATGCCCTCTAATCAGAGAGTTAGCTGAAACAAAAAGGAAGCTCTCTAAAAACTGTTAGCGAACAAGCAAGGAAATCTGTGGATACCAACACCATCCAATGGTAACATTTTTTGAAACAAAATTTGAATACTCACCTAAATACTTTTGCCAATACTCTAAAAGATTGCATTACCATGTGATTAGTTTGATATACAACTTAATCAAGAAGTTCATATAATCTTGGAGTATCTACATATTCTACAAAATGGAACTTAAATCATGATCCTTGATGTATCAACAATAAACCATATGCAGCTTCAAATGCATAATAAAAAGGTGATAACTAAGCCACTTCTACAATTTTATGATTCATGTTGCTACGATGCTAATAATAGGTACTTTTAAACACTGAAAATTTTATTGACAAAAGAAGAATACGAAAGAACAGCACCAAAAAAAAAACTTTCTGGCTTCAAATTTTGTAAAAGTCGTTCAATAGAAGGAAATGATTTTATTCAATAGAATACAATTTTATATTACCACATATCAATAAAAGATAGGATCGTGAATAAATGTTTAGTTTCCTACAATGTCCCATACTATAAAAAGGCTAGAGCTAATAGAAATTCCATTAGAATCAGCGATGTATAAAAAAAAAATTCATTGATGTGTTAGAAGACTTACATTGTATAAATCATTCAATGCTTTCCATCCTGTTGAAACACCCATTTCAAAACCTTGATTACAGTTATAATAATCATTGATCTCAGTGAAAAATTTGTTGAAGTTGAATAGACCCCTTATGGGAAACAATTCAGCTGTCTCTATAACTTGCTTCAGTGCATTTTTTCCCAAAATGCTCAGCACCTAAACAGAAATAAGAAGAAGAAAATTTTGTAAAAGACATAGCAAGGTAGATTTCATTTTTTTAGAAATGAGTTACAAGCATTTGAATCATTCCCTTTCAAAGTAACAAATGGATTATAACCAAATATCTCAAACCAAGGCTTACATATAATTGAGCTTGTGAACTGTCATAGTGCCGATACACTTTTTCACGAGCTTCATTGGTCTCAAGCAATGTTCTTCCACATTCAAGAGTACCAGGAAAAGATTAGCAAATAAGATGCACATGGTCTTAAGAGTTGATAAGTGAAGAATGTATTTATATCTAGATATTTCAGATTTTCCATCATTAATATCACTGTATGCCAACTATATGGATTAAGTCTTATGAATTCTTATTTTTCATTCCTTTTGTTGTTTGAACATGAATACTTAAACATATTCTGTGCAAATATTTTAGAGCTCTATATGTTACCTTAAGCTCTACCACCAACACTTTGTAATCCTTCAACGCTAATATGTTTTACCTGTTTAATAGGTGCATTTTATAATCTATGTTGTATATGTCTAAATCAAGAGATATAATGTAGATTTATAAATCCATTATTCTCTTATCGCATGATACTTTTTAAGTATCTTCTCCATTATAATCACCGACCTTTAACTCTAGACATTCTAACCTCTTCAAACAGATTCAATGTGTTTAAATATATCATTTGTCATCATATCATCATTAACTATATCCTAATTATTTTGAGTCAATTGCTCATTTTCCATTCAATCATATTGAGTGTTGATAAAAGTGTTAAACTTATTGGGAACTCTAAATATGCTCATGAATCATAAGGAAATGAATTCCATCCATTACAAGGATTTCAAAAGTATAGTATTTAATCTCCTAGATTTCACTCACTTTAATAGCCTTAAAAAAGAGACCACCTCCATTTTGAGAATTTTACAAACAATTTAGAAGATTTAGCCGTATTTAGAAAATTTTGCTTGATTTTATATTTATTTAATGCATCAGCATGGGTCACCAGACAACCAAAACAAATTAGTGGTAAATCATGGACCGACATGATTGATCTTAATACAAACATTGCAATTTTACTTTGAATTCATTTTTAGTCATAAATTATTTTCTATTAAATATTTAATTATAAAAAAATCTTGAATTAATTTGAATGATGTACTTAATTTGTTGTCAAAATTGACTGATATTTATGATATGAAGATTTGAATTTCCAAAAAAAAAATCATATATTTTCTATTTTGGATATTCCTTTATTTAGTTATTTAAGTTAAATGAATGTAAGAAGAAAAAATGTATTAAATTCACTTAATTCTATTTTCACAAGTTGGGGTAGCACATTCATAACCATCCATATGAAAGGATCTCTTGTTAAATCACTTGGAATAATTGCATAGATTAGGTGATAATATGAAAATGCGATGTAAACTCTTAATTGTTCCACGCGTACTTGCAGGAACCATACACATGTGCAACTCTATTAAACAATATGTAAGAACCATCTAATATTGATCCAACAATCACCATACAACCATACCAAGATATTTGTGCATGCAATTCCTAACCTTAGCAAACCCATTTTCCTAAATGACTAAGTCTCAACCATAGATTGAGACAAATGATGGAGACTTTGCCTCCTTTCTTCAACAATTCAAGAGCTCCCCACAACAACCAAGCTAATGCTAAATCATTCCCAATGAAAGGCTCACCGCTGATCCAAAAAGGATCTCAATTTTCCTAAATTTCTAAATATTCTAAAATGTTTCAATTGACTTAGATGCTCCTAGAAGATTAATACATTTTCTAAGCGGTAATAAATAATTTTGATCAAGATATAGTCCAAGTCAAGCCAAAGAAAGGGAGTCAGTCAAGCATGGAAGACTTTCAATTGAAATAGCTAAAAATGAGTCATATAAAGAGGATCCTAATAACAAACTAGCAAATAAATTCAATCCAATGCAATAGCTAGAACAAATCAAGGAGTTTTTCAAAGGATTAATTTGAATCTCTTTCTTATCTTAAGAAAAAAAATTTAATTTTCATTCACAATTTTAAATTTAAGAAGTTAGTTATTTTATAGGGTGGTTCTCAAATTTTTTAGCTTATTTAAATTTAAATAGCATTCAAGATAATTCTTGGGATGTTCATAAAAAAAACTAATAAAATAGTTTTAAGAGCAAACTACAAGAGTTTATAATTTGGGATATTCATATAAAAGTTAATGTTAAAAGAATGGAGTAAAATTAACCAAATTGCAAAAAATATGCTTGGAGAATCAAAAAGAAAAACTTCTTTTAAGAAAAATAGTTGGTGGTGGAGTCAAAATGTATAAGAAAAAATAAGAAATAAGAAATAAGAAGTATTGTTATAAAATTTAATTTAGATGTAACAACTCGGAGAATTAGGAAAGATATAAAATAGAATGTAGAGATTACAAGAAATAATATGCGATGCAAAAAATTAAGTTTTTAATAATTTATACAATAGATTAGATATCAAAGAAGGTGAAATATGTATCTATAAGTTAGTCAAACATAGAGATAGAGAAAATAAAGATCTAGTTCAAGAGAGATATAGTAAGGAAGAATATCATAAAATATTTTTCTTAGAAAAAGATATTGAAAAATTGGTGGATGAGCTATTTTGATAAACTTCCTGATGAAAGATTTGGAAATACGATTAATTTTAGTAACCTTAGTACCCTAAGCAAAAATAAAGAATTTTGTTTTTTTTGTCATAAAGTTGGAGAAGCTTTAAAAAAATAAAATGTGAAAAAACAGTAGGACCTGATGATATTCCAACACAAGTGTGAAAATGCTTAGGAGTCAAGGAATTTTTTGGCTAACGAATCTTTTTAAAGTTATTTTAATGACTAAAAGATATGATGTGTAGGAAGAGTTTGTTGGTTCATATTTTAAGAATAAAAGTAATGTATAAGAGTGTGCAAATTATAGAGAAATTAAGTTAATGTGGCATACATTAAAATTATGGAAAAGAGTAATTAAGTATAGGTTACAATGTGATACAAAAGTTTCTCAAAACTAGTTTAGTTTCATGTTGGGTAGGTCTACTATGGATGTTATACAATAGTTAAGAGATTTGATAGAGAATAATAGAGAAAGTAAGGAGGATTTACATATGATATGTGTTGATTTAGAGAAAGCTTATGATAAAGTTCCAAGAGAAGTGCTTTGGAGATTTCTAGAAAAAAAAGGAGTTAATGTTGGCTATGTTCAAGTCATTAAGAATATGTATACTAAAGTTGTTACTTGTGTTCAAACACAAGGAGGATTGACCAAATATTTTCCAATTTCAATTGGATTATAACAAGAATCCACTTTAACACCGTATCTTTTTTCTTTAGTTATGGATGTTCTTACTAGGCATTTACTGGAGGATGTACCTTGGAGTATGCTTTTCTTTGACATTCTTCTTGTTGATAAGATTAGAGGGAGTTCAAGCGAAACTTGAATTAGAGTCTAAAGGTTTTCATTTAAGTAGATCTAAAACTAAACAGATGGAATGTAACTTTAGTTGTAGAAGATCTAATTGTGGGGTTGTGATATTGGGTGATCAAGATATTAAAAAGAGGAAATGTTTCAGATATCTCGGGTTTATTGTTCAAAATGATGGTCAAATAGATTAGGATGTTATTAGTAAAATTCAACTTTGATGATTGAAGTGGACAAATGCATCTGACCTATTATGTGATAGATTACGCCTAGTCTTAAGGAAAAATTTTATAAAATAGTGATAAGACCTACAATGATTTATGATGCAAAATATTGGCCAGTAAAAGAGAAGCATAAGGTTAAAGGTCTATTTGGAACAACTGTGGTTTCTTAAAAAGTTGGTTGTAAAGCTGTTATAGAAAAAATAGTTTTTTGAAAAGCTACTATAAGTATAACAAATATCTTCTTTTTAAAAATATTCAAACAACCATTTTCTGACAGTCACCCCACTCTAACAGCCACAAAACTTTCTAAAAAGTAACCAAATGCACCCTAAGTTAAGTGTTGCAAAGATGAGGAGGCTCGGGTGGATGAGTGGCTTTACTCTTAGAGATAAAATATGAAATGAATATGTTAGGGAAAATGTTGGAGTAGCTTCAGTGGCAGATAAGATTAGAGAGTCGCCTTAGATGATTTGGCCACATAAAGCATCGGTCGTCCGATGACCCGATTAAGAGAGTAGATATATTAGATTTGCCTTATGTTAAGAAAGGTAGAGGTAGACCTAAAAAGATTTGGTTAAGATGTATAAAAAATTATCTTAATTTATTAAAATTAATGAAAATTTGACACATAATAAAACACAATTGAGAAGAAGGATTCATGTAGCTGAGCCCACAGGCATGTTGTTGTTGTTGTTGTCAAGATAATTCTTGGGTTTCATAAATAGAGATTAGTTGTACTTCGATTTTAAAGTTGGGTTTCGGATGAATTATTATTTATAATTTCCCCATTTTTTTTATATTCATTGCATCTCTCTATATAATTGGATTAAAAAAACAATGAGGATCTAGGTTTTCCTTCTTCAACTATGAACAACCACCTTCCAACCACTATAGCCATCGAATTCAATATGCAAAAAAGAGAGTAACTACCATCTGTCTTCTCCTCCATCCTGTTGAGAGAAGTGCTAATATTCACTATTTAAGAGAAGAACAATGATAAATAACAATAAAAACAAGGGAAATTTTGATGAGATTAGTTTCTAAGCATCAACTTCATTATGGTAATACTACTTCAATTTGTCTTTGGTAATTAAGTATCAATTCTTGTGTATTAGCTATTCTCTATCATGATAAATCTTAATCATCCAAATCTATTAAAATAATTAGTAGATTACCTTGGGATTTATAGGAAGCCATGTGAGATCACAATATTTTCCTTGGGTAGTTAGGATGGGAAGTACTAATCTCTCAAACCAAAAGTATTAAATGCTACGTGACATGAAACAACGCATAAAGGAACTCCTCCAAACCACCTTGGAGGTCTTGGAAATCAATACTATCCAAAAAAGCTCTGAGTCATTCAAGTATCAAAGCATAATTATTGACCTAAAGCAAAAGTGCATGGCCTAGGATGGTTAAAATATGAATAGTCATTAACCAACAAAGGAAAAGAGGGCTAACTATCCTAGTCATGATGCTAAATTTGTCAGACTTAAAAAGAGTGATAGATAATATAATGGAGCAATAAGCTCAACTACAAGCATTAGTGTCTTTAAGGAATTGAGGGAATCCTAACATAAATTGTGGCAATGGCCCTTAACTTTTGACAATATTGATAAAAAATGAGAAGAATTGCTTGTAACTAAAAAAGACCAGCTGATATTTAGACACCCGCCTCCTTTAGAAGTGGATGAAAAACTAGAATAACCCACTGATAGCTTGATAGATGTAGATAAAATAGGTAACTAGTTAAAGCATATGGAAACCGATTTTTCTTCTACAATAATATTCATGCACAATATATTTATTCAACTAAAAATGTCATCTCATGCACTGATACACGTGTGTATTGAAACATAGAGTTGTTAAATTGTGACATGTCCCATTCGACTTGGGTGAACTTTAAATTATAATTGAAGGCTCCTGACATAAAAAAATAGATTTGGTGATAGTAAGGCAAAATTATGAACAATCAATATAAGAGTATATTACTGAGTTCAAGTGACAACTTCTAGCTCAACATCTCATTGCAAGAAAAACTAGTTCTCATGAAATTTATACAGGATTTTGTGATAATCCCCACAAGGAATTGAAGCTTTCCCAGTGTATACTATTATAAAGGCTATCCCAAAAAGCATAGGTAAATAAAAGAATAAAGCCAGCAACAAAAGCCAAAAATTCTCCCAAAGCAATAGGTAAAAAGAACAGCAACCTGAATGAAATTAAAGGCAAAGGAAGAGCTTATTATACTCACTCAATACAGAGGCCATTCAGACACAAAAGTGTTAGAACTTGCATCCATAAAGAGGCCACCTAGAAAGGGGGACAAACAAATTCTCACCTCCATAGAGGGGAAATATGTCATAAAATTAACAGAAGTACAAGTAAGAACAAGCACTTCAAACTCAACATCATGATTCAAAATTATGTGATGAAGACCCTCATTGATTAAGGACACAACAGGATTCTCGTTTCCTTTACACTTGCTCAAAAGTTAGGACTTCCTATCATTAAATATAAAAGACCTTATACTTTTGGTTAATTAGTTGTAATGTTCATTATGTGATGAAATACCCAAGTAAAAATTTATATTTTTAATTATCATATTGGTGAGGTCATATGTGATTTGGTCCTAATGAAAGACTATCATATTCTTTAGGAGGATCCTAGTCTATGGGATAAGGATGCAACATACTCATGAGAAGCAACTATTCTTCTTTAACAAAGATGATAGAAAATGTCTTCAAAATGTTGTTTTTTTTTTTTTTGTAGAAGAGTTTCTGAGGCATGACCCAGTGGCAAGAGAATCAAACTCAACATGTTCATTCCAAAGTGACAACAGCACCAAAAGTACTACCAACAGCTCCAACTAATTCATTGGAAATCCCAATAGTACCACCAATGGCTCCCAGAAGGATGAAAAGTAAAAAAAAATAAAGGCTAAGGTAATACAACTCTTGGAGTCTCTTTTGGGTCACTTCTCTCCAGCATTGATAAAAATACTTGAACATGAAAGCAGCTCAATTAATTAAGTCACATCAAAATCAACTTGGCGGCATTCAATTCAAGCTTCAAGCTAGGGTACTTACCTTGAGCCCTACTTCCTACAAACGAAGGCATGAAAGAAAACAAAAAACAAGAAGAGGCCCATGAAACTTCAACCTGAAAAGTTGTCCTTTGTAAGAACTACAGGAACTCAAAGGGGAACAATGATCCAAGAGAATCTCAATCTATAGTCAAACAAAATAGGCACTTTACACTCCACTCAAAAAAACCTCATGACCATTCATTTGTTTTAGATCCAATATATATATTATCTAATACTTCCTATATATCCAACACTTAAAAATAAAACGTAAGTTTAATGATGAGGGCTTATTTAAGCTCAATTTTATTGTGTTTAATATTTTTATTTTTATATTATTTTAAAACATGTTAAACAATATATTTTCAAAGTGTTCTTATTTTTTTTTTTTTTGAAAACAAATCAAATTATTTTAAAACACTCAAAAACAACTTTTGAATATTTTGAGTACTTTTAAAACTATCACCATCAAACATATTTTATTTCAAATTAAAATATAAAGAAAATAAATAATAAATACGATCCAAAATAGCCCCTTAATAAATGATGAACTTGAATTGTAAGTGGATAGATGGGTAGGTAGGAAGAGCTTAATTTGTATCTTAAATTCTAAATTATAAACATGAAATTTGCAAATAAAATATTATTTATAAAAATGCATAGAATTCTCTATTATAATGATTTTTCCATTTTATGTTACAACAAGCTTTTATCCTACATGGAGTCAACTACAAGAATCCATCTTCTCCATTATATCCTATTAAGTGTCAAATTCTCATTTAATTCTAATAAAATAAAGTTATTTTTTATACTTTCTAACCAAGTATTTTTAGGTCTACCCCTGCCTTTCTTAAAAGAGGTCACATCTAATAAACCTGCTCTCATAACTGGGATGGCTACTCCATCTAATCTCATCTGCCAATGAAGCTACCAGAACCTTTTCACTTATATATTCGATTCACATTTTCTCTAAGTATAAAGACACTCATCCACTTGAGCATCCTCATCTCTGCAACACTTAACTTAATTGTATGCTTCTCTTTTACTGGCCGATATTTTGCACCATAAAGTATTAAAAGCCTCACCATCTATTAAAAATTTTCCCTTTAAGTCTAAGCAGTACTTTTCTATCATACAATAGCCCGATGCATTCCTCCACTTCATCCATCTAACTTGAATTCTACTAATAACATTCACATCTATTTAACAATCACTTTAAACAATAGACCCGAGATATCAAAAATGTTCACTCTTTTGAATGACTCGATCACCAATTGTAACGACCCAAGTACCAAACCATTAAGGATCTGTTTGGGATAGTTGCGGTTGTATAAAAGCAGTGGTAGAACCACTGCATAAGAAGCTGCAGTGGATACTACAAATTTTTTTTATTTTTAAAAAGTCAAACCACAGCTTTCCGGCCGCCACCACACTTAGTTTGGTCAAGTTGAAAAACACAACTTTCCCGCTACAAATTCTTCAAAACGAATTCCCGTCATAGTTTGCCAAGCGCTGGAGCGTCACGATTCAAATAGCATGAGAAATGCTGCCCCAAACAGGGGCTTGATCTTCTACAATTAAAATTATACTCCATGTATTCGATTTTTAGATCATCTCAAAGAAAACCCTTTAGACTCTAAAGTAGACCTCCATACTTCAAGTTTCTCTTAAAATCTCTCTTTAATCTTATCAATAAGAAATATCATCTACAAAAGCATACACCAAGGTACATCCTATTATAAATATCTAATAAGAACATTTATAACTAAAATAATTAAAACAATATGGGCTTAAAGCCAATCATTTATGTAATCCAATTGAAATGGGAAAATACTTGATTAATCCTCCTTGTGTTTGAATAGCTCCAGCATGCATATCCTTAATGACTTAAATATAACCAATACTAACACATTTTTTTTCTAGAACTCTCCAAAGCACATCACTTGGATATTTATCATATGTTTTCTCTAAATCAACAAATATCATATGTAGATCATCTTTACTCTCTATATACTTCTCCATCAAACCTCTCAACAAATGTATAGCATCCATAGTAAACCTACTTGGCATGAAACCAAATTGATTTTGGGAAACCTTTTAATCATGTCATAACCTATACTCAATTACTCACTCTCATAATTTTAATGTATAACACATTAACTTAATTCCTCTATAATTTGCACACTTTTATGCATTACCTTTATTCTTAAAAATAGGAACTAACAAACCCTTTTCACTCATCAAGCATCTTTTGTCTTTAAAATAATATTATAAAGATTAGTAAGCCAAGAAATTCCTTGATCTGCTAAGCATTTCCACACTTCTATTAAAATATCATCAAATCCTACTACTTTTTCACACTTTATTTTCTTTAAAACCTCTCCAACTTCGACCTTATTAATACAATGATATAAACAAAAAACTATTTGCATTTAGAATATTAGTGTTGCTAAAGTCAATCATATTCTCACAACCTTTATTAAAAAATTTATTAAAATATTTCATCCACCTAAATTAAATATCATCTTATAAAAAAAATTTCAATATTCATCCTTAATGCACTTCACTTGAATTAAATCTTCACTTCTCATATCTCTTTGCTTGGGAAACTTATGTATGTCTTTCTATCTTTAATATCCAATATATTATATAAACCACTAAATACTGAATTTTTTGCATCGTATATTATTTTTTTAGAATCTTTATGTGACACTTTATATCTTTCTCAATTATCCAAACTTTTACATCTAAACTAATTTTTATAATAAAACTTCTTATTTTTTTATCTTTTTTGCACATTTTAACTACACCGCCAACTATTTTTAATAAAAGGAGCTATCATTTTGATTCTCCAAGTACACTTTTTATAATTTGCTTAATCTCACTTGTTTTTTTCTCACAACATTAATTTCCCCATTAGCATCCCAAAATCTAAAATCATGTATCTTACTCTTAAAAAAATTTTATTAGTATTTTATAAGTACCACCATTTAATCATAAAATAATATTTCGATCTATTTTTCATCTTTTGATCCTTCATCTTAAAATCTAAAACCAATAATATATGTTATGTACTTAAACTTTCATCCATAATGACCTTACAATCTTCACAATATAAACAATCTAATTTTCTTATCATAAAATAAACAATTTTCATTTTACTAAGTTCATTCTTTTCTTAAATAAATTATTAGCAATTACAAAATCATATACTAAAATAAAATCAAATATGATCCTACCTTCTTCATTAATCACTCCAAATTTAGTCATTATGAACGTTTTTATAATCTTCTACCACTTTACAGATATATTCATTTAAATGACCTCCAATAAAATACAATTTCTTCAATAGGTATCTTTTGTATTAATATCTTTAGGTCATTTTAAATTTTTTCTTCGAACACACATCCAAATCTACTTGAGAGACATAAACACTTATAACATTAATAATCTTAATATCAATAATAATCTTCAAAGTTGTAATTATATCTTCCATCCTATTAATTTTCATAAATATCCTTCAAAATCCTATAATCATACCTACATATTTTTATCGAATACTAAAATTTAAAATATAATCTATCAATCTGCTTAACCTTTTCCCCAACCCATTTAGTTCCTTGAATACATAAGATACTTTTTTTCCTATAAATCATTATATCTATTAATTTCATTAATTTACCTGTAAAAGTAACTATATTCCAAATTTCTATTTTAATTCTAATTCCATAAACTAGCTTTTTTGCTAGCATCCATCGATAATATTAGAACCCTTGCTTATTTAAAATTACACCAAGGCAACTTGCGGCCTACTTTTCACTTGTATTCAAGTTATACAACATATTGCTTCTAGGAAACATCCTAGCATTATCACAATATATTAAAGGATTCATGTCATAGCTTTTCAACAAATTTCACATTGCTATCAACTGCCAAACACAACTCTCCATTTTTCTCATCAAGGGCTTGGAACCTTGCAAGGACAATGTTGATTTGTCCATCTTATGTTATTATAATAACTTTTACTTTATAAATTTTAAATTCACCATCCTTCATTTATACTTTTATTTTAAATCCCAAAGTTCCTACTCATAAAGGTATATTTATATTTACATTAATAATTTTAAAATTAATGCTACTTTTAAGTTCAAAATAATATATATATATATATATATATATATATATATATTACCATTTAATTCTTCTATTTTATTTTAATGATTGAACTTCTATCATGTTTAAACTGATATTTTATATTTTAAAGCACATTAAATTTTTTTATATTATTCATGTGTTTGTGTGTCCTTATGTATATGAATAAGTTTAATTTGGTATCTTAAATTCTAAATTTTAAACATGTAATTTGCAACCAATTATACTATTTAAAATTATCCAAAGTGCATAGAATTCTTTACATAATATTGACTTACCCATCTTCTAATGGCATTCTAATAACTATTTATTTGAATATATATATATATATGATATATATATATTTATCATTTAATATTTCAATTTAATAAAAGTGAACTACTTCTCATATAAATGTATCATTTTAATATAAGTAAATCCTTTGCTTCCCAACACTCCTTTTATACTTAATTAACAACCATCCAATATTGATTAACATTTTTTTTCAATACCAATTCATTCATATTATGTAATTTAGAGTTATCGTCGGTAATATCAACTATCACAAAATTACAAGAGGGTGTAGGATGTATTTATAAATTATTCAATGGAGCCTCTATGGCTGACTTTCAACTAGTGAACAAGTTATGTGAGCCTAGAATGCACTACTTAGACCACTTTCATTGCAGTTTGCTAGAAATATCTGAGATAAGGCAAATCAAGGTTGTTACTCAAGCTCCCTAATTGTTATGGCTCAAAAGCTCTTTTATGTTGACCAACTAAGTAAACTAGTATGTTAAGGATGACAGAATCATAAGATTTTCCACCATCCCCCCAATCAATTCACATTAATTAAATTTAAACCTAAACATTAACTTTGTGTTTAAATTGAGCCGAATCAATCTCCTTAATAGAGTGTTCAGAAGAATAATTAATTATTATACTCTGTAACCATAAGAATTCCCAAGATTATGGTTGACTTTCAACTAGTGAACAAGTTATGTGAGCCAAGAATGCACTACTTAGACCACTTTCATCGCAATCCGCTCGAAATATTTGAGAGAAGGCAAATCAAGGTTGTTACTCAAGCTCCCTAATTGTTATGGCTCAAAAGCTCTTTGATGTTGACCAACTAAGTAAACTAGTATGTTAAGGATGACAGAATCCTAAGATTTTCCACCATCCCCCTAATCAATTCACATTGATTAAATTTAAACCTAAACATTAACTTTGTGTTTACATTGAGCCGAATCAATCTCCTTAACAGAGTGTTCAGAAGGATAATTAATTATTAGACTCTGTAACCACAAGAATTCCCAAGATTAAATCTAAATAAACTATAATTTAATATTAGAAGAAATATGATAAAACAAGCATAATCTACCTTAATTAATATTATTTTTTTCTTATCACATCAAGGAGATCATAATGGGGGTGAATTTAAGGTTTAGGGTCAATTCCATTGACTTTAAAGTGGAATGTATTTCTTATTCAATATTAATAGATCTCATCCCTCATTTGATGGCTCATTGGTTCGACTTGTGCTACTATCAAGTATGCTCTCTATTGAAAATGATTACTACTTTATTGTTGCTTGTGGCATTTCAATTTTATTTGCTAGGGCCACTTTTTGAGAACAAAATGCTTTTCTCATTTCCAATAGTATGTGTTCTCTATTAAAAAGTAATTATATGCTATTGTAAAATCAAATACGATATTTCTCATCACATTTATATCTCCTATTCCATATTCCTCATAGCCCTTCCTATTATAAATTTGTGTCATCGCCAATTGGCATCCTCTCTTCAAATGCTAATTCTAATTTCATCCATCTCTTCTAAAAATTGACTTCCAAATGATCTTATAATCTAACATGAGAAGCATTAGCAATACAAACATGCATAATGCCTTCACTAATAATTAGTTTTGTAACAATTATTGTATCACTAACCCTACATTCCTCAATAATTTAATATTTTAACTCTTCAACTCTTACTATCTCTAGCCCATTCTAATTGGTAATTCCCCCAACATATAATAGCTTATAATGTTCCCCAATATCCATGAATTTCTCTCATTTATATTTAATTCTTGCTCTTATTCTAATCATTATATCCATTTATTGCCTAGTCTTCTTAATCCCAAATTTTTATGTAGAAAATATTCTTACTTTTAGAACTAATGAACCTTGGCCCAATTTTAATTTAATTGGTGAAAGTTGTGGCATAGCCACTTTGAGGTAACATTACAACAAACTCTTATCTAGGTTTAACCACAATGGGATTAAATTATGATGCATCAATTATGAGAGGTCTAATAAATTTATGCTAACTTCTCACCAACAAATCCTCACTTCAAGAGAAAGCCCAAGCACTAACAATTAGCAATACTAAAATCTGAATTTATCTCATAACTTTTAATAAGTTTTATGATAGGTTGTCAACCTAACATTAACCTTGAATATTTCTTATAGAGGCGTAGCTTCTGTTATTTCAAAATATAGTAAAAAGAGCTTACGGTGAAATATATCATTTTAATTTCGTGAAGTCCATTCTTATTTAGACAACTTACAAATACAGCCTAGGACGTATGTTATGCAATAAGATATTGGAAATAAATTCATAATTCCAATTTGAGTAACCTAATATGTCATCCGTTATTAGTTATCTGTAGAAAACAAGACAATTTCTGAGGATGGCCACCCTATCCAATAAAGGTCGAAAGAAATGGCTTAGAAAATAATTTAAAATGCATTCCTGTTGAACGCCCTTACTGCAAAGAATGCCCTTACACTTTCCCAGGCAAAAATAACTCATATTTCGGTAAAAACTTTTGTAGAGCCTGATATAAAGAACAGAAATCATCCCTCATCTTCTACAATAGTAGGGACTGCAAATTCATAGAAAAAACTGAAAAGATAACTTCATAGAATTTAGTTTAACAAAATCCAATTAACCATCTGTTTTTTTTCAAAGATGCATTTTGCATCAAATGGGCAGTTTAATTAGCATTTTCTCTTGCTTCCCTTGAATTCTAGATAAGGTAGATCAACTTCTATATACATATGATAACAAGTATCCATGCAAATAAGAATTTAAAAATTAAATTGCAAAAAATGCAACTTCCATTTTTTTCTATTTTTTATACTTTAAGATGATAGCAAAGACTTATATAAACAAAAGCAATTTATTAATCAGCACGAATCACAAAACACATAATGAAATCACGCTCTTCTACTGTTTTAGAAAATATAAAATAGATAGAGATCACTTAGACTTGACTTAAAGTGATTGTTGTTATTGTTTGATAGAACAATAACTTACTAAATTAGATTTCAATGTCATTTCTAATACGCAAGATTCTTAACCAATTTGCAATTTTAAATTCTACTAGAAAATAGATGGGATAGAATTAACGTGAAGAGTTTCAGGTAAAATAATATCCTCATAATATATATAATATTATATATAAATTAACTATAATTATAAGTATAAATTAATCAAAATAAATAATTAATATTGAAATTAGAAATTTTAAATTAAAAAAATTCTTCATTAACCCCTTAATTCTGTCATTCTACTATGGAAATCCCACTTATATATACATGCAGTGGATTAGAAGAAATTAAATCATATAATAGACCCCATTCCTCCCTCTAGGGTATGCATTCTTCGGTTAAAACCGAAAATCCAAATCAAACTGAACTGAATCTTCTAATTTGGATCGGTTTTATATTTTTTATACGAATTTCAGTTTTAATTTTACCTATTTTCGGTTTTTGGTTTGTGGATCGGTTTCTAATTTTTTAAATCCCAAAAACCGATTAAACCGAACTTTAAATTGGGTCAACCGTGGCCCGTGGTCCATCAACGGGTCGAGGGTCAAGGAGTCAGTGTCGAGTTACTCAGCGTAAAACAAAATCAATCCCCACTCACAACTCACCTAGCCCTATTCTCTTCGTTATGTTCTGAGTGCCCGATGCCCTCGGCGCCACTAATTCTCCTCCTCACCACTGCTTTCAGCTTCTCGTGAATCTCCATCCTGGGAGGCCTATTCTCTTCTCGGCCGAATGGCGTTGCATTGCGATATATCCTCAATCGGATGATCCATAAGTGAGACGCTAAGACAAACCTGAAGAAAATCTATTTGAAGCCCTAGAAAGCATCTCCTTAACATTCTTTCTCTCCGCAGCTCCATCTCCATGCCTCGACAGCGTCATTTGAGCTCTCATAGCCGGCGATTGTCAACCTTAATTATAACCCTAGTACAGATCTTATCCTGTATATCTCTCTATTATTGAAGGTTTGCAATTTTTTTTCCCTATTTAGTGTAAGAAGTTTGATTGTAGATCAAATTTAGGGGTGTGCTTCAATGGTAAAATAATTGGAATGAATTTTGAAATTTTTTAATTTATTTGATCCTCTGAGTTTTGTGTTGTGGGTCTATTGGTGTTCTTTGAGGGGTGTGGTGTTGTTTATGTGTTTGTTTCCCCTTGTTGGCTAAATCTAGCTTACGGATGTTGTTCTAAGCCTCTTTGTTCTTTTGTTGCATGATTTTCTTCTTTGTCTTAGATGGTGCCTTTATCTTTTGGTTTCTCCCTTCGGTGGTTAGTGTAGGCTTCTTTGGATGGTGCCATTTTGGCTTTGTTGTTACCCATGATGCTTATGTTGGCTCTAATGGTTATGATGTTCATATTGAGCTTGTCCCCATCTTTAATCTTAACATAAATTTTAGGTTTTTTTTAAACTAAACCGAAAATCCAAAAAAAAATTTGGATTGAATTGGATCGGTTCGGTTTATGTAAAATTTTAAACGGATCGATTTTTGGATTCTGGATTCCAAAACCGAACGGTTTAGGAAATTGAGAAACGGATCCATCCAAATCGACTGATTGCACACCCCTACCTCCCTCATTTCTCTCATTCTCCTCTCGGCATCGTCTCGTGCCTCTCGCGAAGTCGGGAGAAGCAACCCAATTGCATCGTGTGTGGGAACTTTAGAAATGAGGATCAATAGTGAAGCGAGAAGGCTCAACGGATAACTAGGGTTGGTCAGCATCATTCGTAGAGAATTGGAGGTGGCTCGACCATGCGTTAGTGCCACGCCCCGCTACGAAATTCCACAACCCATCGAAGCAGGATGTAACAGATAGGATAAATTTAGCCGATTGAATGTTTCTTAAACATTTATTCCGAAAAACTTTACTTGCCATAGAATAGAGTAGGAAAATCACTCAGGCATCTAAATTCATCAAAACAGTATAGAAGAACATTTTTATAATAATAATCTACTAAAATCAACTAATATTTATAACAAGTGTAAGCAATTTAAAGCTAAAACTTCTATTGCCAAACTACAGAGCATCAAAAATATCAATTGTAAAACACTAAACTTAAAATTTCATTGTAACATACCTCTAAACTTATTTACACCGATTTTCCCGCAAAAACTATCAAAAAGAGATAAAACTTACACTTTTAACTTATCATTTCCTTTCCCTATAAAAATATTTATTTTCATCTAATAAATTATAAGACCTAGAAGACAAACAAATCTAATGCAGAATTCAAACACTAAAGAACAAAATTAATATGCATGCTAATCTGAAACAATTAAAACAAAGATGTGTACATATGATCAACTTGATTGTATAAGCTGGTCATTGTAAACTTTACTTTATAACATTTTGGAAGAAACAAAATTTGCATGCTTGCAGGTATAACATATATATCACAATATTTAGCTTTAGAATGTGTCATATATAATTATTAAGGTCATTGACTACGTAAACTAACTCAAAAAATTACATTGAGAATGTTTTTACCTCTGTAGAGAACTCTTTTATCCCATTACACATTATTTGAGTATCATTTTGTCTCACTAAGGAGACTTTTGCCCCAACTTACGTAGGTAATATCATAGCATAGTACCAACTTGATTCATATCAAGTGACATTTCTCAACTAAGCCAGATTTCATATCTGCAATATTCATTTAATAATTAATACATAATATAACAATATAAAACGACAAGAAATAAAATAAAATAGTTTACTATATTATCAATTTACTTGATAGAGAAATATCACAAGAGACAACACATACTCAATTAATCAATTAAATTTCTTATAAGAACAAAAGTGTGCATCAAATTTGATTGCAAATAAACTCATAACAAACACTATTCACAAAATGAAGAACTTATAGTATTAACATTCAATATCATACACAAATAATAATGTTGGGAAGAAGAAACTTATTTTCTATATTATAATTGAAAATCTTACTTAATTCGCAAATTTCCCTCGCAAAATGGGCTTCCTGAAATCTTTTTCATGCGTATATTATATCAATGGGACTACTCTTCATAAAATCATTTATTATAAGCTTACTCAAAAGTCCCCGCTTCCTAATACTATGAAATTAAATGACCAAGTTAATTTTCCAATTTAAAGATTACATATAATAAATGAATTGAATTTCCTATCAAATTACTCTAAATTTACTAAAATCAATTAAATTATCACCTCTTAAATAATTAATTGGAGGTTGCCCGACTAATCAACAGTCATCGCAAGTTCTACTCCCTTAAAATTTAATTTTGACTATTAATTCCTACTTAAGCATAAAATTAGTGAAATTAAAATATTATTAAGACATTTAAATCTATTTTAAATCAATTCTTTTAATATTTCAATATATATATATATATAATTTAAATTTAATTATTAACAAAAGTTAATTTACTACACAAATCATTTAATTTGCGTGTAACTAACTAAATTGCTAATTAATTTTTTAGTTATAATCAAATATATATTTTTTTATGTATATATATATATATATATATATATATATATATATATATATATATATATATATATATATATATATATCTATAATTTAACAATATCTAACTTAATTATCCAACAAATCTATTTTTATTATCTAAACCATTAAATTATCTCTAAATTAATATGTAATATAAATATATTATCGTATAAAATTTATGTTAACACAATATCTCAAAATACTTATGTCTAATTACTTCAAATTAACTAATTTATTAAATCAAAATTTATTTATATATCAATTAATAATATATAATTATCGTACTTGCCTGTTTTCCTTCCTCAAAGTCAGTCGAACTCATACCCGAACCCTGGCTACCGCAAATCGAAGCCCAAGCCGACCCAATTACGGCTTAGATGCAACAAGGTCCCCCCTTTAGGCCTCGATTCTCAATGTTGAGGCCCCAACACAACGCTTCGCCGTCGGCCTTTGGCCACTCAACGCATGACAGCCTCTAGCTCATAGATTGAGCTCGATCGAACCTCCATATCTCCCTACCAGCACTCACGTGCTTTCTCATCTCATCTCTCACATGTGACAGGCAAACAGAGACAAGAAAAAGAGAAATGCGAAGAAATTAAAGGAAAGTAGACTTTTAAACTTAATTTTTTTCCTTAATCAATCATTAACCAAAACATGTTGAGCAAAGTGGATCATGCTGCAATGCCACTATAATGAAATGGAGATTATAGTTTTAATTACAATTTTTTTATTTATTAATTCCTAATTGAAATCGAATTTATTAATTTCCATCAACACATACTTAAAATTATAATTAAATATTATATATATATATATATTATATATATTATTATATCTTATAAATTACATCACTTTATCTGAAGATTTTGTGGTGTCACAATCTTCTCATAAAATTTCATCCTCAAAATTTCGAAATAATCGATTGAAGAGATAGAAAAACTTTTTCTTTATTACATCTTCTCTATCTCAAGTTGCTTCTTTTGGAGACCTGTGTTTCCATTTCACTTTCGCGAAAAGAATCTGCCTGCTTCTTAACTTCTTAACTTCAAATTCTAATATTGGCTCTACTACATAAGTTAAATTTTTTTAAACTTCAATTTTATTATATGATATTCTTTGATCTACATCTGTAATCCACCTTTTGAACATTCAGCCATAGAATACACTATATATATCAAACATATCAGAAGGCTAATCTATAGGCAAACTTTTCAACCTTTTCAATAATTTCAAATGGCCCAAAATATCTAAGACTCAACTTTCCGCTTCGGCGGAATCTAGGTATACCTTTCATAATCCAGACCTTCAAAAATACAAAATCACTAACTTTAAATTCTATCATCTTATGCTTAAGACCATGATACTTTTACTAATGGTTTTGTTCAGCTTTCAATTTATCTTTGATAATTTTAATCTTTTTAATTAGATGATCAATCAATTCTGGTCTCAATACTTGTCTTTCTCCTATTTCAATCCAATTAAAAGGAGTCCTATATTTTTTGGGACCGATAGCTATTATTATAGGCAATTTCTAAGAAAGAAATGTGATCCCCTAACTACCACGAAAATCTAAAACACACAATCTCAATAAGTGTCTCAATACTTGAATAGTTTGTTCTGATTGTCCATATGTTGATGAATGAAATGTAGTACTAAAATATAATTTAGCACCCAAGCTTGCATGAACACCTTTCCACAAACTAGATGTAAACTTGTCACTTTGTCTGAGGCAATAACATTGGGGATTCCATCTAATCTGATGATTTTTTTTTTACAAACAATCTTGTCAATTTCTCTACAGAATCCGTATGTCAAATAAGTAGAAACTATACTGATTTCATTAATCTGTCAATAATCACTCAAATACAATCGTGTCCTTGGCTAGATTTGCAAAAACCTGTAACAAAATCTATAGCTATATCTTCCCACTTCTACTCTGATATAGGCAGTAACTAAAGCATACTACAACATTTATGATGTTTCACTTTAACAAATTGACAAGGTTTTCATTTGGATATATATTCTACCATATCCTTCTTCATTTCAAGCCACCAAAAGAGTGTTTTCAAATCTTTATATATTTTTTGTATTTCCAGGGTGAATGAAATAACTTGAATTGTAAGCTTCAAATAAAATATCTTGAATCAAGCTTGCTCCTTTTGGCACCCACAATTATGAATTGCTTTTAATCACACCCTGCTCGTCTAAGTTGATGTCTTTTCTTTTACCTGACTACATTGGATCAATTAGTCTCTGGTAATCGCCACTAGCTTTTTGTGTTATTTGAATTGTCTTCCAGAGAAAGCAGAATATACATCTGATAAAATCTACATGTACTATGCGCACTCTGAACTCTGACTTCTAACTACAGAACTTTCATTTCTCAAATCAGATCTGTCTTCTGAGTTAATAGCCAATTAGCTTGTCCACTTGCTTTTCTGTCGAACACATTTGCAACTACATTGACTTTTCCAAGTCAATATTGTATATCATGATCGTAATCTTTTATCAACTCTAACAAATGTCTTTATCTCAAATTCAATTCTTTCTAATGTACTTTAAACTTTTATGATCAGTAAAAATTTCGCACCATACTCTATAAAGATAATGGCTCCAAATCTTCAAAGCAAAAAATAATTGTAGTCATTTACAAATCATTTGTTGGGTAGTTCTTCTCATGTGATTTTAATTGCCTCGAAGCATAAGAAATCATATCCTTGTTCTACATCAAAACACAACTCAAACCATTTAAAAGAAGCATCACTATAAATCAAAATCATCATGGCGATGCAATTGTTAAAATAGGTGTAATCATCAATCACCGCTTAAGCTCTAAGAATTTTTTCACTTTTCCAAGTCAATATTGTATATCATGATCGTAATCTTTTATCAACTCTAACAAATGTCTTTATCTCAAATTCAATTCTTTCTAATGTACTTTAAACTTTTATGATCGTAAAATTTGCTTCTTACTCTAAAGATAATGGCTCCAAATCTTGCAAAATAATTGTAGTCATTTACAAATCATTTGTTGGTAGTTCTTAGATTTTAATTGTCTCGAAGCATAAGAAATCATATCCTTGTTCTACATCAAAACACAACTCAAACCATTTAAAAGAAGCATCACTATAAATCTGAAAATCATCTGTAACTGATGCAATTGTTAAAATAGGTGTAATCATCAATCACCGCTTAAGCTCTAAGAATTTTTCATCCATCAACCCCCCCCCCCCCCCCCAAATCTTCTTAATCTTGATAATTCAAGATTATATTTGCGGCATCCACTCCTCTTTTGAATAATGGTGCTTCAAACTCTAAAATAATTCCAATTGCTTATCAATGTCACCACGGACATTTGTGTTGGCACTAGTGCTTGGAACTACAGCTATAACTGTCATTGATACTAATGTAGGTGTCATTGCCACAATAGGTGATGCAAACGCTACAAAAAATTGCATTTTCTTCATCATTTTCATTTGCATCATAGTAGCATAATCAGGTGCCGATATTTTTTCTACTTGCAATGTACATCCTTCAACAGATATAACAATTTCAAGAATTTCAGTAACTCTGTCTGGCTAAGCTGTGATAGGCAATCGACAACCAGCATGAAACTTGTTAAAATAATCATGACATAAATCTTTTAAAACAATTTTTTTATATACAAGAGCTTCCCCTAGAAGCAACGTGCAATATAGTCTGAATATAATGAAAAGTATGTAAAAGCCGCTGCATCGGCGCCCAAGTGCAGTGTTAAATAAGCATCCCACTATGGATGGATGCAAACATAGAAGTTAGTTCATGAAACTAGAATTAGGTTAGGAACTTAGAATATAGGTATTCTTACAGGTAAATTAATGGAATTAATAGATATTATGGTTCATAAGAAAATAAATATTTTATGTATTCAAGAAATTAAATGAGTTGGAGAGAAGGCCAAAGAGATTAATAGTTTAAATTTTAAACTTTGGTATTCAGGTAAGAGTCGAATTAGAAATAGTATAACTGTGATTATAGATAAATATTTGAAGGATAATGTTGTAGATATTAATAGGATTTGGGATAGAATTATAGCTCTGATGATTGTTATTGATACTAAGATTATTAATATTATAAGTGTTTATGCTCCTCAAGTTGATTTGGATATAGACTCAAAAGAAAAATTTTGGAATGACTTAAAGGGATTAATATAAATAATACCTCTTGAAGAAAAAGTATTTATTAAAGTAGATTTAAATGAACATGTTAATTAAGTGATAGAAGATTTTAAAAACACTCATGGCGGCTATAGATTTGAAATAACTAATGAAGAAGATAAAACTATATTAGATTTTGCTTTAGCTTGCTAATAATTTATTTAAAATAAGATATGGGCATATTATAATTTATAAGAATGGATTTAGTAAAACACATTGATTATTTTTTTATAAGAAAAATAGATCGTTTAAATTGAAATATTGTAAGATCATTCCGAGTGAAAATTTAAATACCCAACATCGACTGTTAGTTTTAGATTTTAAGATGAAGGATTGAAAGATAAAAAAAAAATCGAATTATTATCCTATGATTAGATGGATGCACTTAAATAACACTAATAAAAAAAATTTAAGAGCAAGCTACAAGAGCTTAGAATTTGGGATGTTCATAAGAAAGTTAATGTTATATAGAAAAAAGTAATAAGTAAAATTAAACAAGTTTTTAAAAATATGCTTTGAGAATAAAAAAAGTTTCTTCTAATAAATATAATTGGAGTCAAAATGTGCAAGAAAAAATAAAAAATAAGAAGCATTGTTATAAAACTTAATTTAGATATAAAAACTCAGCTAATTGAGAAAAATATAAAGTAATCTGTAGAGATTCTAAAAAAGTAATATATTATGCAAAAAAAATTTAATTATTTGTGATTTATACAAGAGATTGTATACCAAAGAAGGTGAAAGATTTATATATAAATTAGTCAAGCAAAGAGATAAGATTCAAGTAAGGTGTATTAAAGATGAAAATCATAAAATATTTTTTTCTTAGAAAAAGATATTGAAAAATAGATGGATGAGTTAATTTAATAAACTTTTCAATAAAGGATATGAGAATACGATTAACTTTAGTAACATTAATATTGACTATGTTCAAGTCATTAAGGATATGTATACTAAAGCTGTTACTTGTGTTCAAACACAAGGAGAATTGACAAAATATTTTTCTACTTCAATTGGATTGCATCAAGGATTGGCTTTAAGCCCTTATCTTTTGCTTTAGTTATGAATGTTTCTGAGGAAGATGTATCTTGTTGTATGCTTTTGTTGATGCCTTTCTTCTTGTTGATAAGACTAGAGAGGGAGTCCAAGAGAAACTTGAATTATGGAAGTCCACCTTAGGGGGTGTTTGGTAACATATTTGATTTATTTCAAGTAGGATTTAGTAAATCATGAGTTGTTAAATCCTGAAAAATGTTTGGTAACGGATTAGTTAAATCCTGCTAAATCCTGAAAGATGTTTGGTAAGTTATTTGAAGATTTAAGTTTGTTAGGATTTAAAAAAGTTTTTTTAATCAATAAATTATTAATAGTACACAATTAAAATTAACTTAAATATATATTAATTAATCAATTAATAGTATCAATATTAATTTAAAATACTTTGTATTAATATTAACTATTAATTAATTAAAATTTATAGCTATTAAATTCTATTAGTAGATTAATATGTTAGGAATAAAACTATATTAAGGCATGTGAAGAAATAAAATCGTATGAATTCTTTTAAATTTTCAATTAATTAACTATCAAATTTATAACAATTATAATTATATTTACTAAATTATAATTTAATTTTAATAACTTATAGTTAATCTTAAATAATATTTTATTAAATCGGTTTAAATAAAGTTAAATTAAATTAAAACTATCAACTATTATATTAACTAAAATTACTTAAATCTAATTAATAATCATAATTAATAATTTATAATTGACTTATAATTACATATTAATAAATAGTTAATAATATTAAATTAAATTAATTTTATCATAATATTTTAATTAAGAAAAATAGTAATTAAATGAATTATTTAAAATTAAGATTTTTAAAAGATTAAAGAAAAAGAGCATTTACATACATAACACACAATTCTTCTATATTTATATATCTAAAACTTAAATATAAATATTTACATATATAACACTTAAATTTTTATTATTAAAATTAAATTCAACTTTTGAAGTATAGAAAATATATTATATTTATAAATATTAAACTTTAGATATTAGATATATAAATATATAAAATTTGTGTGCTCTATACATAAATTTCTTTTAAAATCGAAATTTCTTCTTCATCTCTCTCTGTTGTTGGCCTCTCTCTCTCTCTCTCTCTCACTCGTGTCTCTCTCTCTCTCTCTCAGCTTTTTTAAATCCTAAATCCTTGCCAGTGATTTACTAAATCCCGATTTAAGAGGATTTGAGGTTGGATTTAGCAAGATTTACTAAATTCGATTTAGTAAATCTATTTTTTGTGGCGGGATTTACGATTTAGCGGCTAAATCCTAAGTAAATCTGTTGCCAAACACCCCCTTAGAGTCTAAAGGTTATCATTTCAATGAATCAAAGAATGAATATATGGAGTGTAATTTTAATTGTAGAAGTTCTAGTGGTGGCGGTGTGAAATTGGGTGATCAAGTCATTAAAAAAAGTAAGCGTTTCAGATATCTAGGCCTTATTGTTTAAAATGATGGTGAAATAGATGGAGATGTTATTAGTAGAATTCAAGTTGGATGGTTGAAATGGAGGAATGCATCTAGCCTGTTGTGTGATAGAAAAGTACTGCTTAGACTTAAGAGATAATTTTATGAGATTGTGGTAAGACCTGGATTACACTTAGAAATAAAATGTGAAATTAGTATGTTCAGGAAAAGGTTTCTAGTAGCTCCAGCAGTAGATAAGATTAGAGAGAGTCGTCTTAGATGATTTGGTCACATAAAACGTCGGTCTTTCGATGACCTAGTTAGGAGAGTAAATCTATTAAATTTGCCTTATGTTAAAAAAAGGTTGAGGTAGACCTAAAAAAAACTTAGTTAAGATGTATAAAAAATGGCATTAGTTTATTAGAATTAAATGAGAATTTAATACATAATATGACACAATGTTGTTGTTGTTATTTAGCTGGGTTGACTGACCATCTATTCTTTCAAGCACCCTTTCTAAAACATATCTGAAAAATTATAACATAAAATATATTTTCACGCGTTCATATTGATGCATTTATAATATAAAACATATATTACAAGTTTATGATCATGTTATGTCACTCGCTTGTTGACACTACACTCACCTATGCTCTATAAAAATAAATCTTAATCAAATCATTTCTATTATCACTAAATACATTCATACTTCTATTTTTTTTTTAATTCAAATGCTCTAATACCACTTTTGTCAAGCCACACTCGATATTTCACAACTCATCAAGCAAGACATAATAAAGAGGGTAGATTTAACCTCTAAATGTTTCTCAAATATTTATTCAAAATCTTTACTTGTCGAGAAAATAGAATAAAAGAACGACTCAGGCGTCTAAATTCACCCTAACAATATAAAAGAATATTTTTATAATAATAATCTACTAAAATCAATCAATATTTATAATGATCAGAAGAAATTTAAAGCTAAATCTTCTATCGCTAAACTACAATCATCTAAAACATCAATTGTAAATCACCAAGCTTAAAATTTTATTAGAACATACCTCAAAACTTATTTAAATCGATTTCCCTGCACAAACTATCAAAAAGGGGCAAAACTTATCCTTTCAACTCATTATTTCCTTTCAGTATAAAAACAATTATTTTCATCTAATGAATCATAATACTCAACAAAATATATAAGTCTAATATATAATTAAAATACTAAATGACAGAATTAATATATATGTCAATCTAAAATAATTAAAACAGAGATTTATACATATGATCAATTTGATTGTACAACCGATCGTTTTAAAATTTATTTTATAACATTTTGGAAGAAACAAAATTTGCATGGTTGCAAGTATAACATATATATCACAATTTTTAACTTTGAAGCGTATATATGTATAATTTTAGCTTTGGAATGTGGCATGTATAGTTATCAAACCCATTGGCTTCATAAACTAGCTCAAAAGCTACATTGAAAACCCTTTTTCTTTTATAAGAAACTATTTTATCCCATTACATATCATTATATCATTTGAAAGGATTCTCAATGTCTCACTAGAGACCCCGTTTATCCCAAACCTGCACAGGTAGCATCATAATATGTTATCAACTTAATTCCTATCACATAACATTGCTCATTTAAGTTTGTTTTAATGTCTGCAATATTCATTTAACAATTAATATATAATATAACAGTGTAAAACAACTAAAAATGAAATAGAACAATTTACTATATTATCAATTTACTTAATGGAGGAATATCATAGGGAACAACAAATACTCAATTATTCAATTAAATTTCTTATAAGAACAAGAGTTGTGCATCGAATTTAATTACAAATAAACTCGTAATAGATATTATTTACAAAATGAAGATTTTATAGTATTAACATTCAATATCGTACACAAATAACAATGCAGGAAAAAAAACTAATTTTCTGCATTAGAATTGTAAATCTTAATTCGCAAATTTTCCTCTCAAAATAAGCTTCTCGAAATCTTTTTTATATGTATATTATATCGACGGGAGTTTTTATCATAAATCAATTATTATAAGCTTATTCAAGAGTCCCCACTCCCTAATACTGTGAAATTAAATGGCCAAATTAATTTTCCAATTTAATGATTACATATTAAAAATCAATTTAATTTCCTATAAAATTACTCTAAACTTACTAAAATCAATTAAATTATCCCCTCTTAAATAATTAATTGAAGGTTGTCTGACTAATCAACAATTGTCGCAAATTTACTCCCCTAAAATTTAATTTTGAAGCTTAATTTTAGCTTAAGCATAAAATTAGTAAAATTTGAATATTATTAAGACATTTAAATCTATTTAAAATCAAATCGTTTTAATATTAAGATAGTTAATAAAATATTTAAAGACAATTTTAATCTTCTTATTAATTAATTAAAAATCAAATTATATATTATATATTCTATATTATAAATTTTAATCGAATATAAATTATCAAGTTGCTAAGTTAATTTAGTTAATTTAATCATCTAAATTAAATAACAATTTATATTGATAGCATAAAATTGAAGAAAATTTACTCTAATTAACTTTAATTATTTTAATTAATATTCTAATCTTGTCATTTCATAATTAAGCAAGAGTAAAGCATCAAAATAAAGTGTTGGGGAGGAAGATCATGTAATGACTACCAATTTTGTCATGTAAGTTCTAAATAATTATTAAAGTGCAATAATTTCATTTATTTTAGTAAAATTAGTAAGAGATTAGATTGAATGTAATACATGAATATTAAATTGAGAACTATTGGGTCGCTTTTTGTTTCATAGTGTTAAGTGGGGACTTTTGATAAACTTATAATTAGTGAATTTATGATGAAAAGTCATGTCGATATAACATATGTACTAAAAAGAATTCAGGCAGCCTATTTCACTAAGTAAATTCGCCAATTAGGTAAGATTTATAATTATAATAGAAAAACATGTTTCTTCTTCCCTGTATTATTAATTATATACAATATTGAATGTTAATACCTTAAATTATTCATTTTGTGAATAACATTTGTTGCAAGTTTATTTGAAATCAAATTATGTGCACAGCATTTAATCTTATATGTATTTCAATTGAACAATTGATTATGTAGTGTCTCTTGCAATATTCCTCCATTAAATAAACTATTTTATTTTATTTATAGTCGTTTTGCACAATTACATTACATATTAATTACTAAATAAACATTGCAGATATTAAAATATGCTAAATTGAGAAATGTCATATGATAGGAATTAGGTTGGTCATATGTTATGATATTACCAACATAGGTTTTGGGAAAAGGATCTCCAATGAAATAAAGAGGTCCTCAAATGATATAATGTGAGATAAAAAGGTCCTCAAATAATATGTAATGGGACAAAAGAGTTCCTTATAGAAACAAAAGATTAAATATATAACTTTCGAGTTAGTTTACATTAACCAATAACTTTAACAACTATACATAATATGTTTCAAAGCTAATATTGTGATATATAAGTTATAAATGCAAATATAAAAATTATATTTGCTTCAAAAAAATTATAAATTAAATTTAGAGTGTCAGTTGTATAATCAAATTATTGATGTGTATACATATCTGGTATATTTATTTTAGATTGACATGCATATTAATTTATGTTAGTCAGTATTTAAATTTTCTAATAAACTATTAATCTTTGCTAAATCTTATGACTTACTAAATGAAAATAACTATTTTTATATGAAAGGGAAAGGATAAATTGAAATTTTTGAAATTTTTGCAGAGAAAACTAGTGTCTATAAGTTTTGAGGTAAGTTGAATGAAATTTTAAATTTATTGTTTTACATTTAATGTATTAGATGCTTTGTAGTTTAGTACTAGAAATTTCAGTGTATTACTTCCGCTTGGAATGAATATTAATTAAGTTTAGTAGTTTATTTTTATAAAAATGTTCTCTTGTATACAGTTTGAGTGACTTTAGATGACTGAATGAATCTCTTATTCTATTCTATGGCAAATAAAAATTTTAGAATAGATATTTGAAAAACATTCAATTGGCTAAATTTACTCTTTATTAACGCGATGGGTTGTAGGATATTAGTGGGTGACGAGAAGGAAGATGGCAAGACAGAGTAACTTGGCTTTGCAAAAGTTACAAATATTACTCTGAAAGTGAGGGACTGCAAACATCAGACTTAGGAAGAGAGAAGAACCAATTTCAAAAGTTAGTTTCAGTTAAGGGAAGTAGTCTTTATAGCCTTCACATGTGAAACTCGTTTATCACCTTTATGAAGGTGAATCCAAAAATATGAACTCAACTTAATTCACTTTCTATCAAATAAACACAAGAACTTATCTATATCAAATAAACACTTGAATATAAGTCTCATTCTCCAAAACTGAATCATTCCAAACACTTATATTGAAACAAAATTGGCCTAAACCAACTTAGTTAAAAGTTGCCCGAAGAAAAATTAGCCAACTTGGAGAAACCATGCAATTCTAGCAGGTCTAAATAGCAGAGGTTTCATAGAGTTGACTCCTTACAGATTATGCAGAAGATTATAATAAAGAATCCATTAGAGCTTGGAGCCTGTGCATGGCAACTAATCTAGATCATTAATCTACAAATGCAAAAAAGTAATTGTTGCTTCCTAAACAAAGATTTATGATGCAGACAGTCATTAGTAAGAAGGCATCACCTCATTTGCATCCTTGCAAACCTCAGTACTGCTCTTCATTGGCCACTTAACTCTCCAGCATCTATTCCAGTTGAGACATTAAGAAAGGACAATCAACTTTTTTGTAGTAGTAGTAAAGAACTTTGTACTTAGAAAGCACGTCCATTTTCAAGCGTTGGCATGAACAAAGAGAGAGTACCTAAGGAAAACCAAAATAAGGATGAGGATTAAAAAAACCTTTCTTTACCAAGGCGACGTGCTAATTCTTCAGCCAGTGCTTGTCCAGGACTGTCCGCATCAGTTGCTAATATTATGCGAGGTGCCTAGTGATGCAAAATATACTTTGTCAATAATTCGACAAAATAAAGCAAGTTATAGGTACTAGGTAATTTGATTGATTTTTTTCCAGCTGTCTACCTTACTGAGATATTCCTTGCATGTCCACAAGTATTGAAAACATTTGTCCTAACCACACAAAAACGCATCAGAAAGTTGGGTCACAATTAATCTATCTAAAACGTATATATATTTTTATTTAGAAGATGCAAATAGCAGGAATTAGTACAGAAAAGGAAATAAAAGAATGAGCAAGTGTCATTAGACTTGAAACAATAAATGTTATAACTAGATGTATCAGATAGCAATGAGATTAGTTAGTTTTCATTTTCATGAAAAAATATAACCTAATTTCCTGGACTGCTCCCCGATAAATGGGCCTATTGTAAAATGCTAAAAATCAACACATATCATGATGGTTGCATAAGAATTAATGGAGAAAGATGATGGCATTATGAGGTAGGGATTCTTCTAATGAAACTAATCCCAACTCTGTTGACTACAAAGAGAAGCGGCAAGGTTTGGAATAAGCTTGAAAAGCTAATGAAGCTAATCCCTAATAGATATGTTAAAAGAGTCAAACAAACCATTTAGCCTATAATGCTACTATTGACCTTCGATCCTATTTCACAGGTCAACTCTAGCAAGTGTGGTGAAAATAACAAACAACAAATGTGATGTCATACAATTTCAGTTTAAGATGTAGCACTCATAACAAAACATCATCCATGTCACAAAATGGATTAGATTGATACATTAGTGTTAAAAATACAAAGAGAAGGTGGCCCCTATATGGATGTGCCTTTTCGAATTGGGTACAAAATGCCTGAATTGGATACAAAATGCTTTAATGTCACTAAAATTGCTCAAAACATCACTTGTTCGCCAAATATACTACATTAACACATCCAAAATGTCAAAAATTTCTAACACCCATACTGTCATTTTCACTACACAAATGCAAAATGCAAATTGCAAAATGCAAAATATGGTCGCATACATAAGACAACAACGCACAATTGGAGAAGCACGATGATGAATTTTACAAAAAGAAACAATATGTGCATCAAAAAAATTAATTAGAATAAATTAAACTAATCTTAAAATTTGCTTAAGGTGATTAATAATCAAATGAAAATCAAGTTAAAATCATTATTAAAGTTTAATTAAATTTAAAATATTATATATAAAAAATTTTAAATTATTATATATATAGTTTTATTAAATCATATATTGTTAAAATTATTTTTATGTCGATCAAATTGCTCTATTCCTTGTCAAATAACATGAAACATAGAGCTCTTGTTGTTGTGTATGATGTTTTCTCAGTCCATCCAGTCTGAGGTCTCTCATCTCCATCCTACCACCTCTATAAAAACAATATAAATCAAACCCAAGCCTTTCTTCTCCCCATTCGCTTATGGCCCTCACCTCTCCTTCACATCTCTCTACCTCTCTGCTCTTGCATCCATCACTTGTAAGCCACAATCCAACACCCTTCTCTCCTCAAGCAATTATTCTCCTCCACCCTCCACCGACTACCTCATGCTCCAATCCCTCTCCTTCCTCAACGACCAGCACAGACCACCTCCCACGCAAATCCCTCTCCTTCTCCCTCAACCACCAGCAATCAAACTATGAAGGATTGATCGAGCTCCACGCCATCCTCACACTGTCAAATCTCCTATGTAACAACTACTAGTAATCGAGTCAAACACCTCTCATAATTTTGAAGCCACCCGACACTACTTACACCTCCAACCAACTCATTTCCATGACCCGACATCCCTCTGCTTCCAAATCACTAACCTCACCTCACCCTAGCAACCTAATTACAACTTCAGCAAGCTTATAATCGTTCAACGTTACATTTCCTCTCTACCTTTTTTCCTCACATGCCCTTTCCATTCTCTCTCTGCTTCTCTCTATCCCACTTTCTATCCCTATACAACGAAAATCTATAAAAAATCAAAAAACAAAAAAAGAAAGAAAAAAAGAGAAGAAAAATGAAGAAAGAGAGAAAAGAAGAAGAAATAGAATTATGTTATTAGGCTTGTAAATTCATTATGCACAGGCATAAGGAAAATTGTAGAAAAAAACTAAAATAATTTGTCTACCTATGATAGAAAAAATATGCAAAATAAATATTCATGCACATTTTTTAATGTGGAAAAGAAATTTTGTGTTTTTTTTTTCTCATGTAAGTATCTAAAGCCTAAGAGCACTTTATATGCAAGTAGGTATGAAGGCCCTCAGCCAAAATATCTCCCAACACTAATCATGTGCACTTTTATGCACAATGAGAAAGCTTAGAACTCAATAGATGCCCCCTACATGGGGGAGACGTCAAGAGGCTGCCGGAATAAACATTGAGTGATACAAGTAACACAACCTAAAAGGACTTCTATGAGCATATATGTGACTAAAATGAAAGGAATGAAATACAAAAGTAAGAACAAAAAGATATATACTACAGGGCAATTTCGCAACACTTTGTTTATAATTTTCTATTTTTTATTTTGATTTTATTTTCTTTATATTTTGATTCCAAATAAATTCTATTTTTGGTTGTAATAGTTATTTCTAAAATACTCAAAATACTTAAAAATTATTTTGAGTGTTTTTCAAAATAATGTGATTAATTTTTTAAAATAAAAAATAAAAAAATTTAATATACAATAAAAATATATTTTTAAAAATAATATAAAATAAAATTATTAAATACAAAATACAAAATATAAAATAAAATTAATCCAAAACAGACCCAAGAGGGTCATTTGGGATCACTTTTGTTATTTTTATTTATACTTGTTATTTTTATTTTATTTTATTTATGTTTTGATTTTAACATAAAACATGTTTGGTGGTAATAGTTGTTTTAAAAACATTCAAAACACCCAAAACTTATTTTAAATATTTTTAAAAATAATGTAATTTATTTAAAAAAAAAAAAAGTACATCAAAAATACATCAAAACAAACATGCTTTTAAAAATAATATAAAAAATAAAATAGAAATACAAAATAAAATTGATCCCAAATAAACACTAAGTGTAATGCAAGTAGCATTGAATACAAGTTGAGAACAACAGTGGACTTATATGGGGCTTAAAGAACTTGAAGCCATGCTATTAACGCAAGCAAACTTCTATATTATTCCTTACCTAAAACCTATAAAACTCTAGTAGTTGGCAGCAATGGTGAAAATAAACATAACCCTCCTATTTATAGTGAATGAATTGATTCTAAAAGACTAAAAGTCAATCATCCAGAGATCAAAATCACATAAAGTACCTAAAATTTCAACTCACTAAAATATGCCACTGAATCTGCAAAACTTCATGCAAGCGAACAAAGGCATCATAAAAATTTCAAAAATGAAATTGTGCATGCAACCTAATAATAACGTGTTAGCACAAATAGTTAACCATGGACAATCTTGAACTTTGCATGTCTTATGAGACAACTTTCAAGCCCACTTATAATGCCTCGAAAGTAATAAAGGAGCTTTGAAAAACTGGTAAGTACATTATGCAGGGGCACCAAAAATTATGCAAAATATATCAGGTAGATGCATCGAGATATGTGTAAGTACACAATTTAAATACACTGAAATTCACGTGTTACATAGATGTACCAAATTCATGCAAATGAATCATATGAATGTACTGAAACTTGTGCAAAAGCATCACGTGTATTGAAAAGTAGGCAAATACATCATGTTGCACCGATATCCATGAAAACCCATTATATAAAGTACTGAATTAGTGCAACTACATAATGCAAGTGCATTGAGAAGCATGTAAATTAAAAATGTTTGCATGTACTCCAACCTACGTGCCAAAAATGAACGATTAAAAATGCTACGTGAATAAAAAATAAATTTAACTTGCCTTGAAAAGTATGTAAATCCTCTAAAATACAAACAAATATTTCAGATTAAAAATATAGGTCATGTGTTCCACCCAAAATGTCAAACATACTCTAACACAACATCTGAGAATCTTGCATAGACAAAAAATGAATAAAACTCAAATTTAATTTGTCTCAAAAAACGTGCAACTCCTTGAAATTACATTTAAATATTTAAGATTGAAAAAGCTCGAATGCGTTCCTACCAATGAACTAAATGTTTGATCAGACGATATGAGGATGCTACATGAGCTAAAAATAAGCATAAGAATAAAATTACCTCAAGAAGCGTGCAAATGCCTTGAGCTTCATAGCTCTCCCATTTTTAAATCAAACTCAATACTATTAAATTATACAAACTCCCAAGTGAGTCTCCTTGCATGTAAGACAAGAACGTAAGCCCTATTTAGCAATCTAATCCTTTTCCCCATAGAAATTGATTTGACAAAACTAATGCATTCCAAAAGCATTTTAAATAATAAACTTCAATTAAATTGCAAATGAAAATGATTTTAACTAGTACTCTCAGCATAATCATATCAATTGTATCTTCTATTTATTACTTTAAATGACTTAACAAAGAAAGTTTAATTTACAATGCAAACCTTTGACATAATACCTACAAAATATATTCACGAGATTTACATTCACAGGCTCGATCCTCAACGTATAAAGCTTAGAGTCAGTAAGCACTGAAAGTTAATGAATTTTCCAAGTAAATTAAAATCATATGCAAATGACAGATTCTATCCCCTATGCTTGAAATAAAGTTGACAAAGTAGACATAAATGTTATTCTACATGACTATATAATTCTATAAATGACATTAATAATTTCTTACTTTCATTTAATACCTAATTTGAAAATCTTTCATGTTCAAGTAACAAGATCACACTCTTTTCGATAATCCTCTAAACATCAAATCTAAGTCTAATTAGTATAAGTAAAAGACTTAATAATAAAATCCTAGAATTATTCCACAATTTTATACAAAGTGTTTAGTATATTCATTACACCAATTGCTCTTCTCTTCATAATACTTTCCCCAAGGGCGTATAGTCAATGGTCTGATAAAATTAAATCAATCAAATATCCAGATGATGGTTATATAAATCAATCGGAGAAATTTGCATCAATTCAAATTATAATGCAAATGATTTTGGTTCTATATAACAATAGCAACAACAAATCAAAAAATCCTTCTTCTGTGTCATTAAGTATCAAATTCTCATTTAATTCTAATAAAATAATATCACTTTTTATACTATCTAACCAAATTTTCTTAGGTAGGTCTACATCTACCTTTTTTTAAATCAAATCTAATACATCTACTCTCCTGGGTCATCGGGCGACATTTTATGTGAGCAAAATGATCTAAGGTGACTCTCTCTAATTATTATCTACCCGTAGAGCTACTTCAACATTTTCACGTATATATTCGTTTCGCATTTTGTCTCTAAGTGTAAAGCCACTAATCCACCAAGCATCCTCATCTATACACTTAACTTCAATACAACAACAACAAAACAAGCCTTTATCCCACTATGTGGGTTGAATGAATCATTCGTCTCCATTGTGTCTTATTTTGTGTTAAATTCTCATTTAATTCAAGTATAGAAGGTCATTTTGTATATATCTTAACCAAGTCCTTTTAGGTTTTACCTCTTTCTTAACATAAGGCAAATCTAATTCATCGACTCTCCTAACTTCAATAAAATATAATTATGAAATCTAAAATTAATGAAGTGAAATTTATCACAAAAATATAAAGCAAAAACCAATCAAACCTCCATAGCAGTTAGTTGAAAGTAACAAATTTAAGATTATCTAAAGCTTACAAAAAGCAATATCATATCAAGCATACTCCTATGGTCACTCTGACATGATATCATGTCGGTAAAATAAGGCATGTGCCCTCTTTCTACACAATTTTGCAACAAAATGATACCACAAAAATAGATTATGACCAAGGCCTTCTAATAAAGTGGTTTTCCCTCACAATTGTATTACAATTAAGATAACAACTCGTATGTTCCCCAAGAGCTCAACATCTTTTAAGTAATAAATCAAAAGATACATTTAATAAGACACAAAACTCTATATTAGCTAAAATTAACATGAAATTATCTTCTTAAACAAGCATCCACCTTAAATCTAAAAGATCCCTTAAATAAAGCAACATATGGCTGCCAATAAGAATCTTTTATTTTGGTTAAGTCAATTATCCCTCTGACTAAGTAGATCAAGGATCATGACAACCAAAATGACAAAACTATGGGATCTTAAACAAATTCATCACAATTTTTCCACTATCCACTTTAAATTAAGAGTGGTGAATTTCTTAACCTTAATTCATAAATTATTGCTACTTTCCGCTAAGCCCCTAATGCCCAACAAGTAGCCTTAATTAAAAGTTTTTTTCTCATCGTTGGAGAATAATTAATCATAACTTCTGCCCATGTGAAACTTAGAACCAAATATAAAGTCCTTACAAAGAGAATGAAATCTCTAGGCAGTATCTTAAATGAAATCTAATTTGCCTTCTAAAAAATTTGACCTAAAAACATATAAAAACTATCAAAAGAATCTAAAACAAAATTTTCGAGTCCACACACACACCCTTTAAACAAAATCAATGTCGAATCTATAAGATCTCCTTAAACAATGCAACCTATGGCTATTCACAGAGATCATTCAATCAAGTTACACAACTTAGATCAACTACTTCTTTTGACTACTAGGCTAAAAATTACAACTAGCAATGACAAAATCATGAAATATTGATAGGGTATGTCACAATTCCTCCCACCATTCATATTAAGCTAAAAGTGATAAATTTTCAAATTTTTAAAATCAAAATGGTTGCTACTATATGATAAACATTTATCACCTAAATAACTAGTTTTAATCAAAAGTCTTTATCATTGTTGAGAGGAATAATTAACCATAAGGGCTTTGCTTATATGAAACATAAAATACAATCATAAAGTCTAAACAAAATAAGAATTAAATCTCTAAATAGTGTCTTAGCTACAATCTAAAATATCTTAAAAATCTCCCTCATAACCAATAAAACTCTCTTCGAGCCAAACATAAATTTTTTAAGACCGCAACAAGTCTTTTAAAAGCCATAATATGTCTAACAAAATTGTAATGAGCTTGAAAAACAACCCTAATAAGCATATGATTGATCATAAGATTATTTAAAATTAAAATTGATTCACATTTTACAACCCATCTTCTACAACAATGACCACCCTTCACCAACCATTGCACACCATTAATGTTGTCATTAACTACCAAAAATGACTACAACTAATCACTAACGACCACTACTATCAAACATTACTTTTTTGATAACACCATCAACATTTCACATCCAAATAACCCATAATCTTCCTATCTCTAAGAGATAAAATTCTTTGTATGTTAATTGGGCTAAAATGAGCCTTAACTGACAGGCTTAAAGTCTATTTGGGATAGCTGCAGCTGTCTACAAAATTAGTGGTGGAGCTATTGCAGAATGAATTATAGTGAGTATTACAAAAAATTTTAACTTTAAAAAAGTCAAACCGCAGCTTTCTAGCAATCACTGCACTCTAGCAGGTCAGGTTGAAAAACGCAGCATTCCTGTCATAGCTTCTTTAAAATGCAGCTGGAATACAGCTTGTCAAACAGCTCTGTGGTGCAGTTTAAGTCGCACTGCACCACCACCGCCTCCCCAAATGGGACCTTAATAATCCCTTCATAAGTTAAGTCTAGCCCAAGCCTATGATAAGTGTTGAATTGCTTAAATAAATGGGTTTATATAGACATGGGTATCCCATTTATAACCTTACTCCTAATAGCTGCAAAGAAAGGTAGTATTTCCATGGAACAAGTAGAAGCGCCACTCTAGAAGTAAAGCACGCATTGTAGTCTGGCTCGATATACCCTTAAATCTTTCATATATGTTAATAAGGGATATAGAAAGCAAAAGGCAAATCTGTGAACTTTCGCTTGGACATTATGATTGGAGATAAGATTAACTCCTGCTGAGTTGTGATTTGCTTGTCCCTTTGCTAATATTATGCATCTAGAATATTAACAAATATTTTCCGAGTCAATTTTATTAGAACAATTATATCAACTGAATAAATATACCAAATTGCACAAACAAACGCTACTGAAATCACTTAAAGTTTAGCTTTCAGGCAGCATGCTTTTTTAAGTATTGCTTTTTTACGTTCCAAATGGTGTTCTATAGTCTACATTAGGATGTAAAATAAATAAGCTAGCAAATTAATTAATAGACTCAAAAAACGTCTTCAAAACATTATTTTGGCAAACCTTGCATAAGTAGATAACCTTCATTGCAACCACGATTAGCTTCAGTGATTCTATTGCACATTTAAACCTTGAAATAGCAGGTTGTGTTTGAAACAGTGGCTTGTCTTACATTATATAAAAGTAGAAGTTTGCCCAGAAAAGCATATAATATATTAGCTATTTATTTTAAATGAAAACCAATAAGTGATGTACAAGTTCAAATATTTTAAATATGTAAGTCTCAACTATTTGACTCTTATAACACCTAAGCTCAAGATAACTTTACAGTTTCAATTTTATTTTTCTAAAAAACCAATAGCCCACTTTTCATTCATTTTGTCTGAGCTTGAAGAGTGACAGAATGATAACAATCATAGGCATCATGCCAAATGCATGGGAGGATGGGCAGCTGCATATAGTCTTAATCTGCCAGCATTTATACTGAGGCAAATTAGCCACCACTCCACGGCTGATCCCAAAATGCTAATGACTACACAAGTTTACTTCTCAACTTCATTTTAGAAACAAGAATTATTATTTCTCATCTAGTCTTATGCGTAATTAACCTTCCCAAATCAAAGAATGGTATACAAGATTTAACTTCTATATGATCAGATCATGCTAGAATCCAACTCAAGCTTCCTTCTTAGATAGGCGTTAGACCTGTCATGACCTGTGGGATTAGGCACTGCTGCGGACTCTGAATCAATATTTACCAAGCCCAAAACAACACCAACCGCGCAGCCAGCTTATGTTATCAAGCAAGCGGAATTGACAAGATCAAACTAGCATGTAGCCTTCCACAAGAGGAATCAAATTCTGAGAAAAATATTTAAAATACACCCAGATTTCATGTTAATTTGCATCCATCGCATTTCCATAATTATGAGCATATAGTTCATGGCATACCAAATTCATCATGCTAGAAAGCAATTAAAACTAAAATTCAGGCCACTGCAAGAACAATAACAATAAGCCTTTATCCCACTATATGTCAGCTACATGAATCTTTTTTCTCCATTAAGTCATTATGTATCAAATTATCAATTAATGCTAATAAACTAAAGACATTCTTTATACATCATAATCAAGTCTTATTTAGTCTACCTCTACATTTCTTAACACAAGGCACATCTAATATATCTACTCTCTCTGGCTCAAATTTGTTTTATGTGGTCATCATCTAAGGAAACTCTCTCTAATCTTACCTATCACTGGAGCTACTACAACCTTATCACGTATATATTAATTTCGCATTTTATCTCTAACCGTAAAGCCACTCATCTACCTGAGCATCCACGTCTCTATAACACCTAACTTAATTTTACACATCTTTTTTACTAGCCAACATTCTGCACTATAAATCATTGCAGGTTTTACCACTATTTTATAAAATTTTCCCTTAATACTAAGCGGTACTTTTCTATCACAAAATAGGTCAGATGCATTCCTCCATTTCAACTATCAACCTTGAATTCTACTAATAACATCCCAATCTATTTCACCATCATTTTGAACAATAAACCCGACATATCTGAAACATTCACTCTTTTTAATAACTTGATCACCCAATATCACAACCCTACTATTAGATCTCCTACAACTAAAATTACATTCCATATATTTAGTTTTAGATCTACTTAAACGAAAACCTTTAGACTCTAAAGTTGACCTCTGCAATTCAAGTTTTTTCGAACTCCCTCTAATCTTATCAAGAAGAATGTCATCGAAAAGCATACACTAAAGTACATCCTCCAGTAAATGTCTAGTAAGAACATCCATAACTAAAGCAAAAAAGATATAGGCTTAAAAGTGATCCTTGTTATAATCCAATTGAAATAGGAAAATATTTGGTCAATCCTCCTTGTGTTTGAACACAAGTAACAACTTTAGTAGACATCCTTAATGACTTGAACATAGTCAATATTAACTCTCTTTTTCTAGAACTCTCTAAAGCACTTCTCTTAGAACTTTATCATAAGCTTTCTCTAAATCAACAAATATCATATGTAGATCCTCCTTACTTTCTCTATATTTCTCTATCAAACCTCTCAACAAATGTATAGCATCCATAGTAGACCTACCTGACATGAAACTAAACTGATTTTGAGAAACTTTTGTATCACATTGTAACCTATGCTCAATTACTCTCTCCCAAAATTTTAATGTATGTCACATTAATTTAATTCCTCTATAATTTACACACTCTAATACATTACATTTATTCTTAAAAATATGAACCAACAAACTCTTCATGCACTCATCCAACATTTTTTTAGTCTTTAAAATAACATTAAAAAGATTCATAAGCTAAAAAATTCCTTGATCTCCTAAGCATTTCCACACTTATATTGAAATATCATCAAGTCCTGTTTTTCCACACTTCATTTTCTTTAAAACTTCTTCAACTTCAAATTTACTAATACGATGATAAAAATAAAATTCTTTATTTTTTCTTAGAGTACTAAGGTTGCTAAAATTAATTATATTCTGAGATCCTTAATTGAAAAGTTTATCAAAATAACTCATCTACCAATTTTTCAATATTCTTTTCTAAGAAAAATATTTAATGATTATAATCATTAATATACTATACTGAATTAGATCTTTCTTATCCATTTCTTTTATCTTCGTGTTTAAACTTTAATATCTAATATATTGTATAAATCACTAAAAACTAAATTTTTTGCATCACATATTACTTTCTTGAAATCTCTACGAGCAACTTTATATATTTCTCAATTTCTTCGAGTTTTTACATTTAAATCAAGTTTTATAACAAAGCTTCTTATTTTTTATATTCTCTTGCACATTTTGACTTCACCTAACAATTTTTATTAAAAGAAGCTTTTCCTTTAGATTTTGCGAGTGTATTTTTTGCAACTTACTTAATCTACTTTTCCATATAACATATAACGTTAATTCTCTGAAATCCAGAATCTTGTAGTTTATTCTTAAAAATATTTTTATTAATGTTCATTAAGTACCCCATCTAATCTTATAACAATGTTTCAATTTATTTTTCATCTTTCAACGCTTCATCTTAAAATCTAAGTAGTAGTCGATGTTAACTTTCACTGAAATGACCTTATAATCTTTTCTGATCTAAAGATCTATTTTTCTTATCGAAAATAATCAATATGTGTTTTATTAGATCTATTCTTATAAATTATAATATGCTCATCTCTTATCTTAAATAAATTATTAGCAACTACAAAATCATAAGCTAAAGTAAAATCTAATATATTCTTACCTTCTTTATTCGTTACTCTAAATTCATAGCCATCATGAATGCTTTTAAAATCTTATATCACTCTACCAACATTTTCATTTAAATCTCCTCAAGTAAATATTTTTTTTCAAGAGGTAATCTTTGTATTAATCCCTCTAAGTCATTTCATAATTTTTCTTTTGAGTCTACATCCAAACTAACATGAAAAACATAAACACTTATACATTAATAATCTTAGTATCAATAACAATCTTTAAAGCTATAATTCTATCATAAATCCTATTAATATCTACAACATTATCCTTCAAACATTTATCTATAATCACGACTACATCATTTATATTTCAACTCCCACCTGAATATCAAAACTTAAAAGCTAAATTCTCAATCTCCTTAGCCTTCTCCCCAATCCATTTATTTTCTTGAATACATAAGATATTTATCTTCTTATTAACCATAGTATCCATTAACTCCATTAATTTATCTGTAAGAATACTTATATTCCAACTTCCTAACATAATTCTAGTTTCATAAACTAACTTCTTTATCGGCATTCGTCCATAATGTAGGAACTCTTGCTTATTTAACACTACATCCAAGCCGATCACGTGCCGCATACTATATTCGGTCATACGTAAACTTCGAAACATCCTAACATTAGCACTATATTAAAGAATTCATATCATGATTTTTTCGATAAGTTTTACATTGGTTGTCGACTACCTAACTCAACTCTCCACTTTTCTCATCCAGACTTAAGACTTAGGCAAAGGAAGTGTTTAAAATTCAAGCCACTAATTCTTCCAAATTCCTCCTTTGATTCACATATAAAAGTCATATCCTAGAAGACATTTTGTGTTAAACAACACAAATTTGAGCATCAACAACCATCTATTCATGGCTTGTTAATGAATGGCTTAATAAATGAAATATCTAGAGTGTTATTAGTCATTCAAAATTCATAACAATTGCACTCCAAAATTCATCCCTGTAAAAACAAATGTCATTTCTGTCATGGAGAAAGATTTAGTGAATTTGTCACTTTCTAGAGATTGGCTGAGGTAAAGAAGCATATTGCACTCTTTAGAAGTTGAATTTTTTTTGTGTTTGACCAAATAATTCAGTTCATAGTTGCACAGTAACTCAATCACGAAACTAGGAAGACACAAATAAACCATGAATCTTACTATGCAGACATCAGCAATTGAGCTTCACTTCTAATTCAAAGAGTAAAAACAGACCTTCTCTTCAGATGGTACTTTCTCAGAAACTTTTGATACTGCGCCATTTGGAACGCTTAAACAGTTCCTGTAGCCAGCCTCTTCCAAAGAAAGCTTATCTATTTCACCCTCAACCTACAGTTGCGGGTAAATGTATAAAATAGTATGAACTGAAATGAAAAACAAAAGCATTGAAATTAACATGATGTAAATAGGCCGTGGGTTGACATGTTACAATAATGATATCAGTTCCAGGTGCTACATCATCAAGTCCATAAAATATTTTTTCAGTGCCTTTTTCCTAGCATTGAAAACAACATGAAATGTTGTGAGAATCTAAACAAAAAATATATATATCTAAAATTTACTGCATTAAAAGGTCAACAAAGAGAATACTAGAAATAGAATGAGAGCCTCTCATAAATACTACGTCAACAAGACAACCAGGTTAGAGACCTACCTGGGAAAACTTTTTCTCAATATTTACTTGCAGCTGACAAGTTTTCCACTTCGTCTGTAAGTAAAAGCAATAACAATCTGCAGGCAACAGGCAATCCATAAATGTAACTCTTTTCAAATATGATCGAGGTTAAAAAATATGGTAATGCAGCACATACCTCATTACCAATTCTACGCTGCATGACTGCATTTCTTCTTAGTGTTTGCAGATATGCCTCTTCCATTGAAGTATGCAATAAGCTGAGATAATCCAGAAGGAACGGTAAATAATGACATCAGGTATTTGAAGAATAAATTAGCATGACTGTAGAATGTGATACTAGCAAGGGTGATATCAAGCCGGCCTTGAGCAAACTGCTTCTCAAAATCAGACGTTCTGATTTGGATAGAGCTAAGTTCTACTCGTGTAGAAAATGATTGATTCGAGCTGAGCTTTGAGTTGCTTCAATCCAAGTCTATTCATTTATAAAATATTTTCTAAATTCCTTATTACTTTATATACATACATATGTGTATATGTATATGTATGTATGTCAATATGAGTGTGTGTGTGTAAATAGATATATAGATATATTTGTGTGTGTGTACATAGATATAAAGATATATCTATGTGTATATAGATATAGATATTTGTGTGTATACATACATACATACATACATATATATATACACATATATATATATGTGTGTGTGTGTGTGTGTGTGTGTGTGTACAATAACAACAACTATAAGTCTTTATCCCATTATGTGGGGTCCACTACATGAATCATTGTGTCCTATTAAGTGTCAAATACTCATTTAATTCTAATAAAAAAAAGTTATTTTTTATACTTCCTAACCAAGTCTTTTTAGATCTACCTCTACCTTTCTAAACATAAGCTGAATCTAATGCATCAACTCTCCTAGCTAGGTCATTGAACGACCAACATTTTATATGACCAGACCATCTGAGGCGACTCACTCTAATCTTATATGCCACTAGAACTACTCCAACCTTTTCACGTACATATTTGTTTAAAATTTTATCTCTAAGTGTAAAATCACTCATCCACCTGAGCATCCTTATCTCTGCAACACTTAATTTTATGCTTCTCTTTTACTAGCCAACATTTTGTGTCATAAAGCATTCCAGGTCTCACCAACATCTTATAAAATTTTCCCTTAAGTTTAAGTGACACTATTCTATCACACAATAGGCCCGATGCATTCCTCCACTTCAACCATCAAACTTGAACTCTAGTAATAACATTCACATCTATATCACTATCACTTTGAACAATAGACGAGATATCTAAAATGTTCACTATTTTTAATGACTTGATTTTCACAACCCCACTATTATATCTTTTACAACTAAAATTACACTCCATGTATTCAGTTTTAGATCTACTCAAACGAAAGCCTTTAGGCTCTGATGGGACCTACATAATTCAAGTTTCTCTTGAACTCCCTCACTAGTCTTATCAACAAGAAGAATATCATCAGCAAAAAGCAAACACATAGGTACATAATCCCATAAATGTTTAGTAAGAACATCCATAACTAAAAAAAAGATATGGGCTTAAAGCTAATTCTTGATGTAATCTAACTAAAATAGAAATATACTTGGCCAAACCTCCTAGGTATGAACACAAGTAATAGCTCGGTATACATATCCTTAATGATTTGAATATAAACAAGATTAACACCCATCTTTTCTAGAACTCTTCAAAGTTTCTCTTAGAACACTATATCATGCTTTCTATATATCAACAAATATCATATATAGATCCTCCTTACTCTCTTTATACTTCTCCATCAAACCTCTCAACAAATGTAAAGCATCCATAGTAGACCTACCTGACATGAAACTAAATTGATTTTGAGAAACTATTCTATCACACAATAGGCCCGATGCATTCCTCCACTTCAACCATCAAACTTGAACTCTAGTAATAACATTCACATCTATATCACTATCACTTTGAACAATAGACATGAGATATCTAAAATGTTCACTATTTTTAATGACTTGATCGCCCATTTTCACAACCCCACTATTATATCTTTTACAACTAAAATTACACTCCATGTATTCGGTTTTAGATCTACTCAAGCAGCCTTTAGGCTCATGATGGACCTACATAATTCAAGTTTCTCTTGAACTCCCTCACTAGTCTTATCAACAAGAAGAATATCATCAGCAAAAAGCAAACACATAGGTACATAATCCCATAAATGTTTAGTAAGAACATCCATAACTAAAGCAAAAGGATATGGGCTTAAAGCTAATTCTTGATGTAATCTAACTAAAATAGAAATATACTTGGCCAAACCTCCTAGGTATGAACACAAGTAATAGCTCTAGTATACATATCCTTAATGATTTGAATATAAACAAGATTAACACCCATCTTTTCTAGAACTCTTCAAAGTATTTCTCTTAGAACACTATATCATGCTTTCTATATATCAACAAATATCATATATAGATCCTCCTTACTCTCTTTATACTTCTCCATCAAACCTCTCAACAAATGTAAAGCATCCATAGTAGACCTACCTGACATGAAACTAAATTGATTTTGAGAAATTTTTTGTATCACGCAACCTATCTCATTCTCTATCTCATAATTTTAATGTATGGCGGCACATTAACTAAATTCCACTATAATTTGCACATTCTTGTGCATCATCTTTAAAAATAGAAACTAACAAACTCTTTCTCCACTCATTTGGCATCTTTTTAGTCTTTAAAATACTATTAAAAATATTAGTAAGCCAAGAAATTCCTTGATCTCCAAAGCATTTTCACATTTTACTGGAATATCATCAAGTCTTACTGCTATTCCACACACTATATTTTCTTTAAAGCCTCTCCAACTTTAATTTAATTGCTACGACGAAAAATGTGTGTGTGTGTGTGTGTGTGTGTGTGTGTGTGTGTGTTGTGTGTGTGTGTGTGTGTGTGTGTGTGTGTGTGTGTGACGTAAGTGTGACATATATACATGTGTATATATTGTTAGAAGGTTCAAGGCATGCATATATTAATGAAACCCATAGATTAATGCTAAAATGACAATTATGATCCCATGGATTCATGTGAGGAGGTAAGCTAAAATCTCTTGGACTCCCATCAAAAGAAAATTAAGATCCCACAAATTCATGCCATGGAAAAAAATCCATGAACAATTTTTGAGTCTATATTTATCTTTATAACTACAAATATTTTCTTATTTCATTCCAAGATCATTTCATATATTGGCTTCAATCAATACTATGTGAAATAAGAAAATTTCCTTCCTATTCTTGTGCTATCCACACTGTTGCCTAATCTCTTTCCACTACGTCTTGGCCTTCATTGCCTTATGCATTCTCACCCTACATCACCACACTATCCAATACCCTTCATCACCCAACAGTTAATGCAAACACTATCAAGTCTTGTCACTCGCCTTCAATGTCATCAACCTTCAAGCTAATGATGACCTATTCCCACACCACACTCCAATTAACGTAATTTCTTCACTAAACTGTCATTGATTCTTCCGGGATTGGACCACATTGCATGATTTTTTTCACGTGATTATGTGAAGAGAAACTACATTTTCTGCCTCAATCTCTACACTATTTTAACTCAAAATTATGCTTCTAATTGGGAATTCACGTCAATGCAACATTGATGATCTCTTCATGTTGCTCTACGCCTACCAAGATCTCATTTATTCCTACTACTTTATGTTGATATCCTTGTTTAAAAAGGCATTCAAAGTGCAAATAAAAATGCCTCAAGGCTTAAGCCACATTGCCATCAATAAGCATCATTTTATTTTAGGGATTTGTTGCAGCACCTCAATGAGCATATGTAAAAAAAGTTATATTATATTGTATTATATTATATTAAAAGAAGATTTATATACATACAAGATGCAATTCTTATGTATTTACATATCTAATGCTTAAAGTTTGATATTTACAAATATAGCATTTTTCCTATGGATAAAAAGGTGCATTTCATTTTAAAAAAATAATGAAGGTGATATTTTTTATGTAATATTAAAAATTTAGGTATTATATATGTAAATATTAAAATTTAGATGTTATATATATATGTAAATATATAAAAATTGTGTTGCATGTAAATACTCCTATATTATTTGTATTTAAACATGTTTAAAGATCAATTCAAACAAAAAGTATTTTTCTTGTTTATTTTTGGTTCCACAAAGCCTACACATTCCCGTTCTCTGCCAAGTGGCATCAAAGCCTATCCTTATTCCTTTGACGACAAGTATTGGCATAAGAAAGTTGATAAAGTATGATGAGTGAGAAATGGGTGCCAACGATGAATGATGACTTGAGCAAGCCGCATAGCGGCTCAAAAACTTTAACTTGTGATGATCATTAATAACAAGTACAAAGCCTCCCATGAAACCACCAAGGAAGCAATTTTTCTAGACCAAAGCAAAGAACAACGGTAATGACAGAGGGGCCCAAGATGAAAAACATGCTTGTGATGACCAGCTACTATGGAATTTAGATGATTGCAAAATTGATGCGATCAACCAACAAATGTGATAACTAATCGCAGCATCGATGCAATAATGCGAATAGGTTTTGAAAGGCACCAATATCCATTATGAGTGGAATGGGTTTTGAAAAGACAACAATAAACGAGTTCATGACAGCGACAAATGCAAGAATCCAAAAGATATAGTTGATTATCTAGTTCATGAACATCACATGCCATGGTGAATCTTGAACTGTCAATTGCAAAGAAGTTAATCCAAGGTTTATAGAATTTTCAGAAATAGTTAATAGAGTTTCATTGTCAGCCAATTTATACGAGGCTGCTGAAAAGGATAAAGAGAGCTCTGTGATCAAAGGTGAAACAGTCTTGGCTGAATGGTGAAAGTGCCTTGGCCCATTTTGAAGCCTTTATGTAAAGGAGTCCTTCAAGCTTAATGCTCTCAGTGAGCATGTTGTACTTTGTGATGTCGATGTATGCATTCCTGCAGTCTGACAATATCTCTCCAAGTGAAGAGCGGATTAAAGAATGCCCCTCTAGAAATTTATGTCACTCTACTGTGTACAGACCAATAATTGATGTGGTTGCTAAGACTGATAACTCTTTGTACGTAAATCATATCCAACAACTGGTGAATTTATTTGTCCATCACCTGGAAAACAATGTGCGTGTAGAGAAAGTTCATGATTGAGAAAGATCAGCTAGTGGTGTCACTTGTGCAGAACAGACCTGTCATACAATGAAAGGAATTGACGTTTATACAAAGTGAAAAAACTTATTTTTCCACCAAAGATGGTTTTGAGAATGATCTTCCACTGAAAGTGCATGGTTTTGGTGGAATTAGGTGGCATAGTCCCCTAAAACATCTGTAGGATGCCAAATCACTTTATCCAGATGTAAACTTGACGTAGGTAAAACAGAGATAGGAGATCAAATTAATTTTAAAAATACACAATATCCAATACTTGTCACTGTCACACATGTATCTGAGCTCAATGCTCTGAGCATTAAAGAGAACGGTCTTGAGATTGGTACTTCTGTAAGGTTTAATAGACGTCAAAAATTTCTCATCAAGGTGATAGCAGAGCGAGATATTCATGAAACGTCCTCAGGGCTAGTTGTGATCAGCTAAAATATTTTGCCCGAAAGGAGAAGAAAACAACGCTGCTTCTGTTGATGGAAATATCGACAATACTAGTCTAATTTCATATTTAAATACCTTTGGATGGCTGCTAAAGCAACGTTCCACAATTTTGACTCAAAAGGGAACATCAGAACTGTTCATGCTAAGATTTCTCTCATGGCTACGCAAAGTTAATAAGTTTTTATCTTACTTTTCTCAAAACATCAAATCTTGTATTTCATATTTTACTCTTCATGACAGTAGTATCCCCCATAAGGGGATTTATTTGTATTTATATCTTTCGGATCAACTAAAAGAGTAATAGTATTTTTCTAGTTTATTTTGGGTTCCACAAAATCTGTACATACCCCATGCATTGCCAATTGTGCTCAATCTTTTGTAGAGATTTTTTTTATCTCTGTTGAAGTTGATTGCCCCCATGATGAAGGCATCTACTCAAACAAAATCAAGGCAAAGAAAGATAAGGAAGAATCTAATAAAGAATAGATTGAACGATTTAGAAAATAATTAGAGATGACAAAAAGGCCAAAACCTAGTGGTCAATGCTCCTTATCACTATCAAATAAGTTTATCCTTATGAGTAAAAGTATTAGATAATGTCATCACTGACCCCTGAATCATTAAATCAAAAGCCATATATCATCACATGACGCATTCTTCATCAAAGTGTAACACCTACGATCCTTGTTCATATAATAGTAAAAGCTCTCTTGTTGATGGTTTTCTTACAGCAATAAAAAAATTAAGAGGATCAAGCTCAATCCATTATTTGTTCAAATTTACGTTCAAAAACTCACTCATGATATGAATTAAATAATTAACTTATTTTACCACTTCTTATTTTAGGACCAAAAGACAAAGAAGAGAATTGATTTTGCAAAGAAAAAGACAGACTTTTATCTTTTTAAAACATGAAGTAAAAGAGTGTCAACAATGATATATATTTATCTTTCTTTTCGTTAAAAAAAGATACCATCTGGTTTCATCATCATTATCTTGGTCACCCTTCATTTGGTACTCAAAACCGTGTTCCTTCTCTTTTAAAAGCAGTTAGTTTTAAAACTTTTCATTGTGATATTCGGTACTTAAAAAACCATGTTTCCTTCTATTTTTCATTACATATCCGTGAAAATTAAAAAAAAAAATTTATTTGGCAATGTGTGAATACAAGTGAACTTACAAATAAAGATGAACAAATAGGTGCAGCAACAAAGAGTGGGATGCAATGCATTGTACAGCGTGTACATTGTGCACTAAATACAATGCAAAGCTACTAATTAAACACATGCAATACATTGCATCAAAAAGCATGTAACATACACTTGCAAGCATTTTGAAGAAAAAACAAGTCAAAGGACAAAACATTAAATTAGAAATAAAAACAAAATGACACACTACTTTCAATGAAAATTTAATGTGAATAAAGGTGCATGGTGCATCATAACGTAAGTGATCTACACTTTAATGTGACCCAATTAAAAAATGTACAAATTCAATTTAGTTCAAGTTTGTTTGAGCTCAAATAAATCTATATTGGCACGTCATTTGCACTAAGAAATCCAGAATGTGGCATCTATTAATTTCAAGAGGACAAAACTATGAAAAGTACAAAGAAAAACTAAAAAATTAATGAAACATTCGGGAAAAAGAAGCATGCCAAAAGAGCTTAAAAATACTTACAAAAAAAAAAATATCAAAGAAGAAAAAATCTAAGATAAATACAACAAAATTATGAAGCTTCAAAAAAATTCTAGAAGACATGTTTCATGCCCCAAAATTTCTCAATATTCTATTGAGAGTCTGATTCAATACTCTCCATTCGACTCAAAATATGTAAGTTCATGAAATTCTAAACATATAAAGAATATAATATCAAGAAAATAAAGGCTCAGCCAAGCCTATCCTTTGCATGTGAGAAGCAAAGTTGATAGGATATGTGTTCCAAAAACTGCCTAAATTGCAAAAGAAAAATGAAGGGTTGCCTCCCCTGTAAGAAAAAATCATAAGTAACAACCTATGAGCCTCTCCATTACCAAAGTAATAAGCCCCACCTCAAGGTCTAATCCTATGCATACATTAATAGAGTAGACAAAGCATATAATGTTGTCCAAGATTGATCCTCTACATACAAAAATTAGAGTCAATGCAGTTAATTCAATAACTGTTAAAAGCTTGACCATCCAGTTGCCAAAAAGCATAATCCTCTACATATGAAAAGTAGAGTTGGCATGATTAAACTAGTGATTGTTCAAAGCTCGATCCTATACAAATTGAAGTAGAGTGGAAACGTCTTAAAACCCAATAATTTTCTAAGGTCAAAACACTACATGTAAAGAGTGGAGTTGATAAGATCCACAAACTAGTAATTTCCAAACCTAGCCCTCTATACACAAGTGACAAAGTTGACACAAACGCAAGAAGAATAAGAAACCAGCATTTGCCCAAAATAAGCAACCAAAGTAAGTGTTGGCCAAACTTCAAATAATGAAAAAAATATTAAAACTTGTCGGCACTAAAAAAGGAAAACTTGAAACAAAAATATGAAGAAGACTCACACCAACCAATATAACATTTATTGTCTTGAATTGTGTGCCACCGCTTAGTCATTAAGATCAAATAGAGACAATCAAATCCCACCCTCCAAATTATAATCTCTTGATAGGTCATAGACATGCACAAAGTTATATGGTTGATTTAATGTCAAAGAAACAAAACAAGTTTGTTGAAGCGTAGCGATATGTAGGTGTAGTTACGATATATTATAATTGAAGGGATTGCCAAAATCTGAAACTCTTAAGATAAATCAAGTGGGAAGTTGAAGACTTTGACTCTAATGATAGACGTTATTAGAATAACTTAACCGAGGGAACCCTAATCATATATATGCCTTGAAAATTGAAGGACAAATTCTAAGGCAACATCACAACCATATGATGGGTGTAGTTACTATATATCATAATCAAATGGGCTAATCAAAATCATTAACTCCCCTCCCCAATAAATCAAATAAAAAGCCAAGACCACAAGTCGCAAATGGCAGGCAAGGTTAACGAAAGAACATAGCCATAAAAGTCCCACATAAATCTCAATAGCCCAAAATATAAAGCCATCAAGGGTTGATCTCAGTAACTAACTGAAAAGCTTCAAATACTATGTAAGAGGAATTCTAAAGCTTGCAAACAACAAGTCCGCTAAAAAAAAAAATAATGACTAGTTCACCAATCAAAAGCCAAGTAGGATAAAGACTGTCAGGCCATTGAAGCTATTAGCAATCTCCTCGCCAACAAGCAAAAAGACAATCATGCAAGGTAGGCTCCCACTCGACATTTTTTATGGTTAAGCTAGCTTTCTGAAGTATCTCCAATTTGACAAGCCTCAACAATGCAAAGTAAATAAGATGTCCTAGTGGTTCATGATTGGACAAAAGATAAAAACCTAAAAGGGTCTCAACTCTAAATATGATACTCATGACCTATAATGAGAACAATCATCATAAATTATAACTAAAAAGAATACTCATCATAAAACACTCCATTAAGATTCTAAAGGACAATAATACATTCAAACTCATTTTCCAGATGATGGGAATAATTATTGCAAATCAAAATCAACAAGAATTGTCTAAACTCAGCACTATAAAATAAGTATAAAAGGCAAAAAAAAGAAAAAAAAACTCAAGCAATAATGAACCTATTCAACTCAACAACAACAAAGTCATTCATCCATCCTCTACATGAGTTTGCTAAGAAAGATAAATTTATGTTACTCCATAACTCATAAAAAATAATATCATATCAAGTGATTTCATTGACTACACTCAAAAATCACATGTCAATAAGAGTATAATGCATGCCCCATTACCAAGTGATTAGCCTAACTACAATGACGCCACTATATTATGATTATGGCCTAGGCAGATGATCCAAATGATTAGGTATATGAGCTTTTATCTAACGGGCAATTAATAAAGCATAAAGTCTTCAATTAACTAAGGTCAACTTATAATCGATGCTATGAAAAGTTCTTACAATTTTATTTGGTCGATTGGATAATATAACTCATGACTAATAATGATCCTTCAATCAAGTTAGGTCAAGTGATTAACTAGCTCCATTAACTAAGTAGATTGAAGTCCATAACAAGCCAAGAAAACAAAACCATAGGATCATGATTAGATTTATCATCATTCCATCACCATCCACTCTAATCAATTGCAAAACATCTTTTTCCCTTCAATCTAAATTGATGAAGCTAATTTAGCATTAATCAAATGTTCTTTTTTGCAATTAACAAAAAAAAGCAATAGAGGATTCTTCCTATGAGAAATCTTGAACCATATCATAAAATTTCCATAAGATGGTGAAATCTCTGAGTAGGGGCTTATCTGGAAAATAACTTATCTTCTAAAAAATCAACCTAAATTCACTGAATATATTCAACAGAGTCGAGTGGGGACTTTCAAAGTTCACACTAGTACACTCTTAAACATCTATTGTCAACCCCTTCACATTCTTCAATTGTTAAGTTAGAACTAGCTGCATCTAAGTTAATCTTTAAATCTATACATACAATTATAATCATGTTTGAAATTAAATATATTGATATATCCATAATCCGAATCCAAAAGAACTTTTTGTGTCCTCTTAAAATGCTCCATAGATTTTTGTTTTCTTTTTATCATCATAATAAATAGAGGCAAATTCAAGAAATCCATGATCTCATCAATGTGTAAATTTGATACTTCGGAATCCTAAAAATAGTCACATTGGTCTATAAAATACATAACAACTCACAAATAATTATGATTGCTAAGGAAAATGCAAAATCATTGAGTAAAAGAGAAAATACTCATGTTGTTGTGTCAGGGTTTATCTAAACCTGAGGAAAATACTTCCAACAGGTGCAAGCCCCTATAGTTAATTATACTTCCCACTCAAGGGAGAATACTTTCAAATAAAAAGGTTTCTTGGGCTCAAATTTGGGATTGATTTTGGTATTTAGGTTTACAATTAATTGATGATAAATGGCTAGTGTGATGGAGGCAAACATAATCAAGATCTCATGGTCTTGTCCATCTTATGCAAATTACTCTATTTGTCTCTTTCTCTTCCTAAACTCTGAATGCCCTCAAAATTAATGTTCACATCCAACAAACTCTTGGCAAGGAAACCCCCTCTTATAAGGACAAATTTCACCACATGAACACATAATGTATTCACCTAGCACAAATTTGTATAAAATGACTTTGTTATGGATAAGCAAATGATATGTCCGATAAATGGTAAAATTTCTACATTAAGCAATTCTTCTCATTATAATGTTTTAAACAATACCTCTGGACATAAAGGCTCTAAGTGAAGATCCTTTTCCGTGATTGTTCTATGTGTCTTATCTTGAAAGGACACAGCAGAAACACCATTTTGATTGACACTAAATCCCACTCCACTCACAGAAGCCTGAAAATATATTGCCATTGGCATATGTTATAGAAGTTCACGTTCCAAAATTTTGTGGCAGCAATACTCTATCAATCTTCATAGCAGAAGTACCTCAATACGACCCCTCCAACCACACTGATCAACTCTGAAGCATGACCACATGGCAAGTTTTCTAAAACATCAAATAGTCTGGTGAAAGTTAATGCTAGTCAGGAAAGCAAAGAACAAGATGCCAAGCATTACATAAGCAATTAAATAAAAAACTAACCCATCTTCTCGAATAAAGAGAGAAGCTTCTTTCTTTGAATCTCCACCATTGCACTAAACAAATCAACACCAAATGAAATCGGTTTAGAACATTCAAGAATGTAAAACAGCATTTTCAACAACATATCATCTATATCCAAACATTAACCATTTCCCCCACTAAATCATCAATGAATAATGAAAGAAAAACACAATAAAGGATGCACAAAGCTAATTATTAAAAAAAAAACAAATGTGGGACATCAAAAAATACCTGCGGACATACTGAGTGCATATACTGTCCGGTTTTGAAGGGCTCACACAGAATTCCTATTTCAGCCAACTTCTCTTGCAGCTTTTCGAGTCTCTCAGCTTTTATTGCTTCATCTTCTCTAGGCTCCAGACGAACTTCAAGAAAACATTTACAGCGAATAAAAAGTAAATGCAGTGAGGCAATGGTACCCAACTCAATACACTTCTACGCAGAAGCAATAAGCAAAGCAGAAACGTACTAATAAAATACCTAATATAAAATCAAATAAAACATACCAGCACCAGAGGATGAAAGAGGGGCCAAAGAGCGAAACCCGGGGGATTTTAGGGAGAACGAAACAAGTCTAGAGATGTCTCTTCGTGGGTTTGACGAGAGGACAGGATAAGCGTGAAGATGGATGAGTCGGTAGGAGAAGGCCGTGTTGGTTATCGAGGCGCCGGAGAAGAGCTCCAGGAAATGGCGAGAGCTGTTCATAAGGAATATGGAACGGAGATTTCTGTGAAATGGAGGGCTGGAAAGCGGGGGCATTGTGAGAACAAGATTCAAGATCTCATGGCGGAGGAAAGCAGCAAGGAAGTGAGCTTGGACTACAGTGGGAAGAAAGGGAAAAGGAAAAAGATAATGGGTTTCGGTTTGCGATAACGCAGACAATGCTAGGGTCAGTGGCGATTTTTTGAGTTCAGAAGCGACACACTCGACGACCTCGCACACAACCGAGAAGAATGGAAACAAGGTTTTTCAAATTCTTAAATAATTATTATATTTTTCAGAAAATTATATAATATTACAAAATTTTATGCATTTATATACCTAATTTTTAAATTTGAATATTTATATATGTAATATTTGAATATTTAATATCACAACAAAGATATCATATCATTAATTTTTTTTAAAATTAAATACAATTTTAATATATATATATATATATATATATATATATATATATATATATATATATACATATATATAAGTGTTGTGTATAAATATAAAATTAAAAGAATCATATACATATCATCCAATTTTTATATAATAACACTAACTTATAAATGGAAAGGTGCATTTTATTTTAAAAATATTAATAATAATGATATTTTTGATGTGATGTAAGAGATTTGGATATTATTTGGGTTAATATTAAATTTGTTAGATATGTAAATATATAAAAATTATGTGGGATGTATATAAATCACCCTATAAATTTTAGGTATTATATATAAATAAATAATCTATATTATATACATATATTTTGACGTACATTTTGAAAAAATTTAAACATATATATAATATAATTTTGAAAAACTTATATGCATAGCTCACAATTCTTATGTATTTATAGCTTTAACATCTAAATTTTGATATTTATAAATATAAAACTTTTTTATGCATAAAAAATTATATTATATTTTTAAAAATTGTTAATGATATTATTCTTGATATAATATTAAATATTATTATTTATATAAATATGAAATTTTAGCTATTAGATATATAGATATATAAGAATTGTGTTATGTATGTATGTAAATGCACTTATAAAATTTATATATTAATATGTAATATTTTTAATATATTTATATATCTAATATCTAAATTTAATATTTACTAATATAATAGTGGTGTTATAATCATATGCATAAAAAGTATATTTTAAGTTTATATAAATTAATATTAATGATATTTTTCACGTGATTTTAAAATTTTAACTGTTGTATAAGAAAATATAAAATTCGGGTTTTAAAAATGAAAACATTGAAAAATCATATAATAATATGTAAATCTCTTTTTTTTTTCTGTTTTTAGAATTTTCATTAGTAAGGTATTTCCATAAAGATATACCTAAATGTGGTAAGAAAAAATAGTTCAATTAAAAATATATATAATATTTTATAAAAAATTAATTTTTTTTGTATATATTCAATTATTTCTATATGCAGCTATAATGATACCAGATATATATTATTTTAACATAAAACAACTGATATTTTTTGCTAACAAAAACAACTAATTTGTAAACTTTATTTGATTTTGAGCTCAATCAAACATGCCTTAATTACAGATGCCTAATTTTCATACAATTTTTTTGAAAAAAAAAACTATCAGGATCAAGAGTGTGAGATATTTTCTTATAAATAAGAGTAAAAGTGTAAACAAATAAAGTCATGTTATAACTTGCGCTCAGCTAACCTATCAAATTGTTGGCTCAAACTAAAGCTCAAGCTTATGATGAGCTCTTTTTGGTAACGATGAGCTTGAGCAAAGCTCACGAGCTCAGGGCAAAAGCCAAAATAAAAAGAAGAAAGAAAATTATGATAGGAACTCACAAATGGAATTGACGGCCGTGATGGGAGCTCGGCATGCCTGTTGGAAAGTAAAAGCTAGAACTCCAAAAGAAAATGTCGAATGGACTAATAGAGGAGTCACAATGAGAGCTGATTAGAGAAGGAACGATTGAACCAGCAAGCGAAGTCATGTAAACAAAGTCGCGACAACAGCTCAATGGAGAAGACGTCAACAAGACCGGTCGGTGAAGTCGCGATGAGAGCTTATTAAAAAACGATTTGGAGAAGAAGGGAGGTATGTGAGATGGGAGTGGGACGAGCGATGAATTCAATAAAATGAAGAAGAAAAACTAGAGCATAAACTTAAAATTTCAGCAGCATGATGGATAATTAAATTTCAACAGGCACCCTCTATGTAACTAACTACATAACTTAGTCGACCACTCCATTGAGATCATCATATTGTATTCATAATTTTAACCAATTATATATCACCTTAGGATAATCCAACCACTCAGGTAGTGGATCTTCGGATCACAGATCTTTCTTCCTACTAATTCAAGATTAGATTTTTTGTGTTTTTCCTTAATTTCTTTCTTTCTCTTCTTCTTTTAGTTCCTACTTAGGTAGTGTGAGATCACTAATATTTTAGTATTCAATATATATATAATTGATCTACATATATATATATATCTAACACTTAAAGTTTGATATTTATAAATATAAAATATTTCCGTGCATAAAAATATATATTTCACTTTAAAATTTTAATAATTATGCTATTTTTATACAATATTAAAGATTTGGGCGGTATTTATATAAATATGAAATTTCTGTGTAATATATATAAAAATATAAGAATTATTTGTCATTTATATGCAAATTAGGGGCTTATATACATAACACATAATTTTATGTATTTATATATCTAGCATCTAAATTTTAATTTTTTTTTACATATATAACACTTTAATCCTAAATATCTCATTAAAACTTTCATCATCAGTCACTTTTTAAACTAAAATGTATTTTTATAAATATAAAAAAATATTAAATAAGTACATATCAAATGCATAAGAATTATATAATATGTATGTAAATCTTTCAAATATATATAATTTTAAGACATTTATATATCTAACATCTAAATTTTCATATTTACTTATACAATGCTTTAGTGTTATAATCATATATATACATAAACAGTCATATTTTGCCTTTAAAAAAAATTAATATTAGTCATATTTAGGTTTAAAAATATGAATATAAGAGAATTATATAATACAAATGCAAATCTCTCTCTCTCTCTCTCTCTCTCTCTCTCTCTCTCTCTCTCTCTCTCTCTCTCTCTCTCTCTCTCTCTCTCTCTCTCTCTCTCTCTCTCTCGTTATTAGAAATTTCATTAGTTGTCTTTCTAGAAAGATATACCTAGAATGTGGTAAGTAGAAAAAAAAAATAATTTATAATATTTATAAAATGATTGTTTTTTTTTTTTTGGACAGTTATAATGATTCCAAATATATCTTATTTTAACTTAAAATGACTAATATTTTTTGAGAATAAAATATTTATTTTCTAAACTTAATTTATTTAATTTGATTTAAACTAAATCAAACATACACTAAATATTGTTACTTACTTTTCATACAATTTTTTTTTTTTAAAAAAAAAAAAGAACTACAACGATCAAGAGTGAGAGATTCTTTTTTCATTAACAAAAATAAATATGTAAAAAAGTATAGCCAAGCTCTAGTCTTTTCTAACTTGAGCTCAAGCAGCCTATCAAATTATTGGCACAAGTTTAAGCTCAAATTCGAGATGAGCTATTTCGAATAACAATGGGCTTCGACTTAGCCAATCTGATGAACAAAGTCGAGACAAGCATGGGCAGAGCCAAGTAAAACCCATGATGGGCAAATGGGATAAAGAATTTTATAAATTTGTACATTTGTCCAACCTAAAAATATTTATTTTATTTTAATTAGATAGAGAATTTTATAATTTTGCCCTTTCTTAAAATAATTCATTGCCCATTTAAAAAAATAATTCCCACCTTAAGAATTATTTTGAGATGAAATAAAAAATTGTATTATATATATATCTTAAAATAAATTTAATTTTTAATTTATTGTAATATCATGTAATCAATATTTTTAACTCATGCAATCTTATTATAAATTATATTTTAGAATTTTATATTAATTTTAAGTCATAAAGATTATATATATATATATATATATATATATATATATATATATATATATATATATATATATATATATATATATATATTATTAGTTATATACCTCTTATAAATCATATTTATATTATTATATATTAATATTACAAATGTTTAATTTTTTAAAAAATATTCAATATGCACATATCAATTAATATTAATATTAACTAAATTTATAAATTACTTAGATTAATCTACTTCACATGAATTTCTTAAAAAAAAATTATTTATGCTAGTATTTCTAAAATGGATAAAGAAGATTTAGATATTTTATTAACTTTTGTAGTCATCAAATAATTTAATCTATAAATCTTGGGATTAACTAATTTATATATTTCTTAAGAAGGTGAACATAATGTAAATTATAAGCTATAATTTTCACATTCTTATTTATTTATAAATTTAATGGTATTATCTTACTAATTATTTATATGTTGACCTCCATATATGTGTCATAAGTAGAAGCTCACAAGTCAAAACCACGGAGTGGCGGTCAAATCGGGGCTCAAAAGCGTCTTGGGCGTCAGAAAATGGTCGAGACAACCTCCGATCAACGAATGGACTTTGCCGTCGCGTTCAGAATGTCGAAATTGTTTAGAATATAAATACTATAAAATCTAATGAACAATCAATTAAGCGCTCGAGCTATTAATGTGTCAACGTGCAGTTCAGAGTCGGGAAGCTGCAACGATGTCCGAACAATCTCCGTTCGTGAAACTGATCACATCGTTAGCTTCAAAACATCAAAAATTATCAAATGAGACTGTTTGCGCTCAATTTAGACGAGTCTGTGTAAATATCGAATGATTTGAAATGAAATAACCAGCAAATCGAGGTTGAAATGCCGCACACCAAAATAAACTCAAATGACCTCCGTCGTGAATAGACTTCTCCATTTGCGTTGAGCGTCTGGTCAGAATATAAATATTGCACAACTTGATGATCAACTGATCAAGCGGTCGAGTCGTCAACGTGCTTGCACGCATATCGAGGTCAGGAGGCGCCGACGTAAACCAAACGACATCCGTTCATGAAAATGATTGTCATGTTAGCTCCAAAACATCGAAACTATCAAATTAGACTATTTGCACTCAATTCGGATGAGTTTATGTGAACGTCGAACGATCAGAAGCGATAATGCGCATTTTTTAACTGAAAGTGACCCAATTCGACGCCGAAGTCGCTCAAACGACCTCCGTTCATGAAACGGACTATGCCATTGCGTCCGGAACGTCAAAATTACCTAGAATATATATCCAATTTGACTGAGATTATTGTGCTTAAAATTTTATTTAAATTAGCACGTATTTTGAGATAAATCTACTTAATTATCCTATAATTGCACCCAATCAACATCTTGAAACTTGTAGCCACCCTCATCCATAATTAACCGCCCATTCTAGCCAATAACCGATCAATAACCCATCCCTTTGTCAGCCCTCTTCACGTGGAGGTCATAAAAAAAGGTGATAATTATCTCCTATGCATGCTTCTAGACCCCGGATATCTTCGGACTGTCACTCCCTTCAGGTGGCTGATCCCCTCTTCATCCATAATGAGCTTCCCCTCCTCTGCTTGGTGTCGGCTATGGGAATACAAAAAAATATGAGCACCTCTTCTCTTCTCACCGCCTGATCCCTACTGCCAACTGCAAATTCCCCCTCATTCGTCACGATAAGCTCTGAACAAAATGTCGATGACATCCCCAACCATCCTAGGAATCTCCGTCGTCTGCATTCCTATGTTATCGGCCATCGTCGGTGGCGTTCTTGCTCTACTCTTATTCGCCGATTACTTCCACCGAAAGTGAGTTAAGGTTACAATGATCGACCAGCTCAAGCTGTGACCAGCGTTGTAAAATGATATGATCCCAAATCCTCTAATTGCAAAATTATAATATACAACAAAAAGAATTACAATAATAACAGACTCGGGATAGGAAGGAAGACTACAAACAACCAACAAAGGATTAAACCGTTCAATATACAGAGAGCATAACAAAATAATAGCCACGGAGAACAATCTGAGATGGCCAAATTGAGAGGTGGCTCTTTTCGATTTAAATACTACAATAATATCAGAGATGCAAAATACTATGCAACATTACATCTCCAACAGAGCCAGATCAGCTACAAGAAACAAACAGGAATAACATCAACAGGAGTAAAGCAACCAAAGCAAAGCCATATCCAGAGCGAAAGTTAAGTTGAGCGTAATAGCGCAAAACAGAAGAGCAGATGCTCGATATCGAAATCGAAGATCAGGTTATAAATAAATTTAGAATCAATCAAGATATAAAATAACAAAATAATAGCTTTACATATTTTGTAAATGGATGAAAAATCAGAAACCAAGAAGCTTGACAACGAACTAATATTCAGAGAGAGTAAGCAATGAGAATAACGATCCATTGTAACGAGAAAAGTAACAACTTGTAATAGAAAGTAGTTAGGCTTGCATATAAATCAGATCGAAAAAGTAAAATAGATAGTATAAATAGAGATCGAGCCAAAAGAGGGTAATCAGAATTTTAAAAGAACTTATCTTCTTCTTTCTCTCTCCACTCTTCATCTGTTTTCCTCACAGGAAACCACGTCATCCATCAGGAGAACCCTAGGTTTCTCCTCAGTCAACCCTTCCTTTCCTCTGGTGCTTGACGGCTGGTGGTCGAAAGAAACAAAACAAAGTAAAGTATAAAGTTAGGTTCTCTCAAAAGTTTCATCCCACGGCCAAGAAGCAGCCGCGCAAGCGACAAGCAAGGGTTTAGATCAAATCCAAGGATCAAATCGCGTAGAAAGCAACAGGTGTAATCCACTAACGGACATCGAGGATCAAACATGCACACAAATCAAGGAGCAAACCAAATCCATCCGCGGCAAGATCGGCTGGAGACTCGATCCAGTGGTTAGATCCAACGACTAATTACAAAGATGCTACATCCAACGTCTCAGAAAGCTTTCGAATTATCCCTCCATATTATTAGTAACTCAGCCGGGTTCCAACAACTCGGTGAGTCAACTAAACACTCAAGCGGACCGTGACCGAGCAGGAACCATTCTCCAATCAATTCCATAAGACCATATCATTGGTGCTCTTGTTGACATCACTCGTGGAAAGGAACAAGACACACATCAAAACATTAGAAGAATATGTGACAAAGGCTAAACAAAATAGAGCAAATGTCCTCAATCTATGATATTAAATGAAGTATCAAGAAGGCATGGGTTATAGAGGATAAAGCGGAGAAAAACTCTCAAGAAACGATAACAAATCCAATCAGTATGTACATCATCTCATACAGAATGCTATCCTCCAAATAGACCACAAACACAACAAAATATTAGACCTATTAAAATAGATATGCCAAGGTTTAATGGAGACAATCCTAAAGGCTGGCTGTTCAAAGCAGACCAGTACTTTCAATATTACAAATTATCGGAAGAGCAGTTCATAATTGCCTCGGTTATAAGGATGGACACTTGGTATCAATATATGCACTTAAATAATCGGTTGCACTTATAGACAATTTAAAACGGGTTATTGAGATTTGGTCCCTCTCTATCTGAGAGATTTGAGAGGAGAATTAACTAAATTACAGTGACAACAAGTTGAACTTCTGATGATTTTGAAGAACTAGTAATCAAATTTCAAGCATCCACACGAATTTTACAAAGGCTTTGAATCGGGCTTAAACATGATATCGAGGAAGTAAGAGCATTACGACCAGTTCCTTGCGCAAGCATTTCAATTGGCCAAACTCATGGAGGATAGGCTAGATGACATTCACATGGGCTGAACTACCAACCTCAAACTAAAACAACCTCAATTCGACATCCATACTACTCCCACAAACACCAATCAACATGATCAAAATAAACAGCCAATAACAATTCAGAGGCTAACACCTATACAAATGGAAGAAAGAAGAAAGAAAGGATTGTGTTTCAATTGTGAGAAAAAATATCACAGAGGATATATATGTCAAGCCAAATTATTGGCCTTCATGATAGTCAATAAGGACCAAGAGTATCAACTACAGCAAGATACTCAACCAATCTGATGGATACAAGAAGATGCATTAGAAATAAGCTTCAACAACCATTCAATCCAGGCCAAGATAAATGACATAGAGGTTGTATAAGTATACACATTATAAATAGTTCTAACCGACTTAGCTTAGAATTATAATTCAGATATAGCCCAAATACCATAGGGCATAGTGCAAAGAAGAAATGCCAGAGTTATAAGTAAAAGTTTGGGGCATAACAAGCTTCCCAATCTCAAATAAAGGCCACAAGAATTCCCTCAGAATACAATAATTACGCCACATTCTGAGAGTATCTGAGAGAGATAGAAGTACTACAACAAAGGACAGGAACCTACAACTACATCAGTAGAACATAAGACCCTTGTACAAGCAGACAGAGAAATCCAGGGGAAAGGAATGCTATCAATTGATGATCCTGAGATAGGAATTGAGAGATCATAGAAGGCAATTCATGAGTGTGATCTTGAGGACAATGTCAGTGTGAGGAGGGGAGTAATGATATGATCCCAAATTCTCTAATTGCAAAATTATAACATACAACAAAAAGAATTATAATAATAATAGACTCAGGACAGGAAGGAAGATCACAGACAGCCAATAAAGGATTAAACCATTCAATATACAGAGAGCATAACAAAAATAACGACCTTACTGATACTGATGGCCAAATTAACAGAGAGATGGCTCTTTTCAGATTTAAATACTACAATAATATCCAGAGATAGAAGCCATGCAAATACTAACAGCAACATTACATCTCCAACAGAGCCAGATCAGCTACAAGAAACAAACAGGAATAACAACAACAGGAGTAAAGCAACCAAAGCAAAGCCATATCTAGAGCCGGCAGGAAAGTTAAGTCCAGAACAGTAATAACTGCCAAAAGAATAGAAGAACAGATGCTCGATATTAGAAATCAGAAGATCCAGTAGTTATAAATAACAAAATTTAGAATCAAAAATCAAGAAATCAAGATATCAAATAACAAAATAACGACTTATTTTGTATGTAATGGATGAAACAACAAGCTCTATTAGGAAACCAAGAAGCTCGTAAACCAACTAATATTCTAGAGAGGCAGTAAACAGGAATAAAGCGATCCATTGTAGCAGTAACAACTTGTAGCGAGAAAGTAGTTAGGCTTGCATATATAGCTCAAATCCAAGCTAAGGAAAGTAAAACAGATAGTATAAATAGAGATCAGAAGCCAAACAAAGGGGTAATCAAGAATTTCAGAAAGAACTTATCTTCTTCAGTCTCCCCCTTCGTCTCCTTCTCCTGCTCACTCTTCATCCTATTTTCCCTCACCGGAAACCACCGTCATCCATCGGAGAACCCTAGGTTTCTCCTCCGATCCCAGCTGCAACCCTATTTCCTCTCTGGAGTGCTTCGACAACTCGAACAGTCGAAAGAAACAAAATAAAGTAAAGTATAAAGCTAGGTTCTCTCAAAATGATCGATAAGATTCCTTCCAACTTTCAAATATTATCTTAACTGCCTTTTAATGCGCATCGCAAGACTTCATAAAAGACACTCTTATATTAAATTTGGACTCAATACGGCCTATAATTTCTCTGGGCTTTAAATCTAGTTGACGTCTTATTGCAGTTTGGATGAAATAACTGATGAATTGTGATGTACATTGCCTGTGTCCAGCATTAAGCACTGAATGACTACAGATATGAGGTGAGCCAATGCTACCAATCCTCCAAGCACCACCCAATCTCTTACTTGAGCATGTATGCATACAAATAGTGTAGTTGGTTGAGAATGGTGGTTACATGGTACATTAAATTTTAATTGGTTTGAAGCATAAATTACATACTCAACAGTATTTATGATAGACCACCCCTGTACAATAAACTATAACTGTTTCTTATCATGAAAACGCATACCTTCAAGCAATTCATCTAGTTTGCAATTCTCTTGCTCAAAGGTTGATTCATCTGACGGGTCATCAAATGTAAGCTCCTCATCCAATTTTCTAGTTGCTTGAATACTACGCATGTATTCATTGTTACATGTCAACTGCTCTTCAATATGACTTGTTCTAATTGAGTATTCTGTAATTAGGCCTCGACCACGTGGTGGTTCGTGGCCCCAAAATATTTGTTTGCATCATTATCATCCTCCTCATCATCATCACTACTAGATCCACTAGGCATAGTTTCATATCCAACATCTTCAGGAAATAGTGGATTCATGTTATCACCTTCTGGGTCACTCATTGCAGTAGAACTTGTCCCAGCAAAATAAGCATGTTCTGTTGGTGTGGACCCATTGTTTTCCACCTAAGTACTTAGCTGAGAAGCTGGTGTGATGTACTCAATACTAGTTCAAGCTCTCTAACATTCCTTAATAATGTTCACCTCTCTATCTTCACACGTCAGTTCCTCAACTTCAACATAAATCACAAGAGGTTGCACGCATGCTGCATTAGTTACAGCTTCACAGACTTCTTCATCATTAATATGAGTTGCAATAAATCCAGCACCAATAGGAAAATGACCTACGATATTAACGAAGAACTTTGTTGGCTCTACCTTCAACAACCTCATTAATCGCTTCTCTAACTCCTCAAATTTAATCCGCTGTGGGATCTGGACTGGACGATATTTTTCACCAACATACGTTAGAATGAAATCGTCACTTATATTGAATTCACCGTAATAGAACTGACATTATCGAACTCATTTCTAAGTAATAATAGCACAACACCAATAATCATTCGCCTCACGCTCAATGTACATAATTCAATTCAGAAGAAATCGTAAATCCTAAATCCTAATGTGCATTCACAAAATACATTCTCCACCAAAGCAAATAGCTAGTCAAATCTTAACAGAAAGCAAAATCCAACAATTCAAAACTTATTGGAATAGGGTTAATGATTAATCACATAACAAAAATACTCTTCTCATAGGGTTAAGGTTTAATGACCCAAATTCAAAAAGTATTTGGTCATAGGCTATTAATATTCCACCATTAAATATAATTGATACTAGAAAAACTCTTCTCATAAATTTCAAACCCAATAATAATGACATTTTCATTGAAGTAAAATGTCTTTAAAATAATATAATGCAAGCTTGAGCAAAGAGTTATATATAAATGATTCTTATATTAATGATAAGCAAAATAAATAGGCAGTGAGGCTCACTATTAAATCATAATTAGCATCAAATGAAAGTTTAAAATATATGACATTGAAAATTAATTCATACTCATACTAATTAATATATCATGAAATGCAATATAAGATCAATAGAATAACAAAATATTTGAGGGGAACTTCCAACATTTTTCCCAAAAAAAAAAATAGCGACAATAAAAAGTTTACTTAAATAACTAGTAACATCATATGTATAAAGACATAGAGTCCATCGAGTTACAAGCTAATTGTCTAACATAAAGAAAATAAATTTTATTAGGATACATTATCCCACAAAGTTGTATGAGAATATTTTTATGATTGAATTCAATGAAAAACATCTAAATCACCTTTATTTTAGCAAAAAAAATCGTGTAAATATATATCTTCTCTCGATATATGAGATCTAATTAAAAGAAGAAAGGAGCTTTCTAACATTATTAATCAAGTAAAATGTTTTTGAATTATCCTTCTCATCGGAAATAATATAACATATAAGAAATAAACCATCCAGTTTAATCCAAATATTCCTTATATTTATTGAAAGACATAAATTACCCCCATAGTTGATAGCCATCAATTCAGCAAAAACAACTAAATATGGAAATAGAGGACAAACAAAAGCAATAATTATCTTACAAATTTTATTGATTTATTGAATTGAACTTCCTCAAAAGATGAGTATATTGGTATTAACTTATCTATTATTAATGTGGGACTTGCATGACAAGTAAGGTAGTAGTGAGTATGCCATCTTAGGTGTAGGGTTGATCGAATCACAAAAAGATTATTTATGTATGTAGATCACTATAATGATATATTATTTATTTATTTTCAAATATATTGTTTGATTTAATTGCTTAGTGGTGAATGATATACATGTTCGTATGCTCACTGTTGGTTCAAATGCACATAATTAATTTATATCAACTGATACATACATACATACATACATACATACAGACAAGCATATATACAAGTATCATCAGACAAACAGACAAACAACAGGCATGTAGGTAATGGTACGGTTTGCAAATCCTTCCGGAGCAGAAGAAGCTCTGCAAGCCAAAATATATGTAAGGAGGAATGATCACTTTGTTCCAGCTGATCCGCATATATTGAGGCGGCACAACATCACCTTGGAAAAAAGACTAACAGATGAAGAAGTTAAATTAAACCTCGAAAAATTTCTTTTAGAAATAATCTAGTAGGTACGCTGCACTTTTTGCTTTACAATACTGGCATAAAAGATGTGATAATATGGTTAGTTGATAGTGGAATTTAGAATAGAGAAATTATAGGTTGTATGTACCTATCATAATGAGAACAACCATTATAGAAATAATCGCAGTACTAAGCTAGCCCCAAATGCCATCCAAAATAGCACAGAAGGAGGAGGAGGAGGAGGAGGTGATTATAAGGGATATGGTATCCCTCGGGATAACTATAAGTAGCAGGATTCTCATGGAATGTGCGAGGAGAGGCAGCAGCAGCGATGGCAATGACACAAGCACAGTGGGCGTGGACTTAGACCAAGAGGGGTTCTGTGGTGAAGAAAGGGTGATTGGAGGTGATGGTTGCAAATAAAAGCAGATCTCCTCAAGGTCCATCATGCGGAGGGTCGGCGAGCGGCTCGAATGATTTGACCGTTGAGAGAGAAAAATATCTCTCTCGGCATTCGGCTTCCCATCTCTCTCTCTCTCTCTCACACTCCCATAGATAGACGGAAAACTCTCTCTCTCTCTGCATTTGGCTTCCCTAGGCTTTGTTAAGTTTTCCTGATTTATATTTGACTACAAATGTGAATCTTCGAATGTAGATTGTCCATCGAGCATACATCCGATCAAGGGAGTGTGTGAGAAAGAGAGATGGGAAGCCAAATGCCGAGAGATATTTTCTCTCTCGGTCAAATGTTCAAGCTGTCGTCGGCGACCCTCCGGATGGACCTTGGAGAGATCTATTTTATTTGCAACCATCACAAACACCCTCTTCACCTCTTGGTCGTCCATTTGCTTGTGCCATCGTTATTCTTCTCTCTCGCGCATGAGAATCCTGCAATTGTTAGAGATACCATATCCCTTATAATCGCCTCCTCCTCCTCCTTACTGCTATTTTGGATGGCATTTGGGGCTAATGATTATTTATAATGGTTGTTCTCATTATGATAAGGTACATTTATAATTTCTCATTCTAAATTCCCTATCAATAATCATATTATCACATCTTTTATGCCGATCTTGTAAAAAAGCGTACTACTTGATTATTTCTAAAAGAAATTTTTGGAGGTTTAATTTAACTTCTTCATCCTGTAGTCTTTTCCAAGGTGATGTCTCAATGCGGTCATTTGAAAGTGATCTTCTTACATATATTTTGGCTTGCGCTTCTTCGCTTTCTAAGGATTTGCAAAACCGTACATTACTACATGCTGTCTGTGATACTATACTGTATGTATGTATGTATGTATGTATGTATGTTGATATAAAAATTATGTGCATTTGAACCAACGATAAATTCTGTATCATATCATTCACTACTAAGCAATTAAATCAAATAATATATGAAAATAAATGGTAATATATCATTATAGTGATCTACATGCATAAATAATCTTTTTTTCGATCAACTACACTTAAGATGGCATACTCTACTACTCTTCTGCAATGTAAGTCCCAATAATAAGAAGTTTATACCAATATCATCTTTTGAGGAAATTCAACCAATAAAATTTGTAAGATAATTACTTTTGGTCCTCTTTTCATATCTAGTTGTTTTTTGAATTGATGATTCTATGAATATAAATATAAGAATATTTGATTGGCTGATGGTTTATTTCTTATATGTTATATTCGATGAGAAGGATAATTCAAAATGTTTTACTTGATTAATAATGTTAAATCTTCTTCCTTACAAGATCTCATATGTAGAGAGATAAATATTTACACTAATTTGTTTTGCTAAAATAAAGGTGATTTAGATGTTTTCATTGAATTCAATCATAAAAATATTCTCAACTTTGTGAGATAATATCTAATAAAAATTTTTTTTATGTTAGATACAATTACCTTGTAGTAACTCGATGGACTCTATGTCTTTATACGATGAGATGTTACTAGTTATTTAAGTAAACATTTTCTTTTCTTTATTTTTTTGGGAAAAATGTTGGATGTTCCCCTCAAATGTTTTGTTATTCTATCGATGTTATATTGCATTTGATGATATATTAATTAGTATGAGTATGAAATTTTCAATGTCATATATATTTAAACTTTCATTTGGATGCTAATATAATTTAATAGGTGGGCCTCACTATTTATTTTGCTTATCATTAATATAATCATTTATATATAACTCTTTGCTCAAACTTGCATTATAATATTTCAAAGACATTTTGCTTCAATGCAAATTTCATTATTATTAGGTTTGAAATTTATGAGAAGAGTTTTTCATCAATTATATTAAATGGTGGAATATTAATAATATGTTTGAATTTGGGTCATTAATCCTTAACCCTATGAGAAGAGTTTTGTTATGTGATTAATCATTAACCCTATGACCAAATAAGTTTTGAATTATTGGATTTTGCTTATTAGATTTATTTGCTTGCTTTGTGTATTTTTGAATGCACATTAGGATTTAATTTCTCATGTATGTACATTGGCTGTGAAAGATTGGTGTTGCTGTACTTAGAAATAAGTTGGTCTTTGTCTCTATTATGGCGGTGAATATATAGCGGATTTCATTCTAACATATGTTGGTGGGAAAAATTGTCGTCAGATCCCGCAATTAAATTGAGGAGTTAGAGAAGTGAATAATGATGAAGGTATATCCAACAAAGTTCTTTGTTAATCTGTAGGTCATTTTCTATTGGTGATTTATTACAACTCACATTAATGATGAAAGTGAATGAAAAGCTAATAGCATGTGTTGATTTATGCTGTTGAGAGAACCTGTGAAGATAGAGAGGTGGATTGAGGAATGTCAGAGCTTGAACAAAGTCGAGTGCATCACACTTCCGTACTCGGTGGAAGACTATGGGTCGCACCAAAATGCTTATTTTCAGGAGAAGTTCGCTCCAATGGGTGAGAGAAAATGAATCGACTATCTCCTCGAAGATGTTGGATATGAAACTAGTGCCTAGTAGTGATGATGATGAAGAGGATGATAATGATGCGGATTATTTTAGAACAGAACCACCCCATGTCGGTGCATAATTCGATAATTAAGTCATCTTGAAGTAATTGATATGTAACAATAAATACATGCATAATACTCAGCCAGAGAATGGGATGAGGAGTTTACATTTGATGACGTCGATGAATCAACCTTTGAAGAAATGAATTTCTTGAAGGTATGTGTTTTCATGATAAGCGATTTTACTGAGGGTGGTCTATCATAAATAATGTTGAGTATGTAATTTATGCTTCAAACCAATTAAAATTCACTCTACCATGTAACCACCATTCTTAACCAACTAGACCATGTTTGTGGCGTTTACATGCAACCTCAAATAAGAGATTGGGTGGTGCTTAGAGGATTGGTAGCATTGGCTCATCTCATATCATGTAGTCATTCTTTGGACACAAGCTGATCATACATCATAATTCATCGGTTATTTCATCAACTTTTAAGATGTCAACTAGATTTAAAGCCGAGAGAAATTATAGTCATATTGAGTTCAAATTTAATATAAATGTCTTTTATGAAGGCTACGATCTTGGGTGCAGTTAAGGTAATATTTGGTTGGAAAGAATCTTCATGTTGTATGTATGTTATACTTGCTCGGATATGGTGCACTCAATAAATCAACATGTTCTAAGGACTATTCTGGTGATTTGAGACTTCAATTAGAGGTTGGCAATATTATCGTCCAGTTTTATGCCTTGATGAGACTTTTCTCCTGGGTAAGTATAGAGGAACTCTACTTAGTGCAGTTAGTATCGATGCAAACAACTTGTTCTCTTGAGTTGTGGAATCGAGTGTATTGAGTGGGTTTGATTTTGCATACTATAGGACTTGATCCCATGTCCACAAGAGGTGATCTCGCCTCATTTGATAGGCATGCAGTTAGTTAGGTGTGCGAGAGATCTTTTCCACGGCTGCACAGCTTACGCCTCCATCATTTGAGGGAGAATTAAATTTGACGACAATTCGGCATAGGAGATGTTGACTTTATATGTCGAAGATGTATATTACGAAATCTTGATGACATTCAAATTTTTAAAAGGTACATGGCCGACATCAAGAATATCAGCGGGAGGCTACGATTGGCTTGTTTAAAGAAGTTTAGCGGTGATCTCTAACTCCACGATGGTATATAGATATGGTACAATGATAAATTAAATGCTTTAATGGTGTGCTTAAGCGTGCATGTGGTTAATTCAAGCCTTGATTACTGTTTACTATAATATATCCTGTTCATGAAATGCTTTGAATCATCGGCTAACCAGGAATCCATGTTTTCTCCATGCGAAAGGCAGTCTAATGAATGAGGAGATGAGATTTTCTAAGCCAGTAAGGATAAGCATGAATGAGTGCCAAGTGTTTGGTATAGCTAGCATAACCTTCAAGGTTGACCTCTTAGAAAATAATGAATGTAGGTGTATATGTAGACAACCACAATCTTATCACATGTCATGTCCACACGTGATTGTTATTTTGGGTCAACGACATATAAGTCGCGTCATATGTCTCGACTACTATAGTTTGCGTACTTCTGATGAACTAAGGTGAATTCCATGTGATACCTGATCATGAAGAATGGCTAGAACAAATCATTTCTGGCACATACCTAGAGTACAATCCACTAAATGTTAAAAGAAAGTATGATCGGCCAAGGACAAATAGATTCAAAAATACTATGGATGAAAACACTATGTTATTAGATGAATAGTATTTTTGATTTTTTAAAGGGAAAAAGAGATTTCTAAGAAAACTTATCCAAATAGACCCATTTTGTGATTGATTAAAAAAATTTTTATTTTTCTAATTGGGATTATTTAAAGTAAAAACACGGGATTATCTAGGAAAAATTTCAAAAATTGCAAGAAAATTAACACAAAATGTGAGAAATCCTAAGGCCGGCTAAAGTTTGGCAAAATTTACCTCACTGAGGATGGTTTCCGGGGTGGTGAAGATCCGAGCAAACTATTAGGTATATGAAGAAGCTTTGGAATGATTTTTAACCCATGTCTCCCTTCGGAACATTGACTTCTCCGATGTTTACCGTCGTCTCACTGGAAAAGCAACTATTTGTGTTTTTGAGCTCAAAAATGGCTCAAAGAGGTGGGGGATGGGTTCCTTTTTTTGCTTTGGGGAGCTTTTGGGGTTTGAATGGTGGTGGGAGGAAGAGGGGTGAAGCCTCATTTCTCCCTTCTTTTATAATTGTCAAAAATCCATTCTTTTTGAACTTTTTTGGCTCCAAATTGTTTGTCATCTTGCATGGGGTGGTTGGGATGGATGATGGATTGATTGAGGACTTTGGATTTTTGCTCCAAAGTCCTCTCTTGATGTCATATAATAAGCTTTATTCATTGCAAATGTTGGGGAGGATTTAAATGCATGTGATGGGGAGAATTGGCGAGGTGGGTGGAATCTATGTGGGGAGGATCCATGAGAGGTTTAATTGGGTTGGATTGATTTTGAGCTGATCCTAAATGAGTTTTGGTTGGGTTTGGTCTACCCCCAATGGGTCTTGGCTTGGGTTCAAGGGATTTGGCCCAATTTGGGTCATATGGGTCATATTGGATCAAGTTGATCAATTTGATCAAAATTGGCCAAATTGGCTTGGGTTATGAGTTGATTCATGTTTAATTGGCTAACCGAAGATAAATGTGATCTTTGGTTTGAATTAATTTGGATTTAAGTTGGATTTAGGCCAAATTGACTCTTTAAGTTAATTTGGGCTAGGTTGGGTCAAGTTGACCAATTGGGCTCGATTGATCAAATTTAATTTAATTATGGCTTTGGTCATGTTCAATAATCAATTTGAAATGAACTTGAATTATTCGTTACAATCAATTTGAGTTAGATCATGAATTGACCAAATTTGATCCTTTAGGCCAATTTGGGTCAACTTGAATCAAATGGCCAATTGGGCTTGATTTAGCTGAATTGCTGGTCAAGTCATATTTAAATATTAATTTTGGGTTGATTCAAATTATTCATTTCAATGATTTAGTTTTGATTTGATTTAATAATTGACTTACAGTGACTCAATTGATCCAAGGGTGATCAACAATCATGGTAGAAAGTTTTGGTGAGCTTGGTTCAATCCAATTTAGGTTGGATTGAAAGTTGGCTCAAACGTCCTTCGGTCACTTTGGGTCAAGCGGACTGGTGGGTCAATGGTTTAGTTTTGGTTTGATTGAGTTTAGTTGAACTTATATATGAGCCCTAGATTGAAATATAAATTTAAAGGTAATCAATTTGGAGTCTAAGGAATTTTGGCTCATTTGAAATTTTTAAGTCAAAAGGGCTAAGTTTGGCTTAACTTGGGTTGACTTGAATTTGGTTTGTTGATTATAGGTTTTATTTATATTTTGATAAATGATTGAACCATTTAGAACTTAAGTCCCTACAAATCTACAATCTGACGACCATATATATATATAAAGACTATCCTACAAATCTACAAATACACGAACCATATATGGGTATTTCTTGCCAAACAAGGAAGTCCTTATTAAATCCTTATCCCTATAAATCTACAAACATGAAACCATATTCTATATGGTTGGTGTTCTTACTAGATAATGAGGATGTATTCTTGCCAAACAAGGAAGTCCTTAATAAATAAATTAACTTCGAATAATATTTTAAGAAATTTAAAACATCTTTTATAGCCCATTTTTATTATATTTGAAATTTTCTCAAATATAAAAAATGTTAAAAAAATAATTTATAATTTGGTTTGAATTTATAAAAAATTAAGATTAAGATAGCTTAGCAATATGAATATTTGAGAATATCCTCCCCATTGAAACCCCCCCTCAAAACCAAGCTGATGTTCCTCCTTCACATCCCTCCTCAGATTTTACTAGATGACCTTTCTCTTGTTTCTGAACTAGAAGTTCCCACGGACCACATGCTCAGTCCACCTCAACCATAAATGACCTCAATCAACTTCCAACTTTGTCTCCTACTCATGATGATTTCTCAGATCCCACCTCTCAAAACCATATGACAAGCATCTCCTCTGATCCTCTTCTAAACTCCTCTCTCCTCGTCGGGTCACCACCCCATGCTTCTGATTTCTCCAAACCGAGCTCAGATCTACAAGAATTTCGAGAACATAACTAAGACCCCTGGGAAGACTTCTGTTGACCTACACATTCACCCCCATAAATTGAAACGACTGAATATTATAAGATCGATACACAACAAAAAGACAATATCATGTGAAGCAAACTCAAAATACCTCAATTCTGGGTGAAATCGTTATTGCGAATAAATAAATAAATAAATAAATATATATATATATATATATATATATATATATATATATATATATATATATATATATATATATATATATAATATAATATAATATAATATAATTTTTGAGCTCAACAAATGATAAAATACAAAACTTTATTTCAAAAAAAAAAGGGGGAGAGAGAAATTACTCTTTTAAGGTAACATACATATTATTAAAAAAAAAATAGAGAAAAGTATTAGATAGGTTGATTCAATAAAATTTGATTAAATAAAAATTAACATAACTTGAATTATACTAAAAAAAGAGAGGAAGGGAAAAGAGAAGTTAACATGTTCAAATAATCCATTAAAATTATAGATGGATATTATCATTTTGGAGGCATAATTAATATTAATGAAAATGAAATCAACTAAATTAAATCAAATCACACAAGTTGTGAATAAAAATAAATTAAGACCAAGAAGAAATTAGATTAGATTATGCATATGAGTATATATATATATTCTCATTTAATGATGTAATTACCATCATTATAAATAAAAGAGGAGAGATCATTTTTTTTTTTTTTGAAAATTTGAGAAAAAAAGAAGAAGTCAAAATTATAATCAATAATTATGCCAATCATTTTTTTTATTTATTTTATTTATATTTTGATTTGAAATAATATATATATATATTTGTTTTTTTATATTTTTTTTAATTTGTTTTAAATAAAATATATTTGATATTAAAATTATTTTTAAAAAAATACTCCGAATATTTAAAATAGTTTAAATATTTCAAAATTAATGTAATTCATATTTTATTTTGTTTGAAAAATTAAATATTAAAAAGCTTGAAAATGTGCTAAATAAATATACTTTTAAAAATAATATATAAGAAAATAATAATAATAAAATTCATCCCAAACGATATGCATTCAGAACCACCGAATTTCTGTTCGATATCCGTGCCGTGCATTTTAGGCTTTGATTTCTTATTTCTTGATTCCATTAAGCAGATTACTCTACCAAACAAACCTCACTCCTATATTAGTTAATCTACATCAAAAAGATAACTGAAGTACTCGGTTAAGCACATAGACCATTTAAATATATAATCATGAAAATTATACATGTAGATACTCTAATTCTAAATCGTCCTCCTCAGCCAATAAAAGAACGCCATATCAACTTCTCCATCTTACTCACGTGAAAGCTCATCTCTCTGTTCTTACTGTGCATGCAAAGAAAATAAAAAAAGGGGACGAACCAGCTCTCTCTCGCTCCCTCCAATTTTTTTCGAACTCTTTTTTTTTTCACTTTCGCACCAGTTGCTCTCTCGTCTCCCATCACACGAGCTCCTCCTTCCAAAACCGAGGGCTTCCCCCACCTCCCTCTCTCGTTCTCCTTCCTAAACCTAACTCTTCTCCAAGGCCAGCTCCCTCCCACTTCCGGTGAGCTATTATTCTCACTAAAATGTTTGTGTTCTTCCCAACTCATACCAACATCTCCAAGACACCACTCCATTTCGGTTATCTACAAAAAAAAAAGAAATCTCCATCTTCTTCTTTTCTTCTTCTCTCAGTTCACTGGAACACAAAAAAAAAAAACAATAGTTTCTATTTCCTACAGATCTCCTCCTCTTCTCCCTCTCTTTTTTTTTTCTCTCTTCCTCTCTTCTCTCTTCCTCTCTTCTCTCTCTCTCTATCTCTCTCTATCACGAACAAAAACAAAGTGAGGTTGTTTTTTTGTTTTGATCATCCAGCTCTCTCCTCTCTCTCTCTCTCTCTCTCTCTCTCTCTCTCTCTCTCTCTCTCTCTCTCTCCAAACTGAGAAGGTTTTATTTTTTATTTTTTGGTGTTTTATTCTTTTCTCTCAGAGCTCTCACTCTCTCTCACACTCTCTCTCTCTTTCTCTCTCTCTCTCCAAACCGAGAGAGAAAGACATATTTTTTTATTTACTGTTTTATCCTCTTCTCCCTCCCAGCCAATTCTCTCTCTCTCTCTCTCTCTCTCTTTCTCTCTCTCTCTCTCTTTCTCTCTCTTTCTCTCTCCAATTTTGGCCAAAAAAAGAGGAACAATAAAAAAAACAGAATATATATATATATATATATATATATATATATATATATTATTTGATTACAGATTTTGTCCGTTCACTTTTGCAAAAATATAATATATCGTGATAAAATATAATATTATGAAATTAAGTACATGTACAAGTATTTTTTGGCGCGCCAAAAAAATTGTGATTTTCTTATAGGTACGAAGACCTCATACGTGCCTTTCTTGGCGTGGTGGGGAAGACAGAGTTTTGTGGCCGTGGTTTGCATATATCTTTCTTGGCATGCAGATCTTCCAGTATAATCTGGAGACGACAGGAATACCAGAAACTTTCAGAAATTTTCAAAATTACAGGGGGACTCAAATGAGAATATAATTAATTTGACGATTAAAACTGTTTACTTAAACTCAAATTTAAATTAAAAAAAATATAACTTATAAGTGATAAAAATTTTAAATTAAGACATACACGATATGAATAGAAGCAACTCAAAGCGAAAGAAGCTTTGAACTAGCAGAATATCACCTCTGACTTTCACAATAAGAATCAGATGGATCCAGAATGAAAATCATTGACTTGTATATTTATAAATTTAGAAATATAGGTCAATATATTGAAAGCGTATGAAAATAATAATTCGGCATATTCAAATCACAAACGAAAATCATCTATTTAAGTCGTTTACAAATAAACTTCTGAAATAAAGCTGAAATTTTGAAGAGTATAATATATATATATATATATATATATATATATATATATATATATATATATATATATATATATATATGAAATGATCTGCATTTATTTGGTGCATATTTTAAAGATTTTCATGCATTTTTAGATTGGCGCTCATGCTAACATTAGAAGTTATTTAATATCAAATTTTCAAATATGATTCGTATATTAATTTAAAGTTTCATTGATAGTCTTTCCAAATAATTTCAATGATCATTATAACTTAACAAAAAAATTTTCAAATTAATTTCAGCCGAAATCATCAATGCATAGAAGATTAATTAAATTTCTAAAATAGTTTCAAAAAAAATAATTTTTTTTTTGCGAGAACTAAGTGGCAATTTGGTTGGCTGAAAAAGAATGTATTTTAATAAAAAATTAAATTTTACATTTGGTTGGCTGAAAATACAATGTAATGTAAAATTTCCAATGCATTATTTTTTGCCATTAATGAAATCTGGTGAAAAATAATTTAAGTCAATTTACTTTTACACCCATCAAATGGAATGCTCATCAATTGACTCCATTGCCTGATACCCACCAATCATGGAGACTGCTTACCACTGCTATCAGCCCCCACTTTTGAATTTTTCATACATTCTTTTGACACGTATGTAATTTCTATTTTGGATTAATGAATTGGGCTCACACCCTTAATTTCTTCCAAAATA
>CM038229.1:107816847-107894620 GCA_021442155.1 Cymbidium sinense
TTCCAACCTACATTGGTGGAAAAATCGACCAATGCATATCCCACAAAGGACTAACTTTGTTAAGAAATCATGAGATCATTAATTCGAACATGTGTTAATCTTATAGTCGGTTTCTATTGGTGCCGGATTTATCGCTACACATATTACGACGCATGTATGATGTGATTCTCAATGCAGACGGTGCAACCTGTAGTAATTTATGTTGAAGTTCGAGTTCGGGCCAGAGGAAAGAGATATTGCCATCGAGGAGCATCTGGCTTCAATTAGTGATGAATTCATCACACTTGATTTGCATGAAACCGCCGCCAGAATGACGTGTCGCGCCCACCAAACCGTAATGTGCACAAGTTCGCAATTGGGAGTGATGTTGTGGTGACGCAGTGATGGGTATGAAACTATGTCTTATGCAACAAGTAAGATGATGATGAGGAGAAAGATGATGAATCTTCTTTAAGGCAAATATCCATCTAGAAGGTGAGAGCTTATTAGGGACTACTCGAACAAGCAAACAGAGGAGCACTTGCTATCTAATAATGAGTATTCGTCATGCTCAAACAACCGTGAGAATGGGATGAAGAGGAAACATTTGATGCCTTCGGATGAGTCAACTTTTGTACATGAAAGTTGCATTCCGATGAAGGAATGTGCTTTCTTGATAAAAGCGCTTGTTGTTTGCGTGTGGTCGGTCTATCATAAACAACGCCCGATGTGATCTATGCCTCAAATAAATCCAAGTTCACCATATCAGTAATCGAATATGCCAAAGCTACACCGTGTGGCTTACATGCAAGTTCAAGTAAGAGATTAGAGGTGCATGGAGAATTGCCTTAAATACAACATATACATGTAGTTCTTAGTATTGACAATGTACAAAGACATTTTATCAGTTATTTCATTCAACCTGCCATTAGGCGTCATCTGGATTTAAAGCCCAGGGAGATTATTGGTCGTATTGAGTCCAAATTTAACATACGCGTTTCGTACATGAAAGCTTGGGATGCACGTCGCAAGGCACTAAAGGTTATTTTCAGAAATTGGGAGGAATCTTACCGATCGTTGGAGATATTCATGTCTGTTATATGCTCGAATGCCGGGATCGCCTATAGTACCGCCGAGTCACCGATTTCAACGATTATTCTCGTCCTTGAGCCTTCAATTCGGTTGGCATTACGTCGCTTTATGTCTGATGAGACTTTCCTCTAGGTAAGTATGGGGACTCTAACCGCAATTGAATGCCAACAACGGATTATTTCCACTTGCCTGCGAAGTAGAATCGAAAAGTATTGAGTGGTGTTGGTTTATACGACACTAGAAGGTTCCACTGATCTCTACAAGAGGTGATTTGTGCATCATTTCTGACCGGCACGCGGGTTGCGCGGAGTGAGATTACCATCGCTTTTGCTTAAGACATTTGAGAAAACTTAAAACAAGTTAGACAACTTGGGATCGAGACGCTGAATTCATATGCCAAAAATGTACATGGTAATACCGATGATATACGCATTTTAAAAGGTGTATGACCGATATCAAAACATCAAACGAGGCCTACGATTGCTCAGAAAGGGGATGTACATCGTGGTCTCAACCCACGATGATGGGTACGTATGGCACCATGACTACAAATGCAAATGCTTCAACAGGTACTAAGAGAGCACGCTTGCCAATTCGGCATTGGTCTCGCAATATATTATAACATAGTCGCTACATTTATGAAACGCCTGACTGAACATCAGGAATCAGGACTCCATGTTCTCTCCCGTCTAAGGCAAATTTGTGGTAGTGAACACGAGGCAAGGAGAGATTTCCGATCCGATATAATTAACAATGAGTATCAAGTTTTGCTTCCAACAGAACATACAAGGTAGATGAGAACCATATGTCTCGATATACATGCGACACAACAAGCTTATCACATGCCATGTCCTCACGCCATTTCTGCAGTGGGCGACATATAAGCCACGCTCCGATGTATCGGTCTACTACACCTACTACTGCAAAACATAATGAGGAACATTTTATGTCATCCCGATCGTGATGAGTGGCGAACACATCAGCTGGGAACTTCCCCAGTACACCACCAAATATCAAGAAGAAGTCGCCAATCACCGCATTGTAAATACTATGGATGAAAATCCCACAGAAGTAATCGAACTTGTAGTTTATGTAAAAATAGTGGTCATAATCAACGTGCTATGACGAGTGTGAGCTTATGTATTATGGATAAATTGTTCATCATATCTATGTAATCCTAAGTTTCGACATTATAATTTATGCAATATATCTTAGCCAAGGGTCTCTAACGCTAATATGTAGTTTAATGGATTAAATTAGGTCCCCAACATTAGTTTTACTTTCATTTACCACAACTAAAACATTTAAATTTAATTGTCTTCCATAACTTTGCATTTACCATAACTTTAAATATTTTATAAACTTCAAATTGTGCAAGCTAGATGATGATATGTAAATTGCATGCTAAAATTATGTAAACTTTTTCGTGAACGCTTTTGTTTCTTAAAATCGTTTATGCTTACAATCAAGTCTGAAGCGTGATTCGGATATCAAACCACTTTTTTTGTCATGTTCTACTTGTTTTCTATTAAGTTTATCTTCGTTTCATCGTGGTCTTAGTTCGCCTATCAATCTAAAATTTCTTGATTTGTGGTGGTTTAGATTTAAGAGGTTGCACATTGTCTTCGCATTATTCACCCGCTTTCTAATGTTGCTATGTGACTATTTCTAATAATCTCCTTGTTTGATTTGATATGCTCGAGTAGACTTTCATTTCTATTGAGGAGTTTACAAATTGTGATTTGTATGCTCAAGAAATTTCCAGAGTTAACTTATCAAAGGAGTAAGATGAGCACCATGACATTGCATCTAGAGCGAGGTCCTCCTAAACCCAAATGCCCCACTCTTCATCCTGGCCGCAGGGAGGATTTCTCGCCGAATGGGAGCTTTGATTTTCGACCGAGTGCATTGGTTCGCGACAGCATGATGCGGGCGTCGACGCTGAAAGAGTTGGGTTATCCGAAGAGAATCACGCCCGACGATATTTCTCTTACAGCCATGAAGCGCTGAATTTAGAATATGCGTGACGCACGGGCGTAAATTCGCTGCATTCCAAACGGTGTCGAATGGAGCAAATTCATATCGTCGACCGAACGGATTTCACACTCTCATGGAACGCCGACGCCCGACGCAGCACATAGAGCATTATCTCGCCACTGTGCAGGAATCGGACGCATTAAATCCCGCTGCAGCGTGAAACTCGAATGGAGAAATTCATATCGGAACCGAACGATTTCTCTACAACTCTGTTCGACGGCAGCAGAATTCTCCTGGAACGGTTTCAATGCTGGTTTTGATATGTAGTCTTCAAAGGATTATGAAGTCATCGTGCATCTGTCATCGTACTCTTTATGTACATACACTCTATTGTTTATGCTGTAGTTGAGATAGCTTTGATTTTCAGTCTTTTTATGTACATATACTCTTTCTACATGTTGATGCAAAGCTTTGGTCTCATTGTTCCATTGTAGCAATCTATTTCATCAGTAGGTCCTTATTCATCTCTTCCGATGTTTCTCAAAATTGTTGGTTATGTATTTAGCTATATGTAATTAGCTATATATGTAATTTGGAAACATGAAGTTCTGGGTGGCTGTGTAGTGTAATTAGCTACATGTAATTGCAAAAAGTTAAGTATGAAAGAATTAGTAGATTGAGGTTAGTTGCTGTGGAAAATTGGAAGTAAAACATCATTGACGAATTACATATTTTGTTTGGCATATGCTATAGGATGTCACGAAGAAGGTGCTCACCGAGAGGCTAAGACGCAGAGGAGACGCAAGACTAGCTGAAGTCCACCCCAAGTGTAGCGAATTACGTGTCGATGAGCAGACATCCCTAGTAAGATTTTGTAAGTCAATCTGGTATTTATTTTTATATTTTCTTTCAACTATAATTTCATCTGCAGTTGCTCGATATGGCATCACACATGCTTATGTTCAAAGAGTGGCCGGTGAATCCCCAGATTCATGACCGCATTACAGCTTGGATTGATTGTGTGTCACGATGCGATATTCGCAGATCACCACCTTCACGGCGATTCGGAGCGGTGGTCTTCTCACCAACTCATTCCATTTGCCCATTGGCGAGATGACGGTCACACTGCAGGATGTTGCCATGATCCTCGGTATTCAGATAGACGACCCGCCTATTATTGGACCAATTGGGGGGAGCGTATCGTGATTGGCCGTGGATGAGTTGAGGAGCACATCGAGCAATCTATCACGATCATCCACCGACATCATCAGAGTTCGAATGGGGCAAGCACGCATGACTGGTGTTTGGTTGGCCGGGCGTATTACAGATTCTACTTAGATCAGCCGCTTAGCATGCATCTGAGCGATTGGTTGCTTCCTTATGCGAACGCCGTGTTGGTCGACTCATGGTAAGCGGCATTTCTTAAGCTGCGATAATCATTTTTTTTAATTACATCATATGCAGCGATGCGGCGTGAGCACATATTGAATCTTGAGGATATATTGAGCACTATTTTGGGAGGCGGATGACCGAGAGATGCGGCAATCAATCAGCAGTATGAGGGTTGTCTGCGAGACTTGCACAAACATGTATATTTCGATGGCCGCAGGGAGCATTCGGTACCTCGGCGTCGGTCGCGGTCGGATAGACTGATGGATATTGGTCCATCATCTCCACCGTGGTGGGACCATATCACATTATACATTTACCGACCATCGATATTGTACCGATCTATGTGGCCCGCAGATGCACCCTTGGGTTCCTCTACGTATGGGCCTCCCTCATTCCATATGACACCCGTATGGGTATCATGGTTTTACGCAACAACCATCCAGAGGCGAGCAGGAGGACCGGCCGGTACAGAACATCGGCACCGAGGCCACGCGACTTGCCCATTATACACCCGGTAGTGATGCGATCGCATTAGGCATCATCGGAGATAGTCGGATGTACTATATTATTGTCCATCTAGATCATATTTTGTTGTATGTGTGCCATTGGTATTATATGAAACAAGTAAATCTTTGTTTTTGTTATTTTCTTTCTAGAAATAATTTATTCATTTTTTACTATATGTATTTCATTTATCATGTGGAAGGAAATTTGGTGTTAATCTCATAGTGTATCACGATGCTATTGTCGTTCTTAGCTTTAGAGTACGCTTGAACTTTCTAAACTTTTTTTTTCTAACTTGCATCATAGAAGGACTTTATTAGGTTGCCTTCATGTATGTTAAAACATCATTGTTCAGCCTAAATATGGCATCCTAGATACTTTCTGTAGTTTGAGGCGGTTCTATTTTATTTATAGTAGGAGGCTTCAATGTCTTTGAATGAGTATCTGAGTTAAACCACTAAAGTGTCCTTCATGGGAAATTTTCATATCTTATTCTGTTTTGATTGCGCACATTTTTTAAAAAAAAATTAAGCCGATCGTCAATCAAGCGGATATCGTATCGTCTGTGGCGATCGTCGTTTGAGACGGCCAGCTGTATGTCGTCGTCAAGCGGACTCCCTTCGTCTGCCGTCGTCAGTTTGACAGGCCTATTTTCTAAATAAAATTTTTTGGTGCCTAAACGCCTAATTAAGATTAACACTAAGCCTATTTTAAAAATAATCCCTAAATAAAATTGTTTGAAAGCAATGAAGATAATAGTGGAGAGAATAAGAATAGAGAATAGAAGCATTCTAAATTTTGTTTTTAGGGTTGCTTGGTTGACTAAAAAAAAGGAATGAAGTTTAAAAGGAATTTAATGTAAAAGTAATGTAATAAATTTGGAATACTTTGTGGTTGTTTGATTGGACGTAAAATTAAATTTAAAAATTTATTTTTTTTTTATATTTGGTTTAAGTAAAATGGTTTGATCGTGGAGAGAGAAAAATATCTCTCTTGGCATTCAGCTTCCCATCTCTCTCTCTCTCTCTCTCTCACTCGCACAGACAGAATTCTCACTCTCTCTCTCTCTCTCTCTCTCTTTCTCTCTCACTCTGACTCGCATGCATAGAAATTTATAGGTGAGTGAACAATGATGTCTTATGTTGAATAATAGTTGGTGATGGAGTTCTGCTAATAATTAATAAGTAAATACAAATAAAAAATTTTATAAGATTTAAGACATAATAAATCTCAATATCACAGTACAAAAATAGGAATCATGAAAAATTTAACTTAAAAATATGAGATTTAGGAATCACTGATACAAAAATATGAATCACATCACACAATAAAGATATTCATTTTAGTATAAATATGTATAAATTAAAAAATAGTATGTTTACTTGAAGAGTATATATGTAATAAAATACTTTGAGATTCACATTTTTAAAATAAATTGTGTAAAGCATGAAGGTGTGATTCAATAAACACATGACTTATAAAATCGACCTAAAAGTGACATGTTCACATAGATTTAAGTTTTGAAAAGAAAATTAACCTCAGTATACATATAAGTCACTCATTAACTTGGACTTTTCTTATGTTTTGGCAATATTATTTTCATGGGAAGTCAAAATTATTTATTTTTACTTATTAAAAATAATTTACCAAGTTATTACATGGGTCATGTCATATAAAACTTGAGTTAACTAATGTTTGGTGAAATACAAGTTTTCCTACCTTAATTTGGGTCTATAGTAAGTGGAGTTTGATTTATTTGATTTACACCCAAGAATAGTAACTATGTAGATTAATGGTCATATACAAACTGACTCATTTTGCTGCACCACTTAGAGCTTGTGCAATAATATATTATTTTAATTTTGTCTTTCTAAAAGCTTTTTTTATAAATTATGAGAAATGCATATTCCTGATGGAATACACATAAAAACAGGATTTTGCAAATTCGAATTTAACTTGTGAAAGCAGCTTTAACTGGATTACAAAAGCAACCTATTTAACTTGTCCAAAATACCATTTGGTGAATTTAAGTTAAATTTGGCTTAAATCATGCTCAAATCCTATAAAATAGCCTTTAACGGATTACAAAGGCAGTTAACTTGTCCAAAAAATCTGGTTTGGCTAGATTTAAGTTAAATCGGCTTAAATCTGCTCAATTCTATGCATAGCCACCTTTACAGATTAACTTGCCCAAAAAATTTGTTTGCTAGATTTAAGTTAAATTTGGCTTAAATCTAGCTCAAATTATGCAACCAAATAGTCCCGCTTTAGCGAATTGTAAGGAAAGCGGATATAACTTGCCCAAAATACCATTTATGCATTTAAGTTAAATCGCTCAAATCCTTGACCAACAACCCTTAACTTGCGAAAGAGGCTTTAACGGGATTACAAATTTACAATTTACAAAGGTAGCAGATTTAACTCATCCAAAAAATATCGTTTGGATGGATTTAAGTTAAATCCGACTTAAATTCACTCAAATCCATGAGCAAAAAAAGCCAAAAGACGCATGTAGTGATTGATGATGTAGAATGAGAGGAAAGCGAGTTACCTTGGACATTCCTTCTTGACTCCAAGCGGCGAGTAAAAGATGAGGGTTTCAAATGCGGCTGTAGAAGGACTGGGATTTAGACAAGCAGAATTGCAAGGATGGTGGGATACTTAGAAGGAAGAGCGAGGGTTACCTTGACATGAGGTTTTGAGTCCGAGTGGTTCGGCGATGGATTCAGGATGTAGAAGCGAAAGGCGTGTGGGAGGAAAGCGGTATTTCAACCTAAATAGTACTAATTGTATCCGTGAGACTTACTTGTACCGGGGGGGGCGTGGCGTGCCACCCTCCTCCCAGATCACTATAATGATATATTATTTATTTATTTTCATATATATTGTTTGATTTAATTGCTCGTGGTGAATGATATACATGTTCTTATGCTCACTGTTCATTCAAATGCACATAATTAATTTATATCAACTGATACATACATACATAAATACATACAAGCAAACATACAAGTATCATCAGACAAACAACAGGCACATAGGTAATGGTACGGTTTGCAAATCCTTCCGGAGAACAGAAGAAGCTCTGCAAGCCAAAATATATGTAAGGAGGAATGATTACTTTGTTCCAGCTGATCCGCATATATTGAGGCACAACATCACCTAGGAAAAAGACTAACAGATGAAGAAGTTAAATTAAACCTCCAAAAATTTCTTTTAGAAATAATCTAGTAGTCAGCACTTTTTTGCTTCACGATCGACATAAAAGATGTAATAATATGGTTATTTGATAGTGGAATTGAGAGAGAGAAATTATAGGTTGTATGTACCTATCATAATGAGAACAACCATTGTAGAAATAATCGATTCAAAGCTAGCCCCAAATGCCATCCAAAATAGCATCGGGAGGAGGAGGTTGATTATAAGGGCTATGGTATCCCCGGGATAACTATAAGTAGAAGGATTCTCATGGAATGTGCGAGGAGAGGCGCGGCGGCCAGCCACGGCGGCACAAAGCGTGGGCGTGACCAAGAGGGGTTACGTGGTGAAGAAAGGGTGATTGCCGAGTGATGGTTGCAAATAAAAGCAGATCTCCTCCAAGGTCCATCCCGCCGGTGCGTCGAGCGGCTCGAATGATTTGACCGTTGAGAGAGAAAAATATCTCTCTCTCTCTCGCATTCTTCCTCTCTCTCTCACACACACACTCCCACAGATAGACGGAAAACTCTCTCTCTCTTGTACATATCGATGAACTGATGGGCAATTTATAGTTGACTGGATTGCTAATTGACTATTGAATTTATTTTAAGTATTTATCATTTTATATTATATTATATTATATTATTCATTATTTCTCTCTTTTACCTACCAGCATTCTCTCTTTTATATGTTGTTATATTAATCATCTCAATACAGGCATTTTTCTCTGTGACCTCACATTTATATGAGCAGATTCTTTCCTAGGCTTTCATTAGATAGAGCAAAAGGCCTTTTATCTCTTTCCAGACTTAAGGCTCATGTTCGGATAGATTCTTTTTCTATTCCAAACTTAAGGCTCTTGTTCGGATCGACCCTCAGAAAATCCTTAATCGGATGCATGCTCGATGGACAATCTACATTCAAAGTTCACATTTGTATTCAAATATAAATCAAAAAAACTTAACAAAGTTTCAGATGCTCTCAGTCGAAGATCCACCCAGCTTGTTGCATTGCAAACGAATAATTTGGGTTTGGAACTACCTAATGATTTGTATAAAGTGGATCCATACTTTACCATTGTATGGAATAAATGTTTAAACCATGAACCTATTGTATATTTCAGCATTCAACATGGATTCCTATTTAGAGGAACTCAAATTTGTATCCTAAAAATCCTGTTCTGCAACAATTATTGAAAGACATCCATGTAGGAGGCTTAGTAGCTCATCTTAGCCAAGATAAAACTTATGAACAAATGCAAAGTAGGTTTTTTGGCCTTTGACTTCATCGAGATTTTAATTGTTTTGTGTAACTCTATCCTATATGTTAAAGCTATAAGGGAACATCGCATACACAGAAAATTAAACAAGGTCTAAACTCTATGATGGTGGTAGTAGACAGATTCTCAAAGATGGCTCATTTCTTAACTTACAAAAGAACATTCAATGTGTGGATTGTTATATTAATCCTCTGTGGTCTCACATTTATATGAGCAGATTCTTTCCTAGGCTTTCATTAGATAGAGCAAAAGGCCTTTTATCCCTTTCCAGACTTAAGGCTCTTGTTCGGATAGACTCTTTTTCTATTCCAAACTTAAGGCTCTTGTTGGGCAGGCTCTTTAATATGCATGCTCAATGTACAATCTACATTCAAAGATTCACATTTGTATTCAAATATAAACCAGAAAACTTAGCAATGAAAATTTTTGCATTGCAAATTTTGGGAATTTTGGGTACCCTGATTTGTATAAAGTGGATCCGACTTTACCATTGTATGGAATAAATGTTTCCATGAACTATTTGTAAAATTTTGTCCAAATCCAAAAATCTTATTATGAATTTCTTATCGATCCTGCTAGGATTTTTTGGCCTTTGACTTCATCGAGATTTTAATGGTTTTGTGTAACTCTATCTATCGTCAAAGCTATAAGGGAACATCGCATACATTAAACAAGGTCTACATGATGGTGGTAGTAGACAGATTCTCAAAGATAGCTCATTTCTTAGCTTTCAAAAGAACATTCAATGCTAGCCATGTGGCACGTTTATTCTCCCGAGAAATCGTTAGGTTGCATGGATTACCATGCAGTATCATGTCTAAGCGAGATACAAAATGCTTAGAGTACCATCCAAGCTAAAGAGGTCAGTTCTTCACTTGGGTAGTGATACAGAAGATGAGGATAAAATTCTTGTCAAGCCCAAGGAGACTTGCGAATCTTCTAAGAAAGGAAAGGAGAAAGTAAAATACTATGATTCAGATTATGAGTTTGAATCGATCTATGAAGGTCAGGTACAATATACCTCAACAATAAGGGAAGCAAACTTAGTAATATTAGAAGATTCATTTGTGATCACGCCAGTCCCTTCTCAATACTTCAAAGAAATTACTCCGCGTGAAGTTCACATTATCGAAGAGTTAAAGACTTTCTATGTACCTCCTTTGCCTGGAAGTGATGAGCATGGAATCTCATTTTACAAGTCTGAAGAGTGTTATCACCAAGATTACGATTGGCTCATGCAATTGAATGAATCTAATGATATGGTGCCAACTAGAATGCCAAAATACTATCCTTCGAGAATCCGTAAGATGATGCACAAATTAGGGGTTGATGTTAGAACTGATATATGGCGAGCTCACCCTTTTGACACCCTTTGGAATTTAAAGAGTCCATAGACCTCACGAAAGTGTGATAGTCATACATCTAAAAGTCTTGGATACATCTGACGTAAGATTCATCGAAAAGCTTATTACACAATAACAAGAAACAAAGTTAAGGTTAAAATTAAAAATGAAGATGACATTTATGAGGTATACTCAACAAATGATGAAGAGGTAGGAGCCAGGCCTATGCCTGAAGAGCTTGAAGATGATGGATAGGTAGCTACCATGGATGAACTGAAAGAAATCAACTTGGTGATAGAAGATGATCCCCGTTTAACCTTTGTCAGTGCCCTTCTACCCGATGAAGAGGTTGAAGAAATGAAGGCCCTATTATGTGAATTTAGGGACTGCTTTGCTTGGACATATTCTGAAATGCCAAGCTTATCCCCTAATGTGGCAGTTCACAGATTAGCCATTAAGCTAGATGCAATACTAATTAAACAAGCTCATGGGCGAATGAGGTTGGAGATTAAACAGTGGTAGAAACTAAAAGCTCATCGGCGCTTCATCGGAGGAGAAGTATGCATATTGGATAGCCAACACTGTCCCAGTTAGGAAGAAGAACGATTAGATCCGCATCTACATTGACTTCTGGGATCTAAATAAGACTTGCCCAAAAGATGATTTTCCGCTCCTAATATTAGAACTGTTGGTGGATAATACCTCCAGTTATGACATGTTTTCATTCATGGATGGATCGTCAGGGTATAATCAAATCAAGATGGTGGCAAGATGAGAAACACACATCATTGAGCATGTCGACATGTATTATTACAGTCTTCTTGGATTGAAGAATCTTTACTGAAGGGCTATGATTTTATTTTGAGTTGATCCATCAAAAAGTGGAATGCTATGTTGATGATCTCATCGTTAAAAGCATGGATCGCAAGGATCATCTTAATGATCTAAGGATTGTATTTGGGAGAATAAAAATATATAATCTCAAGATGAATCCCCTCAAATATGTTCCTCAAGAAAATTTCTTGGATATGTTGTAAGGCACAGAGGAATTGAGATTGACTCCAACAAAATCAAGGCAATTGTTGACATGCCACCACTGAAGAGTTTGCATCATTTCGTTACAAGGATAACTCACATTTATTGACATTTTATATCAAATCTATCTGGATGCCAACCCTTCTCAAAGTTGATGAAAAAGAATGCTCCATTCAAGTGGGATAAGGAGTGTCAAGAAGCTTTCGATAGCATCAAGAAATACCTAGTAAATCCACCAATTCTTTCAGCACCAATTCCAGGGAAGCCCTTTATTTTGTATACAACTGTATTAAAAGAGTCTCTTGGAGCATTATTGGCACAACACAATGAAGAAGACAAATAAAATGTGATGTATTATATCAGTCGAAGATTGATAGGAGCAGAAGCAAGATACTCTTCAATCGAGGGGCACTATATAGCGTTGATTTTTGCAGTCCAAAAGCTCCGCCACTACATGTTGTCTCATAAGATAACACTCATCTCAAAGATCGATCCGTTGAAATTCATGATGATGAGACCAACGTTGACAGGTCATTTAGCTAAATGGGCAGTTTTACTTCTATAGTTTGATATTACATATATTCCTCAAAAAGCTGTAAAAGGGAAAATACTAATAGATTTTCTTACGACACATCCTATCCCAGTAGACTCTCCACTTAATGATGATTTGCTAGATGAGCAAATCTTGCTCATTCATGAAAGAGAGAAGTTGTAAATATGGGGAGATGTATTTTGATGGAGCATCATCAATCAAGCCTGCTCAACCTCCAAATCTTCCAAGAGCAAGGCATTTTTCCTCTTGGAAGAAGGAATAATTGGACACTCGTATGGACTGACTGAACCCCGAACTAATAATGAAGCTGAGTATGAAGCATTAGTACAGGCCTTGAAGATGCCGTTGCCATTGGTATAAAGAATTTACAAGTTTTTAGAGATTCTTAATTGGTCATTAATCAAGTCTTGGGTATTTATAAGATCAATAAGCTTGAGTTGGCCTATTATCACAAACGAGTGCTCAAGTTGATGGAAGAGATTCCAAGCATCACGAGTCTCTCGATCGAGAATAACAAGGATTGCTAGCAAAGTTGGCTAAAGAAATGGCTAGCATGAATGATGACTACATGATGATTAATGTCTTCACAGTTTTTACGACAAATTCATATTTCCGTGGGTAGAGGGGACATCAAACTCAAGGGAAGCAATTCAAATTGCTCCTCACTCTCCCAAAGAACAATAAATATAAGAGAAAAACTCAAGAGTGCTACAAAGAAATCATGTGAAGCTTTCATAGTGGAGAAGCTTGATGATTGGAGACAATCTTTCATCGATTATTTCAAGGAAAGCAAATTATCGAGCAATAAATCACTAGCTACGCAGATTACCAAAAGAATCCTACGATATGCTTATGTCAATGACACATTGTACCGTAGATCCTTTGAGCAAATGTGGTTGCGATGTTTGGGGACGGATGAAGCCAACAAGGTAATGTCTGAAATTCATGAAGGACTTTGTGGAGCACATCAATCAGGTCCCAAAATGACAACAAGAATAAAAAGAATGAGATACTATTGGCCATCAATGGTGAAAGATTGCATAGATCATGCGAGAAAATGTCATGAATGCCAAGTCCACGGGGATCTCATTCATCAACCTATGAATCCTCTACACCCAACAATAACATCCTTGTCGTTCAAAAGTTGGGGCACAGATATAATCGACCCGATTGATCCATCATCATCAGTCGGATATCGATTCATTTTAGCAATTACTTCTCCAAATGCGGCGAAGCCACTTTTAAAGAAGTCACTCAAGTGTCTGATTGGTGATCGATACAAAATTGATTGGCGATATCAATCTACAATCAAGGGCTAATGGTTTGGAGAGGCTTTCAATAAAACTCTAGTGAAGTTGCTCAAAAAGATTCTCATGAAGAATAAAAGGGAGTGACACACTAAAATGATGGAAGCACTCTGGGCATATAGAACAACTTACAAAATGCCAACCAATGTCACTTTTTATGCTCTAACATTGGAGTTGAAGCCGTTATACCATTAGAAGTTGAGCTACCATCACTTCGAGTAACCGTTCAATTCAATCTTACTCAAGACGAGAATGCTTGCCTACGAATGGAAGAATTGGATGCACTTGACTGAGTTAGACTCTAAGCTCAACAAAGTCTAGAAATTTCTCGAGGATGTCTAAAGCATTCAATCGACACCCTCGGACATTCCGAAAGGCGGTGGTTACGGTGCGAGAAGGTCAATCATCATCGCAAGATCGGTGGTAAATTCATATTTAAATGGGAAGGTCCTTACGTCATCGGGAAGGTGTACGAAGGAGGAGCCTACCAGCTTATTGACAAGATGGTCAACGGTTAATGCCACCAATCAATGGTTGATATATCAAGAAACATCACAACTCACTGTGGATGTGTATATAAATACTTAAGTGAATCTTGCACTAGTGAGGCTTTCATGCCAAATACACATGTAATGTCACGAAGATTCTCTCATTATGAAAGTCTCCCACTACTAAATAGGGTGCATTTTATATATTTAACTAAGTTAATATCGTAGCTTCAGATCCTTAGATAAATATATATCATAATTAGAATGAGCTCCATTATTTATATTAAAAAAGTTCAAACTTTGTAAGGCATTTTCGAAATGAAGCAAAAATTCCTCTATTATACAAGAGGCATTTTTAAATTTTACAGCAAAATATCAGGCTCTCCCTGTGAAACAAGGGACTTTTCTGTTGTATTTGGGTTGACATCGCGCCTAAGGCCGAGATCCCCATATACATATTCAAATTATACATTCAAAGTTCACAAGTCTCAAAGTCTTACCATCAAAGAGAAATTTTCAAGTCTACAAATTACAACAAATCAAGTTGAAAATACATCTTCCATTCATACATCAAATCTAGGCTTAGGTGCATAAGGTCAAACTCAACAAATAAATATGGTAGTGTGACAGTGCCGCTTACTCAATACAAAAGTCGTAGTAAGGGATCCCCTACTTTGTTAGTTCAAAGACAAGAGCATCTAAATCTCCAAATCCCTCAACTTGGTGAGTTCAAGTGGCCCGAGAGATCATCCACAATGGTTAGGTCATTTTTTCAAAATCCAACAAAAAGATCCTTACTTGAGAAAGCACTAAGCCGAGTTTGGTATCAATATTAAATGATAAATGTCAACTCCTTCAATAAGTCTGTTAAAATAGAAAGCAAAGACCGAAGGAAACTCTTCCTCAGCAAGTCCAACCAAGCAAAAAGTAAAAGACCGAGGAAGTCACCCCAATGTTCATATAAAGCCAAAGGCTGAACTAAGGGATTGATATCAACATGTTGTTATCACATAAAACATGGCCGATGATTCTTCACCACTGACCCAACACAAGCTTTGAGGGCTAGATCGCCGATAGACATCCTTCTATAAGCCCATGAAAGCAGAAAGCTGGGGCTAAAGGTAATGTTGTATCACCTAACAAATCTCTAAGATAATTCAGGACTTTCTTCCATCAAATCCGTCAAGGAACGAAGCCAAGATATTTGAAAAATACAAATTTCAAATTTCAAGATTGAATCTTCAACAAGTTCGTCAAAGCACAAAGCATAGGATCGAAGATATTCTCATCTCAAAAAAACTCAACAATTAAAGCACAAAGCGGGGATGAGGAAAATACAAATTTCAAACTCTCAGGAGGAAGCCTTCAACAAGTCTGAGAGCACAAAGCATAGGACCAAAGACATTCCAAATTTTCTCAACAGTTATTGCGAAAGCTCCCCTTGTTAGACAAGGGGTATTTTTATATATTTATCTAAGTCGACATCGTGCTTTAAGCCAAGATCTTTAGATAGATATATATTATGATTGAAAAAAAAATTCTGTCTATTTTGCAGTAAACGAAATCAAATATTGGAATATATTTCTAAACTAATATGCAATCCTTCTATTAGATAGGAGCCTTTTTTTAATGATCAAGGTTGTTCAACTCTCTCCTGCAAAATATGAGGTCTTCTTGCATATATTCAGGTTGATATCGAGCTTTATGCCGAGATCCCTGAATATATCTATAACTGTTATGGTCAAAGTTGCAGGTTCTTGCGAACCAAAAGAATCTATTTCTACGCATGAAAAGATAGCCCTGAATCTCAAAAGTTTCTCTCCAAGATTTGCCAAACTCTGGAGATCAAGTCAGAAGAACTCTTGATTTTGAAAGCTTCAATCAACTAAGTTGAAGAAACATCAACCTCTGCATTCTGAAGTCTAGGACACGGATGAGTTCTAAAGGTCGAACTCAACAAGTCCACAAATGATCGAGTTGCTGATGCTCTCCTCACTCAACAAGCCACAAGAAAAGGTCGCAGTGAAAGAGCCCCTATTCATCAATCTGATGACAAAACCACTAATCCACCAAATTAGAAAACTCTTAGTTCTAACTCAATAAGCCCAAATATGACCGAGTTGTTGACGCTCTCCTCACTCAACAAGCCGTAAGAAAAGACCACAGTGAAAGAGCCCATGCTCATCAACCCAATGATGATAGCTGTTCAATCTCAAACTAGATCCAACTTAGACTACAACAAACTAAAAGCTAAGAGATGTTTTCCCCTTGATCGATAGACCAAGACAATCTGAAGAAACTTTAAATTCAAAGTTGCATCAAATCAATCTATATATTGCCTGCAATGGATATTCCAATCTTTTTTCAAATGATCTAATCAAGCACAAAACACGGTCAAAAGCCAATCTCTCATCAATTTAAAGTAGAAAGCATGGGGCGAGGAAGCAATTATAGTTCAAAGGATGGTTGAACTAAAAGAATTTCGTAGTTATTCAGTCTGTTAAAGCACACATTGCTAGATTGATAACTTAATATTATAGACCTAATATGAGCCAGAAGGCTAGATCATCTATATGCACCCTTCAATTAAAACAACAAAGAGCTTTATATACTTCTAACATGTCAATATAGATAAATCGGTCAATCCTTCATCAAGTGCATGCTTAAAGCTAGAACATAACGAATTTCAAATCTCAAAGCAAACAAACTGATTCCTCCATCCAACCCGGTCAAGCATGAAGCAAGGGTCAGCGGAAATCCAAATCTATAATAACACAAAAGAAAAAAAATCTTCAGCAAGTCCATCGAAGCAAAGAGTAAATGGTAGAAGAAGCTCTTTAGTTAATCCTGGGAAGTTGAAAGCTGAAGTGATCCAATACCCATAGGCAGCCCAAAGGGTCAACTAATTTTCAACAAACGAGACTCGCTCCATGCGCGAATCACATTTGTTGGGGGGCATTTATTGACCTCCATATATGTGAAGTATTCAGCACAAATTCGAATTTGAGATGTGGCAATATCACAAAATGGTCGAGATGACCTCCGATCGATGAATGGAATTCACCTTCACATTCAAAACATCGAAATTATTAAGAATAAAAATACTGTAAAAGTTAATGAGCAATCAATTAAGCTGCTATTAATGTGTTATGCACGTATCGAGGAAATTACGGCGATGTCGATATCCGTTTATGAACTGATCATGCCGTTAGCTTCAAAATATCAAAAACTATCAAATGAGATTGTCCGCGCTCGATTTAGACGAGTCTGTGTAAATATTGAATGATTTGAAATGACAGCGCACAAATCGAGGTTGAAATACACAGAATGACTCCAAAATAAACTCAAATGATCTTCGATCGATGAATGGACTTCTCCATTGTGTTCAGAATGTCGAAATTGGTCAGAATATAAATATTGCACAACTTGATGATATCAAGCCGGTGCTTGCGCTATATATCGAGATTGGAAGCCGGCGTAAACCAAATGATCCGTTCGAAATTGATTGCTTGTTTAGCTTTGAACCTATCAAATATTCACTCAATTGAGTTTATGTGACATGCGGTCGAAGCGATAATGCATTTTTTTTGACGAAAGTGACCCGATTCCTCGCTCCTTCACCTCCAAACGGACTACGTCATTGCATTTAGAATGTCGAAATTACTTAGAATAGATATCAAATTTAATTAAAGTTGTTGTAGTAACCCATCCCTTTGTCATCCCTCTTCACGTGGAGGTCGTAAAAAAAGGAGATAATTATCTCCTATGCATTATGCATGCTACAACCGCCTCCTTCGGATATCTTCGGCGGCCTGTCACTCCCTTCAGGCGGGTTGATCCCCTCTTCATCCAAAAATGAACTCCCCCTTCTCTCGCTTTGTGTCAGCTACGGGAACACAAAAAAAATATGAGTGCCTCCTCTCTTCTCCTACCCGTTCTGTCCCTGCTGCCAACCGCAAACTCCCCCTCATTCGTCACGATAAGCTTTGAACAAAATGCTGATGACATCCCCAACCTTCCTAGGATTCTCCATCGTTTCCATTCCTCTCTTATTGGCCATCGTCGGTGGCGTTCTTGCTCTACTCTTATTCGCCGATTACTTCCACCGAAAGCGAGCTGAGGTCACGACGATCGCCGACCCCCTGGGGCTCAAGGATGCTAACTAAAAGCCCGTTGTAAAACCTCCTCCATGCATATCACGAAAGTCCTACACGAGACCTCAGCACTCGCAAGCTGCAGATAAGGATCAGAATAAGAGACATCAGCCTCTCGATATCAATACCCTGAGAGACCTTATCGTCGATAGAGCGATGAGACGATGGCTTTGATTTGTGAGGCAAGTTAGTCGTCTCCTTTCTGTCGCCAGCATTTGCGCGAGTGTAGAATCATTCGGCAAGTCCTCAGTAGTGTTGAAATAAGCAATTCCTTGGCGCAGCAGAGAAGCAGAGTCCAATGCCATCTTTAGATCGAGGCTTCCTTGTTCTTAAGAATAAAGGTTGCAGCTGATCATCACCTTCAGAGCTGAATCATGGCTTCCATTTTCTTCCAATGGATAAGAAGCAACCACTTGATGTTATACTCATTATCTCACTTTAGCAGAATACAAACTACTATTTACCGCACACTACAAAGGTCACAAGATCAGACAAGGCCATAGAAAGTAAGCTTCCACGAACAACAGAAAATCCAACAAACATCTTCTCTAACCACAACGAGAAAAGTGCTTGAGCATAATATGAAAGGATACGAAGAGATAATTGGCATCGAGATGCATGTTCAGCTGTCGACTGTCACAAAAGCATTTTGCAGCCGTGCTTACCTCTACGACTCCCCGCATAACACCGCCATTTGCCTAGTTTGCATGGGTCTTCTAAGAACCTTACCTGTTTTAAACTCGAAGGGTTTGGTGGCGGGCATAGAAGATTTGGAATAACAAGAGTTCATATGGAAGAAGATGCAGGAAAGTTATTCATTCAGATAATGGGAGTTATTCTCAGGTGGATCTGAACAGAGCTGGAGTCCCTTTGCTAGAGATCATTTCAGAACTTGATATAAAAGCGGGTTGGAGGCAGCGGAATATGCAGCTAAGTTATAGAGGCTTGTTAGGTATTTGGGGGTGAGCAATGAAAATATGCAGGAAGGTTCCCTTCGTTGTGATGTAAAGGTTTCTGTTAGGCCAAGAGGTCAAGCTGAATTCGGAACAAAAGTTGAGATAAAGAACATGAACTCATTTTCTGCAATGAACAAGGCAATTGATTATGAGATATCTAGACAAGTTCTTCTCCATAGTCAAGGCCAAAACGATCAGATTGTGCAGGAAACTCGACTTTGGGAAGAGGGGTACCAGAAAACAATAATAATGAGGAAGAAAGAAGGACATGCTGATTATAGATATGTCCCTGAGCCTGATCTTCCTGAAGTTGTCATCGCCGAAGATTACGTAGAAAATAGTTGTAGTTCGCTCCCCGAACTTCCGAAAGCAAAGCACAGGCGCTACGAGAAGATGGGCTTAAGTATGCAAGATGTGCTCTTCCGTGCTAATGATATCAGTGTCCCAAAGTTTTTCAATTCTACTCGTGAAAGTGGAGCTAAAGCAAAGTTGGCAGTAAATTGGATTGTGGGTGATATTGCAGCATACCTCAAGAATGAGCACTTGTCAATTGATGAGGTTAAATTGAAACCACTGGAGCTTGCAAAGCTTATAGGTTCAATAAAAGGTGGAGTGATCGGTGGCAAGATTTGAAAAGAGATACTTTTTGAGCTTATAGCCAAAGGAGGAACTGTCCAAAAAAATAATAGAAGAAAAGGATCTTGTTCAAGCATTCAAAGACTTTGTTATGCTCAGTAGAGTTAACGAGTTTGAATCATCTCGTACTCGAGAAGAGTATGTGGGTTTGAAGACTGACCGCGGTATCATAGACACGATACTTAGAGCGGTAGGTGGCGGTCATGCAACCTATCGCGGGAAAACACGAGGCTACAAATTTGGGTAGAAAACTTAATTAATTTAATACAAAATAAACCCTAAGCTCAAAATTAAAATATGAATTGAAATTACAGGTGTTTGAAGACCTCATTATGCTCACTAGAGGTGGTAGTTTGAAGACCTCTGCGAGAAAGCATTCAGGGTTTGAAGACTACCATGTATAAACACCGCAAGAAGCGTGGTGGGTAAAGATCACGATGTATCCCTCTGTGGCGACCAGGAATTTAATTTGGATTACACAAAGCTTAAAATATTATTAAATAATTAATAAGCTAAATTAAACTTAAATAAAAAAATGATTAATCGAAGCCAAACTTACTCACAAAAAAATTCTAAAGGTCTTTAAATAAGAATGAGTCTATAAGCTTCTTAGTGATCACAAACTAAGTTTCATTGAAACTTAAAGAACCAAATGAGCTATGAACCAAACGCCAATAAATAAATATTAATCTAAATAATTGAACAAGATCACGAAATGCCAAGCATGCAAAATCTGCTAAAATTAGAAAGATAAGGCGTTGGCTAAAATTCTAAATAGACTTCAAATATATTAACTTTGCATAAAATATAACTCAATTCAGTGCTTCAAACTTGTGCAATCATTTGAAAGAGACAAATTCTTGTACAAAATATAAAACAATCTTCAATTCAATTTGATATTTCTAAATTAGTATAAGTATTCTAAATAACCACCATAGCACATATGTTGAATACTTAAACTGTAAGGTTTGCTTGGGGTTGATTCAATTTGTCTATAGGCTGGGTTGGGTTAACCTGATATAAACTTTCTCTGCTTGGAAAAATCTTTGAGAAGCTAATTACGTCATTTTATAGACTATATCTCCAACTGATGATAACTTGGTTGATCAAAGATATCTGGAGGTAATCATTATTGTTTAAAATATAAGATATTTATATTCAATATCCTCAAATATAAAATTCTCAAAATATAAATTCGATCCACTATCATTAAATTAATAGAGTAAAATTAAAGATTTGAAATAATAAAATGATGATCATCATATCCCCGATGATAGTTGAGTTGATTGAAGATATCAATTTGGAGGATAACTATATATAAAATTAGATATTATATTCAATATTCTCAAATTCAAAATCCTCAAAATATAAATCTAGTCGATCCTCATTATTAAATTGATAAAGTGTATCATAATAAATTAAATGAATTAAACATCTACATGGGCCATATATCTCGAATGCTTAAATTTAGTGTATTAGAGGATCTTTGCAGTTGATTCGGTTTTGTCTTGGGGTCCGGTTAACAAAACCAAAATCTATTATAAGAATTTAAACTAAAATATAGAAGCTAGTAATTATGTGACGAGTAGATCCATCCTCTGTTGGGAAAATAGTTGACAGGATCTAAAGTTCTCAAATATATTTGATTCAATCAATTAACCACCCCGATGATGGCTGTGTTAAATGAAAATTTTAGCAGGAGGATACTTCAATCAAAATATGATTATAATTTCTAAGCAAATTAGCTTAGATTGAATCTTAATCTAAATGCAAAATTTGAAATATCATTGAGTATAAATGTCTAAATTCAATATTAAAACTTAAAGCCAAAAAATTCAACTTCACCTTCAATTGTTTGTGAGGTGACAAATTAAGAAAACTCTTCACAAAGCCAAAGTCAAATCAAACCTATGTATTTACTCAAATAAATATGAGGGCGTGGGGTTTTCGCGTGGTTTGGATGAGCTCCACTGATGCGCATTAGACGAGTCCTCTCACTGGGTGGTTGTCGCTAAATGATAACATTATATTACGGTCACGACTATAGCCCGTATGCTCCTCAATAGCTCTACCTTTTGAGTTGTGAACCAGGTATAATTGGGCAAAAGTTCTCTGTTGGTAGACTTTTGTTTCTACAAACATCTCGTATATCTATAAAGGATTTCTTGGATGGCCATCCTAATCACGAGGATCCAGTGTTGGGTCATTACCTCCTCTAACTAAGTAGGCCAGACTGTGACAGATGACGAACCATGAATCTAGATCGCTCATGGTTCCCCAAACACTTTAAGTTAAATATAATGAATTTCATAAATCTAAATTCTAAAACTTCACATGCTATTATACGCTACCTTAGCGACTAACGTAGCCTTAATCGAAAGTTCTCTGATTGAGTAATCAACTATAGGTGCTTTGTATATTAAAGATCTAAACTCCTTACCAAATGAGAAAATCTCAGTATTGTCTTATCTCTTTTATATATCTTCTAAAAATTACACTAAATTATACTCTCTCTTCATGAGACGTGACAAATTTTTGAAGCCCATATTATATTTTTTTTAAAAAATATAAATAATATTTATTTATATTCATTTAATTATAATTATGAGGATTATTATTTAATTATTATTATTATTATTATTATTATTAATTTTTTTTTTTAAGGAAACCCCATTATACGGGGTATTTTGCCACAAAACCAAGGTTACAAGATCCTTAAAAGGGGTTACACTCAGAACTCCAAAGAGCTACAATCAACCTAAGGAGAAAACCCCAAGCTAAATACATCCAAAATCCAAAGAGAGCATAAAACTATTAAGAGTAAAATAGTAACTCGAGCAAACCATTTGAAGGCAATGAGCGAATTAAGGTCGAAGTAACGGAAGGAGAAAGAGTCCATGACACTGCTAAGCCCTAAAAAAAGAGCTAAACACACAAGTTTAAAATCAAAAGACAAGTTTGAGCCAATTAGATAGTATGGCGAATGTAGGATAATTTGAAATTGTTAGTGAAGAAGAGGGATAAAGAAGGCTCCGGGTCATTCACAGCAATTTGGGGCAATTGCAAATATGAGCATCCAAACATAAGGATACCAGTAACTACCAAAGTGAAATCCTCACGATATCCTATCCCACAAACCAGAGCTATTGGTGATTGTCATTTGAGACATAATATATCTGTCGGAAGGACAAAATTCAACAATGAAGGTATCCATCACAATCAATTTAGTGTATAGGAAAAAGCAAAGCGTGACTTCGATAAGAGCAAGACATCAAGGCAGCGAGACAATGCCCCAACAAAAGGAAGGATAGAGAGAATCGAAAATGAAAGTTATTCAATTCCAACACAATCCAAATACTAAATAAGCAATTAAGCGGTAAAGAGCCACAGATCTGGTAGAATCCCAAACAACAAATCTGACCATACTTGCAATCAGAGAATCCCAAACACCAACAACCCATTTAAAATTCCATATAGGTGAAAGCGGCTCCCCGCAGATTAGCTAAACAACCGCAAAGCCCCAAATTAAACGGCAGCCAGAGCGAGAAAACCAAAAAGACATGAAAAAAAAAAAAATTTACCAAACCAAGATAAAACATGGGTATACTTACCCTCAACAAAACATTTACATACAGATCTCCGCCACCAACCTTATTCCATGTTGCTATGCCTAGACGAAAACCAATTAAAGAACAATCACATCTAGTGGTTAGAACCGCCAAAAAAAATCGAAGGCTCCACGGTCGCCAAAACCCCAAATAAAGGAACAAGCTAGAAAACAAACAAGGAAAATCAGAAACATCTAGCGGTGGGCATCAGCCAACAGACATTACGAAATAGGATAGCCACAACAAAACCAAGATAACAAATACCTACAGTATTATCGACCAACCAATACCAAAAGCTTATGCTGCCACATAGGTTACGCGTGCATATACCAACACCAACAACCCATTTAAAATTCCATATAAGTTCTAACGAAGGCTCCACGGTTCAAACAACGCAATCCCAAACTAAAGGAACCCAGAAAACAATTAAAGAACAATCGAAACATCTATTAGTGGATAGAACCGGAACATGAAAATAAATTAAGGGGTTGGACCGTTGTCCAAGCAATACCAAACCAAGAGACATCTTTTATACTATAGGGTAGCCTCGATCAAGGTTAACTAGGCCTTTCGGATGATGAGGTAGAGTTAAGTTATCAAAGATAGCTCTATTGTAGCACCTAAGTTTGCTAGGTAGTGCATGCATTGCCTTCCTCCAAACATGGGAGATCTTATAAAGAATTTAGAAAGGAGGATATCGGATATGCTTGAGCACGTAAAACAATTCAGCATTACTAGCTTTCGTAGAAGTTAAGAGGTCAATAATCGAAAGCATCCACTTCAATCGGATGTTAAACCACTTGTTGAAGGCAAATCTCAAGGGCATAGTACCGACCATAAGTTCAGATATGGAGCGAGCAGGGTTTGTAGAGGAAAAGCAAAAGCATAAAGAGCTTTACCGGTGTAGTTTCTAAAATACCACCAACGTAACCATATGCAAACCATCCGTATTAATTTTAATAAGATTGTTTTGGGTTTAACCCAATAAACTACCTTTTAAATGACATATAGTTGAATAGGTAGATGAAGACCTAATTTGGCACCACAATAATACAACCTTTGAAGTGTTTCTTAATTATGTTGGCATTAAATAGCTCACTAATTTTGTATTTTATTCTAGCCATAATTTTTTACGTGATTCATAGCTATATCGTTGTGTTTAGCTTTCGTTTACATCCATATAAACCAAATAATAATACTAGCGGTTGTAATTTTGATGTGACCTTTAGGGATGTTTTTAAAATAAATATCAAGGAGTTGGTATATGGATAAGGAACCATTGAAAAGGTCATTGTTAAAAGATCATCATACCACGACTTGCGCAATGGCCCCATTAACAAAAGATGATTAACCTCTTGATGTGAAAACAACAATAACATTTAGAGGGTAAGTGGAAGCCTTTGTTCCACATTAAGGAATCAAGGGATAAAGTTAAACAAGAATGGAGTAAGTAGTAGGAATATTGTTATGCCATATTTTGTCATAGACATTAGAGATTTCAACATTTCTTTTATTATATATCCAAACAATTTTTAAATTAAATTCACCATTCTGTGATAGTTTAAATAGGATCTGATCCTTGTTGGGCGAGGAGATCTGAATGAAATTAAGCTTATCTATTATAGAGGGGGGATGTATTCAAGGAGTTTAGACATATTCCACTTTTATTATGCCGTAATGAGTTAACTCTAATGGTATCGAGAATGCAAGAAAGTAATTCGTCAATGGACCCGCATCAATCCAGTTATCTTGCCAAAAAATAAGAGTTGAATTTATGCCCCAAGTAATTTGTGACTCGCCATCCATTTAATGCTACATAATCTTCTCAAAGTCGAAGAGTCTCTAGAATTGTAGGAACAAGTTATAGGGTGCTTCCCTTGGCAATATTTAACATTCATGAAGTTAGCCCAAAGGTTATTATTGCATCTAAAGTTCCACCAAAGTTTGTATGAAAATGCAGTGATTGTATCTTTAATAGTCTTACAGCCAAGACCGCCTTCCTCGAAGGAGCCACAACATTTTGCCAATCTGGACCAATGCATTTTTTTGGTAAGGAGCCCCAAAAAATTTATTTATAAGCCTCTCAATCCTGTTGATGATAGAATTTGTAGGCACAATAGATTGAATGAGATAAATAGGTAAGGAATTGAGGGTGCTCTTAATCAGGGTAAGCCTACCGCCAAAAGAGAGAGAAAGTTATATTCCCAAGAAGAAATACGATTAGAGATCTTTTGGATTATATCATCGAAATGATGTGACCTTTATGTCCTTTGAAAAGAGGAGCACCAAGGTATTTAAGAGGCCACCGATGTTGCTTAAAATTAGTGATTCTTGAATATGGTTAATCCTATTGATGGCAATTTTGGATGAAGGAATAAAGCAACATTTTGTCTTGTTAAGAAATAACCACTTTCCTTCCAAAATTATTAAGCAATTTCAAGATTGTTTTATATGTGGGATAGAAGCATTGTAAGATGATAAAGTCATCGCAAAACTAAGATGAGAAACTGAATGCCACCACAATTTTATAAAGCAAGTTAGGTTTATAAAAGAAAATATCATTCAAACACGGATAGGTAGTCAACAAAGAATGATAAAAAGAGTAGGAGAAAGAGGGTCTCCTTGTCTCAAGCCATGGGGTAGATGTGAAAACCGTCGACTCACTATTGATGATCACAGAAAACCAAGCATTCGGCACAATTTTAATAAGATAAATAATCGCTTCAGAGAACCCAAAAAGGCGAAGAATCTTAAATAAAAAGTCCCAAGATAGATTGTCAAAAGCTTTAGATATATCAAGTTTGAAGATAATGTTTCCACCTCTGGTGGGAACGCCGATGTCATGGATTAATTCTTGGGCAAGGAGGATGTTATCGAAATAGCTCTACCTTTCATAAATCGACCGATTGAGGAGAGATAATTGGGAAGGGCCTAATTGATTAGAGATTAGTTTAGCAATTAATTTATTGAAAAGGTGCAAAGATCGATAGGTCTAAAATCACCCTGTGATTCCGGGTTTGAATTTTTAGGGATAAGAATGATGGAGGTACTAGAAGGCTCTAGGAAGGGGTTTCCCTCAAAAAATCAAAATCGCATTAATCAAATCGCTTTTAATAGGACCAAGAATGTTGGAAGAAATGGGTAGTAAACCCATCGTGACGATAGAGTCCGAGTTCATGCTATTAAGGGTATCACCAATCTCACTTCGCATAATGTGAGTAAATTGTTTTGGAGGTGATCAAGGAGGGAATCAAGTGAGGATTGGAGATATCAATAAGTTCGGGGTTGGTATTAAGTAAATTTTAAAATGGTTACCACGAAGTCTTGTAATTCTTTTCGCCGGATCCAACTGCCATTCTCATTTTAATTTTTTAATAGAGTTTAGAACTTTTCTTTTTTTGAAAAGAGCGTGAAAATATTTTGTATTTCTGTCGCCGTCCGTTATTTGTTTACTAGCAGCTTTTTGACGCCAATAAGTTTCTTCCATATTTTGAAATTTAATCAGCTTATCCTTAGCTTCCTTAAGTTGGTCATGTTTGCTCGAGTCCGTGATGACTGCTTCTTCAAGAGAACAAACCAAATTTTCCATACTTTTTAAATTAGCAAAAATGTTTTTAAAATGATGTTTGTTCCACCAATTTAGAATTTGTTTGAGTCGTTTAAGTTTGAGCCAAAAGCGGATCATACCTTTAATGAAGTTGTCGTGGTGAATGGGAGCCATCCAGTTCATAGAGACAACATTCAAAAAGTCATTATGTTGCGTCCACATGTTTTGAAATCTAAAGGGGGAAGGAGACTGTCTAAGAGGTGGGGGGTTCATAACAGAAATAAGGAGTGGAGCGTGATCCGAAAGTGTTCTACTCAAATGTTCCACTGTGGTGTTTGGCCATTGGTCAATGAGTGAGTTAAATAGGATACGATCAGCGTTGCCAAAGTCCGAGTTGTTCCAAGTGAAGTTAGAACCGAAAACCGATGTGCTAAGTTACAATCAAGGATCATATTCACAAATCTTCCATGGAGTGGGTGTTAGGGAGGAGCCCCTTCTTTCGGATGTCGTAAGAATAGTGTTGAAATCACCTCCAACAAGCCAAGGTAAAGTGAGATGAGGCAAAGGATCTTAAGCTATTCCAGGATGTTCCCTCTCTACAAGCGGCATAAATAAAAGAGCCCGAGCGAGAAATCCCTAAAGAGATGAGAACATTAATCAATTGATTATGATCTTCTAGGATGGTGATAGTGATTGATGGTTGGTTTAAAATTTTATTGCTAATGTTGTGAAAAAATTTTGGAAACCGATTTTACGAGCAACATTAGCAATCTTGGAAGAATGAATAAGAGATTCTATAATAATAAGGAGTGAGACGTTGTGAGTGCGACATAGGCTTCTAACCCTATCATGGACATTAGGGGTCCCAATACCATAATATTCCAAATAATAGACCTAATCATAACGATGATGCTAAAGAAATTTGAAGAGCATAATAAGGAATATGGATAAGGAAAGTCGCAAAAGAAAACCTAATTGCATTTTTTTAAGAGATGTGGAGGCGATCCGGTAGATCTAGTGGAGCTTCTAGGATTTGTTGACTTCTTTTTGTAGGAAACTGTTTGGAAAGGTCTTTCAGTCTCTCGTGTATCTCCATCCAAAGAGAATAATTTAAAAATTCATGTTAGCTGGCAATTAATGGAATGGTGATAGAGATTTCCCTTCTGTCCAAATTTGTTGAGAGGATAGGTTAGCTGAGTATCTATATGGCGATAGTGGAGGTGGTGATTTTTCCAATCTCCATTTCGATTATGAGTTGGATGTTTTCTAAAACTAGGGGTTCCTCAACTGCTTTGTTTTGTTCGGTGTCAAAGAGCCATGAGTATCTCTTGTTTTCTTCCAACAAGGTCATCACCATTGTTTCTTTGAGCTAGGTATAGGTAAATGTCAAGATTGGGTTGGGGCAATAAGTTGTCTTTAGGTACAATTTCAACTGGTTAACCCTTTCCCCTCACAGACGATCATCATGATATTCCACTAATTCATTATGAAGCCCTTTTGCTAATCGGTGTAGAAACGATAAGTTTATTGGATTTGTGTCCGTGTGGTTGATTTTGGGAACATAGGCCATTTTAGTAGGTTGATCTTTTGGTAAGGAGGAGTTAGAGTCGATAACTTATTCTTTTTTGAGGATGGAGAATAAAACAATCGAGTTTTCATGCCCATGAATTTTGCAATGGGAGTAAACTGGAAAGTTTTCAAATTCAACTTTTGGTTATAGCCTAGTTTTTAGCCTATCCAAACTTCTTTAGGGTGCTTTTGGTAATATCTATTTCAACTAAAACCCGAGCAAATGTATAAGGATTTCACTGCACCGATCTATTTGTAATGGCCAGACCAAATATAGCCCCACGGCAAATAGCATGATGTGTAACAAAATGAATCGCATGTTAGGGAAAGATAGCCAAATTGGGACAATCGGGGACTCTTCCTTAACATCAAAACTAGGCGACCACTTAAGGAGATGCATTTGACAATTATAAACTAAGTAAGAGCGACGTGCAAACACTCTCGAATAGTCGGATCATTAGTTAGTTGGATAAGCACATCTTAGAGGTCAATCGACCCTAGAAAGGAACCCGAAAGTTTTAGACTATGAAAGAAAGCGAATCTTATCAACGGTAGGTCTCAAGTAAATTAAATTTCCCAATCGGTGAATATTGAATGGTTTAGCTAATTTTTCTACATCCATGTAATACGAACACATCGCGGCATTCCTCAGCGGTAGCAATTAAGTTAAGCATTGAAGGGGAATGATTGTTACCGATAAAGCGTCCTTGAAGGATTTCTGGGGGCTAGTATTGGATGAAGGAAGCGAACTTAGAGAGGGGCATCGACCTTCGTGATTCATCCAGGCGGAGTTTAGGTTAGCGGAAGGTGATTTTCACCATCAAGCGATCACGGGATGAACATTTGAAGCCAAAGCAGACGAGGTAGCAAAATGTGGCGGCTGTTAAACTGGCGACGCAAGAGACGCGGCAACCCTAGCAGAGGTGGGATTATTATTTAATTATTTAAAAATATTGTTCACCTCTGAAAAAATGAGCTGATTCCGCCCGCACTGATGAAGAAGGCATCAATTGTGTGGGTGAAATCGCGATGATAGCTTATTGGAAAAGGGTTTGGAGACGACAAGTTCGTGAGATGGGCGTCGGGACTAGCAACGAATTTAAATAGAATGAATGAGAAAATCTAGACCTTGAAGTTAGGAATTCAGCAGCATGACGGATATTTAAATTCCTGTCCTTCATTTCCTTGAATTTTTTAAAATTTTTTAATATTGAGGGGGATGTAAATCGTAATATTAACTTAGCTCCACTATTTTTCTCGGTGGCAATCTTTTTTGCAACTTAAGCTGCGACCATTTTTACCGCTGAGTCCATGCCGGGTTCAGAGGAACCATGGCGCATCCCAGAGTCCTCCAGCTCGCCAATCTCCTCCAACCTTGCATCCAAAAAAAATCCTTGCTTTCTGGTAAAGCTATCCATGCCCAAATACTTGCCTCCGGCTTCTCACTCGATACCTTCCTCTTGAATCGCCTTGTGGAGCTCTACTCTCAGTGCAATCAATTTGACTCAGCCCTCAATTCTTTCTATTCAATTCCCAAGCCAAACATCTTCTCCTGGAACGCCATCCTTTCGTCAACTTCCAAATCTGGCAACATTGATTTAGCACACCAACTGTTTGATCAAATACCTGAGAAAAATGTTGTCTCCTGGAACACCATGATCAGTGCTTTGGCACGAAAAGGACCAGAAGAAAAAGCTTTGGACTTGTACCATGGAATGATTCAACAAGGATTAATGCCGAGCCATTTTACTTTTGCCAGTGTCCTCAGTGCATGTGCGAGCTTGATGGATTTGATTGATGGTAAGAAATGTCATGGCCTCATAATGAAGGTCGGACTAGATTCTAATTTATTTGTAGAGAATGCTCTTCTTGCTTTATATACCAAGTGTGCGATTCTAGATGATGCAGTGAGGCTCTTTGACGAGATGCCTCAACCCAATGAGGTCTCTTTTACTGCCATTATTGGTGGTTTGGTGCAAAGCGGTTGTATTGCAGAAGCTTTAAGGTTGTTTGCCAGAATGCATAGAAGTGGTGTTTGTATTGATCAGGTTGCAGTTTCAAGTGCTCTTGGTGCTTGCTCTAAAAGTGAGGAAGAAGCATATAGTCCTGATGAGATATCTATTAGCTATACTGTTGGTCAAGCCATACATGCTATCATTTTAAAACATGGTTTTGACTCAGAATCCCATGTTGGTAACTCCCTGATTGACATGTACGCAAAGCATGGAAACATGGAGAAAGCTGACTTTATTTTCAATACATCGCCCACAATCAATGTTGTTTCATGGAATGTTTTAATTGCTGGATATGGTAAGAATGGTAATGCTGATAAGGCTATTGTTATGTGGAAACTGATGCAAGAATCTCAATTTGAACCAGATGAGGTTACTTATATCAGTATGCTGAGTGCTTGTGCAAAGGTCGGGGACACAGAAACTGCTCGGCAAATGTTTGATAAGATAAAGTCTCCTAGTGTAGCATCATACAATGCAATACTCTCTGGTTACTGTCAGAATGAGGATCATAAGGTTTCAATAGAATTATTTAGGAAAATGCAGTTTTCAAATTTAAAACCAAATAGAACAACACTTGCAATCATTCTGAGCTCATGCTCTGGAATGGGAGTTTTGAGCTTGGAAAACAGGTTCATACTGCTGCCATGAGAGCCATACTCCATGAAGACATGTTTGTCTCTAGTGGGCTTGTTGATATGTATTCAAAGTGTGGGGATATTAAGGCAGCTAGGCAAGTTTTTGATAGGATGACAGATAGGGATGTTGTTAGTTGGAATTCAATGATCACAGGTTTTGCTCACCATTCTCTAAATAGAGAAGCTTTTTTCTTCTTCAAAATGATGAGAGAAGATGGTAAATCTCCAACCGAGTCCTCCTATGCAAGTGTGATCAATTCATGTGCCAGATTGTCTTTCTTGCCTCAGGGAAGGCAGGCACATGCGCAGATAATAAAGGATGGGAATGACAGTGACATTTATGTTGGAAGTTCTATTATCGATATGTATGCCAAATGCGGCATGGTAAATGAGGCACGATGTTTCTTCGATAGCATGCCGTCGAAGAACATTGTTTCATGGAATGAAATGATTCATGGATATGCACAGAATGGGTATGGTGAGGAAGCCATCATGCTCTTTGAGTACATGCTGGACACCAAAGAGAAGCCTGATTCCGTGACTTTTATTGCTGTTCTGACAGCTTGTAGCCATTCAGGGTTTGTTGATAAGGGAATAAAATTCTTCAACTCCATGAAGCTTGAGCATGGCATTGAACCCTTGGCTGATCACTACACTTGCATCTTAGATACCTTGGGACGTGCTGGCTGCTTATGGGACACAAAATTGTTGTTAGAAAAATGCCATATAAAGATGACCCCATAATATGGGAGGTTGTACTCAGTGCCTGTGTAATTCATGGAGATGCCAGCTTAGGCAGGAGAGCAGCAGAAGAACTCTTCAGGATCGATCCAAAGAACTCTGCGCCATATGTGCTACTAGCTAATATATATGCCTCCACAGGAAGATGGGCAGATGCAACTGCAGTGAGAAAATTAATGAGTGATAGAGGAGTAGTAAAAGATCGTGGGTATAGCTGGATTAATAATAAGAGTGGTGTCCATGCATTCATGGTTGATGATTGTCTTGTTTTGGTAGATGGTAATGGCAGAAAATCAAATGGCGATGCTCGCTCACTTGAAATTTGTGCTACTTGATGCAGATGGAAATGAGGCTTGAAGGAGAAGCATGATTTTTACTAAAATGTTATGCACTTCCTGGCTTTAGCAATACATCAAACAGAATGTGTCTGTAATTAGTCCAGCCAGGATGCTTTTGCTTGTAAGAGTACCGAAAGTAATAGCTCATTCAGAGCATGTTGGCTGCCTCAGGGACCGATCATTGGGACAGGCTACTCAAGCATACTTAATGACTCTGTAGATTTGGTGGATGGTAATGATAAACAATCAAGTGTCAAGTCTCACTCACATGAAATGATGATGCTTGATTGCAAATGAAACAAGAAGAGCTGGCTTCTAATGAGATCCTTGACATTACGAAAAGAAAAAGGGTTACTGCCTTTGGAAATTCTACAGTAGTGGTACATCAATGAGAACGTTTATGTGATTGATTCATCCTTTCTAACTTCTGATGGTAAGAAAACAAGACAAGCATATTTTAGTGTCAAGTTATTAAAGAAAGTGGATTTCAAATACAATTAGTTTACGTTTGAAGATTGACTTTTTTCTGGATTAGGAAACTAAACTTGAGGTACAATTTACAGGACCAAAAAAATAGACAGGACAGCATTTTTTTATCAAAACCAGCAACTATGTTTCAGATTTTTCTCTCGGAAATATCTATAAATTCAAATGGCTTCTTTTTTTTTCCTGAAATATATTGCAGCGATCTGAGTTCGATGTGCAATGCAGGAAGAAATTCTAATCCACGTTTATTCCTTTAGACATCAAGATGTTTGAGATTTGTATCATCCAAGGTAATGTATGGAAGCTTGAAAATCAACTGTGTTTTATTAAGGATGTTACATTAAATCAACTGTATTTTATTAAGGATGCTACATTTTTGATATATTAATGGTTTAACAATGCATATGTTCCGCTATTGATTTATTCTGTTTGGTTCATTCTTATTGTGCATCCCAAACTCATCTGTTAGTTTTGTTATAATTTAGTTTGCAATGCCAAACGTTTTGCCAGTTTTTTTTTTCCCCATTTTTTGTTATCATCGTTCTTATCATATTCAATCTAATCTCTTAACGATTTGGAGTAGGCTCCATCAATCTCCTCCTCTTTTCATTTTTGTCGAGTTCTATATTAAATGTTAAATTTATGTTGCGTATTTTATTTTGAAGTTCTAATCATGTTATCTTTGACCTACTCTTTTTCCGTTTATAATTCTTTCATATTAATTGTATCCATTTTTTTAATAGGTTATCCTATGCTTTTATTATATAAATAAAAAGATTATCTAAGTCTATTTTTTACCATCTACTTCCCCTACATTTTTAATAAATTGTTTTTCACACTTGTCGCATGCCATAAAATGATCTTGAGTCGACCTATTTTTTTAATAGTCAAGGTGATATATATATTTTGTTGATGAAAAATTATATCATAATTGTTGTGTATATTCTTTTGATTATATAGATGTGATATGATCTGATGTTGATTAATTTTATTTTATAATATTTTGATGGTAGTAGTGATTTTGTGTTGTGTAATTGAAGAAAAAAAATTCATTCCAAATAAGTCTTGGCCTTAACTACTATGACCTCAATATTATATGACTTACATTAGTATGACAGTTTGCATTGGATTGGGCTATGATAGTTACTTAAGTACTATCAGAGCAATGGATTTGGAGGAACTGAGGAGTTATAGGAACAATCGGTAAATGTGAGATCAAAATTTGGGTAGCTTTGATTTAGTTTCTTTTTTGCGATTATTTTATGTGTATTATATTAAATTATTGTATGTGCATATTAGGTGTGACTATTAAAAAACCATGAATCAAGATCAGTATGTGATAGATGACTAAGGTTCTAGTCAGGTTAGGGTGGTACAAAGCATAATTGGAGCTATGTCATTTGATTTCATGATATATTTTGCTAATTTGGTAGCCCAATTAGTGAGTGATTACTAGAGCATAATAAGGCTATTAAAAAAGCTCATCATTCATGAACAACTCATATTCACTCATTACATAACTCATATTCGACTCGTTATATAACTCATGTTCGAATTATTCGTTAAGTAAACGAGCCAAATATGAACAAATATTTTTAGTTCAATTTATAAACGAATCGAACACGAACAATCCTCTATTCGATCGTGTTTGACTCGATTTAACTCAAAATAAATAAATATTTATAAATAATTATATAAAATATATTTATATTATTAAATATATATTATTTAATTTATATTTATTTAAATAATTGAATTAATTAATTAAATATTAAATTAAATGAGTTAAGATGATGATAATCATAACCATTGAATCTTAAATCTAAGGCCAAGATTTAAAGAGCTAAAAATCCTACCTTATATAATCCCTGGAGACTCTCAATCCGGCTTCTTTACCATAATCTTGCAAGTCCCTCATTCAGTCATTTATGAGTTGCAAGTCTTTCTAGTCCAGAGAGAGGTGAGCGCATTAACACCGTTCTCCGAGGTTTGTATCGATCGTCCATTTCTCATTCTTGCTTGACTTCACGAGTTGCCTCTTGAGACTCAATTGCTTTTGTTTGTAACATCATTCTTTCATTCCTCTCACTCATATTCTTCGAATTTTTGTTTAATGTTTAGCTTTTTTTTTTTTTTTTTTTAATTTGTGAAGACATGAAGATGCGATGCTTATTATGGGTTCCTAATAAAGCAAAAATGCTCTTAAAACTTCTAGGGTTTGTGGATTTTGATGTTTGATTTATAGTTGAAAATGTTCATTCACAGGTTGATGTGTTTTTCTCTATTTGATTTGTGATGTATCTATTTTGATGTTTATTCTCTACTTCAATGTGTTCATTATCTGATTTTGAAACCTAAAATAAAAGTCCTAGGGAGGCTTTTCAAAATATTTTTTTTATATAAGTGCTTGTGAATCTTAAGGGAGAATTTTCTAAATGTCATCACTTCTAAGGTTTGCAGGTTTTGGTGCTTGATTTATAGATAGAAATATGTGAGCAAATGTTGATGCCTTTATTATATGTTTCCATCTTGTGTTGTCATATCTATGTTAGTGTTTGCTTTGTCTTTTCGCTACTAGAATTAATACTGTTTAGCCATAGCTTTGCCCACATGAGATGCTCTCCTTATTTTCATCTGTTATTGATGCAAACACTTAATTTATGTTTATATTTTTTTATTATTGTTTTGATGTTATGATGAACTTGTATTAGCCAACTATTTTAGGATGGTGTTATGTTTCATATCTATTTAGCTTTAACTGGTTTCTTATCACTTTGATAGTTGGATGAAGTACATATATTTGATATTGTAACATTGACTTAAATGTTTATAAGTAGTTAGTTGGATTCTAGAATGATATTTTCATAAATTTGCAGCTTCAATATTATTAAATAGGCACAAATAAGAGATTTCTGGAGTTCCAACTCTATTTTCTAGAATGACATTTTATGATTTACATTTTTTTGTTATGTTGTTTCTATAATAAGATTAATATATGAAGAAAAATATGACTTTCATTTATTACAAGAGTTACAACTTAAACTTATTGGCTACTTATATTACATATATTATATTTATTTCACTTGTTTTTCTTGTTGTTCTGCAGTTTATGTAGCTTGTTTTTCTTGCTATTCTACAATTTTTGCTGCTTGTTTTTCCTATCATTCTGCTGTAATGAATGTATGCCGTTCTTGTTAGTTATCTTCTTTGATTTTTTGCATCATATGCTGCTTGTTCTTCTAGTTGTTTGTTTTTAATTCTATTCTGCCGCTTCTGTTGTTTGTTTTCCTGATGTTTTACTATAACGAATGTTTGCTATTTATTTATTTTTTTGTAGTTTTATAGCTTCACCTGCTTATTTTCCTTTACTATTTTGCAGTTTCTGCTACTTATTTTCCTTGCTGTTTGTTTTTCTTCTGCATGCATTTCTTGCTGTTTTTTTTTTGCAACTAGATAATATTTTGTCTGGTTACTATTATAATTCTCTAATTTTTGGTTGACTTTAGGTTATTACCTATTTAATTTAAACAATCATCAAATTATGAAGGCATCAATGAATATTGGATATTTTTCTTCTATAATTTTCATTAGTTTTATTTATATGATACAGGATAAAGTACAAACTATCAGTTATGCGTGAATTTGCTCTAATAAATGTTAGATTCTGAAGAGTGAAGAATGAAAACAAGATGACTAATATGAAACCTCAAGGATATTAAAGGATCATTTTGAATTGTGTAAATATATAAAATATTAATTTGTAACATGTATTAATTGTAAAAGTGACTCAAATTATTGTATTTAGTTTATTATGATCAATTATTATATTTAGTTTATCTTTTATTGTGTAAATGTGTAAAACTTTCAAAAAAAAATTTATTTGATTTGCAATTTTATATTTATTGTTATTTTGTTAATAAAATTGTTGAGCGTACTAAAAAAATTGAGTTAAATTTACTATAATAAATTTTGATTATATGAGTTAGCAAGAGCTTAAGAAATGCAAATTTTTACTTATTAAAAGATAATGTCTTTAATATTTAATTTAAAATTATTAAAATTAATCATTTTATGAGCTAATTTGAGCCTAACACAAGCTGAAAATGAACACAAACACTTTTTTGAGCTGAATATGAATAGCCAATTCATGAGTCATTTTGAATACAAGTTAATTTTGAACAAAAATATATAAATGAGCCAAACACAAATGAATGTGCTATTCGCTCAAGTCCAGCTTATTTATACCTCTAGAACAAAATGTCTACTTCAAGAGTAGAGGAAGATAGACATTTGCAATTATTCTTGAGATTGAAACCGTCTCATTTCAAGGGAGTAGTGAAGCCTTAAGTAGCTGAAGATTGATTACTCAAATCAAAGAAATCTTTTGATAGCATGCAATGCTCACATAATTGCAAGGTAGCCTTAGTAGTGTATTTATTAGATAGTGAGGCTAAACATTGATTGCTAGGCCAACATAAGAAGAAATTTCAAGACAAGTTAAATGCTGAGATCATTTGAGAGCAATTTACTTACATTCTTAGAGATTAGTTTTATCACTCTAAATAGTAGATGTAGGAGTTTTTTTTAGAATAGTTCAAGGATACAACACGATAATGCAATATGAGTTTATTGCTCTTGCTAGGTATTCCCCTAATTAGTTATTACTTTTGAGGAAAAATATTCTCTTTGAGGATTGAGAGATAATTTGAACATCTATTAGTTCTATTTTTGTATTAGGGATTTTAGTGAGCTAATTGAGAGAGCAAAATTAATAGAGAATGATCTAATATCGATTTAGCAGTATTTGGATATGACATGAAAGAGACTTGAAGGGGAGTCTTCTAGGAGTGGCGCTGATGAAAAAAAGAGCTAGTTTGAGTCATATGACTCTAGGAGAAGTTCCATAGTTTTTGGTAGCATGAGTTAATCTAATTTTATGTAGTGCTCCAATATGTACTTCATATAGAAGGAGGTATCATAATCGATATTATTTATTATTTGGGCAATGTTTGAGGTGTGGTCAATTTGGCTACATGATATTTTAGTGTCCTCAGAGAGCATTGGAGAATAGAATAAAGGCTTAAGTAGATCAAAGATATGATAGATAGCATATAATAGTCTCATCAAAAGTTTTTAACAAAGAATCATTTAGTAGAGGTGTTTGGAGATGTACTAAAAAGCAGATGGGAGAGAGTCAATGGAAATCTATTTTGCCACTTATCCAGCCTAACTCAGTATGTATAGTTTGACTCATCAGGAGGTTGAAGATGCAATTGATGTTGTGACATGTATAGCTTTCATTTCTACAAAATCATGTAGAATTTTATTTGGTTTTGGTGTAAGTCATTCTTTTATATCTAAGAGATTTCTTATTTGCTTGAATTCACTTTCTATTGCTTTATCGTCTGGTGTATTTGTTCTTTTACTTACTAGATATTATTTGGTTGCTAGTCAAATTTGTATGTATAATATTGAGATTTTAAATAAAAAGTTTGAGTTAGAGTTGATTATATTGCTTTTAAGTAAATTTGATATTATCTTGGGCTTGCAAATGGTTGAGTGGATATGGATCTTGTATTGAATGTAAAGAGAGTAGTTTTATGTGTTGGTAGTGAAGTATTTTATTTTCAAGGTGCTAGAAGTGTTCTATGATATTTGATATCAGCCCTGCAGGCTGATAAATTATGGAGGCATGAAAGCAATGTATTTTTATTATATGAGATATGAGTAGAACCTAGTTGTCATTGAGGGTATTCCTATGGTGAGAGACTTTCTAGATGTATTTCCTGAGGAGTTGGTCAGTTTGAATCCTTAGAGAGAGATGGAGTTTGTGAGTTTGTATTAAGGTAGTACCTGTTATATCACCTATTATGAAGGCCCTTTATAGAATTGCAGGAGTTAAGGTATAGTTGTAGAAGTAACTAGATAGAGTTTTTGTCAAGCCTAGTGTATCTTTGTGGGACACACCTATATTATTTATGATGATAAAAGATGGTATGATGCACATATATATTAATTATAGAAAATGGAATAAATTAATTATCAAGAATTAGTATCCATTACCTAGAATTGATGATTTGTTTGATCAATTGACAGGTGCATCTATCAAAAATTAAGGGTGAAAGAGAAGGATGAGACGGAGACAACTTTCAACACCTGTTATAGCCATTATGAGTTTTTTGTCATACCTTTTAGTTTAACTAATGCCCTAGTTGTATTTATGAATTTAATGAAATATGTGTTCAAGGCATAGTTAAATTAATTTATTATTATTTTTATTTATGATATATTAGTGTGTTTAAAATCTAAGGATGAATATACATGATTAATTGATCAAATTCAATTAGGGAGAAGAGTCGAGTTGCATGTTGATGATCATGGGGTGTTAACATGTGAGCATCGACTTTGAGTTCCTATAGTAGTGGTTTGAGAAGAAAATTATTACATAATGTTCATTATTCTGGATACATAATTCACTTAACGAGTCGTAATCTGTATTATGATCTGAAGCCAATATTTTGGTGGCTTGGGTTAAAGCATGAAGTGGCAGAATTTGTTTTAAGATGTGAGACATGCCGGATGGTAAATGCAAAGCATCAAAAACCTAGTGGTTTATTACAATAATTATTTATTATTGAATGAAAATGGGGGAGGGTATTATGGATTTTGTTATGAGTTTTCTGATGTCTAATCAAGGTCTATGGTTGGCGAGTTGATGAAGTCAGCATATTTTGTTTTCTATAAGACTAACATATTAATGTTAAAAAGTTCATACATGTATATATATGTATATATATATGAGATTGTTAGATTGCATGTGATATCAAATGTTATTATTTTTTATTGTGATGGTAAATTTACTCCATATTATAATAAGGTGTTCAAGAGGATTTAGAGACTATCTTAAACTTCATAGCCTTTCACCTACAGATAGATGATCAGTCTTAGAGAATTATTCAGGCATTGGAGGATCACATTTGAGATTAAATTTGGAGTATACATTTGAATGAGTCAGCTTATAACAACTTCTAATTGAGTATTGGTATGGCTTTATATGTGACATTATATAGTATGAGGTGAATAATATATTTATCTTGGATAGAGGTGTGTGCTAAAATATTAATGAGACGAGTTAGTAGATAATGCCATTGAGAAGATCAGGTTAATTAATGGTAGGTTGAAATTAGCATAAGAAAAACAAAGAAAGTGTTATAATCTCAAGTATCAATTAGTTGGATTTCAGACGAGTGAATTTATATTTTTGAAAGTTAGCCCTACGATGCAAGTAGATTTGGTGGAGAAGGTCAACTAATTCTAAAATTTATTGGGCATTTTGAAGTGATCAGTAGAGTTGGTCAATTTTCTTACAGTTTATTGCTACTAAAATAAATGCCAATTGTGCATAATGTCTTTCATATATTTGTATTAAGAAAATAGGCTACTTATGTTGATCATAGAGTTCATGAGGGTGAGATTAAGATAAGAACTAATTTGATCTATAAAGAGAAACTTGAATATATTTTACCATATAATGTGAGATAGTTGGGTAATAAGTAGATCTTTATGGTCAAAATTTGATGGAAGCACAAATCAGAAAGAGAAGTCACATGAACAAAATAGACTAATATGAGGCAGTTATATCTAGAGTTATTTGATAACTAACTAATTATGAATATCGAGGACTATATTTTTCTAAGGAGAGAATGTAATAACTAGTCATATAATAATTAGATTCTATAATGATATGATTTTTGACTGTAAGATATACATATGTATTTTGTATTCATTAATTTTTTTTTTATAAGTTTTGAAGTCGATTATATGTGTAGTTCATTAACAAATTTTTTATAATTTTGAATTGGACATAATTTATCTTATTATATTCAATTAATTAGTTTAAATGTGTTTTATGCAACAAACCTTCTTCACCACATTGTATAGCACTCTTGATTTTATTTTAGGCATATTTTTACATATTTTTATGAGCATCGTAACTGTTGACCTGACTTTTAGAGTGAGTTCTCAACTTCATAATCATAGATTTAGGACTCTCATAGACACTAAGAGCTCCTTAGCCTTAAGGCACTCCTATTGATTAGGTGAACACTTAACCTAAGCTTAGAGACTTAGAAGTGTTAGTTATAGGAATATGTTATGCCCTAGGGACTTAGGAAGACTTGCCTACCCTATAGCTTGAACCCAATCCATGCTTTCCTTCACAAACCAAACCTCAAATTCATACCAAATCCAAACCAAATTTTCAAGATTCATAATCAATCTTATGATCAAATTCAAGCTCAAGATTTCCCATGAACTTTATGATTAAATTTAAAACCCTTTCTAAGCCCTTTGATTTCATCTTATGGACTTAGCCTTAACCAAATTCAAGTCAATCACAATTCAATTGATTTTCTCAAAGATCAATTCAATCTCTCAATCATTTATCAAATCCAAATCTAAATCCAAACTCAATTCCAAATAATTTGAAACCCAAAATCAACTCCAAAGTTTCAAAATCCTTCCAAGCCTTATGGACACATCCATAAGCAGCCATAACCCAAATCAACCCAAAACCAATTGATTTCTTTATAAATCAATTGTCCCCCTCATTTATATTCACAAATATAAATAAAGCCCACCTTCCAATGACCAAAATAAAATCAAACTAAATTGATTTCCTCCTTAGCCCTTTTGACCTACCTCCACGTGCTTAGTCAAATTTGCTTCCAAATCACTCCAAACTCAAGTGATTTTCTCATGAATCATTTATATCCCCAAATATAAATGAAATATAAATTCAAATAGCCAAAACCAAATCCAAGATCAAACAAAAATCCAATTCAAGCCTTTTTAGCCATTTCCTTAGACTTGGCCAAATCCTATCCAAATCAAGCCAAAATCAATAGATTTTATCTTGAATCATTCATTCCTTCAATCATTTATCCAAATATAAATGAAACCTACATTTGTCAAACCAAACCTAAGTCAAGCCCAAGTTAGCCTTTTGACTTAAAAACTTTAAATCAAGTCAAAATCTATTGGACTCCAAATTGATTGCAGTTGGATTTATATTTCAATCCTAGGCTCATATATGAGTTCAACTAAACTTGAATCAAGCCAAAACTAAATCAATTGACTCATTTAGGTCCACTTGACCCAAAGTGGCTTAAAGGACCTTTTTGAGCCAAGTTATAATCCAACCCAAATTGGATTGAACCAAATCCAACCAAGCCTCATTTCATGATCAATAATCACCTAGGATGATCAATCACTTTGAATTGGTCAAACCAAGTCAACTTGATCCTTTAACCAAGTCAACCTTTTGCCAAAATTAAACCTAAACTAGCCAAAACTGACCATACACCAAATTGATTGAAACCATTGATTCACACCAACCCATAATCAATGATTAAACATGACTAAACCCTCAATTGAGCCAAACCAAGTTCAATTGGCCATTTGACCCAAGTTGACCCAAATTGAACTAAAAGGCCAAAATAGGTCAAATCATAATCTAACCCAAATTGATTGCAACCAATGGCACAAGGTCATTCCAAATTAATTATTGAACTTGACCAAAGCCATAATTGAGCCCAATTTGACCAATCGATCAACTTGGCCAAACCTAGCCCAAATTGACCTAAAAGGTCAAATTGGCCAAAATCTAAATTAAATCCAAATTATTTCAAACCAAAACCTACAATCATTTTCAATTGACCAATTGAACTTAAATCAATACTTGACCCAACATAATTTGGTCAAATTGCTCAAATTGGTCAACTTAGCCCATTTGACCTATGAATCCAAGTGAACCAAAATCAAACCTAGGCCAAATTGATTGAAACCACTTGAACAAAACTCTTCAAATAATCATTTGAACTAACAAACTTGGTTTGGCTAATTTGTCCAATTGGTTAACAACACGTTAACCCATATGAACCCATTTGACCAAATGAAGCCAAAACCTATAAAACTAACCCATGGGACTTTGATGGTTGACCAAACCAGACCCAAACTGACCCTAGGTTATCCCAAAGTCATCCCAAAAGCCAAGTGGGCCCATCCAAGCCATAGTCCAGTGGTTAAGCCCTCTTCACATAGGATTCCACCCATAAATGACAAAGTCCTCTCTCCCATCACCTTGGCAGCCCTCACTCACCCAAATGAGGGTTCACTTAACCCACCTAGGCCACCTAACCCGTGATAGGTCGGCCATAAACCAAAGGGAGGTGAGCAAACTCACCTCTCATACAAGCCGAGCACCCAAGGGATCATGGAAACCCAATATACCCAAATCTAGCTTGGAGCCACCTCCCACGAGTTCCTCCATCCCAATCGAGCCATGTGGACTCGATTGACACCCCTCCAGTGCTCTAATGGCGACTGGCCAGCCAAAAAATGGGAATCCATCCCGTCTATCCAACTCAGCAAACTGAGGGGTTGCCCTCTCAATTTGAATGGGAAACAGGTCATTCGACTTTGTGAGAGCTTCCTAGCGCGAATTCAAACCTCCTTGCAATCCCCAGAGCCATACCGAGCTTCCCTCTCTCGGCATTTATCCTCCCTGTGCGAAATTGAAATAGGGCACTCCAATCCCAATCCAAGCTCTTCATTTCGCCACCAAACTTCAATTTCTCTTACACACACCCTCCACGCACGTCGTTGAAGCCACCCAAGTCATTTCCTAAGCTCCAAAGCCACCGGAGGATGAACTTTGATCACCACCGAGCTCCAAAATGATGAAACTTAATCCATCGAGTGAACCAAGGGAATTATGTGCAACTTAGCAGGCGTCATCTCTACTAGACGAAACTACCTCCATCGATCCCATAGTCAATCTTGAGCTCTGGTGAGGTAATTCCTCAAAATTGTAGAAATAAGAAAATTTTGTTGGGCTTTTCGAAGGAAACTTACATGTGAGTTGATCTTGACCATTGGATGTGTTCGATTTTCTTCACTAATAATGTGGGTTGATTTTGAAGTTCATTCGAGCTCGGGTGAGCTCAGATCGAACGATCCATGGCTGACGGACATTATCACTCATCGCTCATGGGAAGGAGGATCACGGGTTGTCCATTCCACGTGGTTGGAACGAATGGCTCTAATCAAATCATGTTAGATCCATCCGATTTTCTCTTTTGCCTCAGTTTGATTTCGTCCGTCGATTGACGGCAGATATCGCGTCCCGCCATGACTTAGCATGTGACGTCACAACATAATCAATCGCGTGCCATGTAAGCGCCTTAACACACATGGCTGGGATTAGGTTTAATTAAGGCTAAATAATGTATTTTTAATGCTGAAATTTTCATAATTCATAACTAATTGTAAAAAAATCCAAATAAAAATATAAATAATGGCTCATTTTAAAGATATTTTAGGGGAATCTATTAAAATTATTCTTAATTAATTTTAAATAGTAATTTTAGCTTAATTAGGGTTTAATTAAAATTTTAATTAGCCTATTACTTCCTAATTAATTAACCAATCAAATTCAAACTTTTTTTTTTAGAATGTTTAGGGGATGACCTATGCCTTTCCTATTTTCTTGGAATTTATTGGTTCATTAATTGGGGAAATTGATTAAGCCCAAATTATGTTCCTAATTTAAAGTGGTAATTAAACATGTGAACTGTAATTAAACTATTTGGACTCTAATCACTATTAAGGAAAAAGACTTAGGGGTGGATTGAGGCCTCCCTCCCAATCTTTTCATAAGTTTCTCTCTCTTTTTAACCAAAAGACTAATTAATCAATCATTAATTAATTAATGACTTAATTAGCTAAAATTTAAATCACATTAAATCATGCATCAAATATAAATGGCTTGGGATTGTTTTCTTTCTAACCTTCCTTATTATTTCAAAAGATAATCATAACTTAATTAATTAAAAGAAATGAATTAATAGATTAACTCATTTAATTAAATTAAAACCTAATTAAAATCTGATTTCTCTTAATCCATCTTGGGTAGAGCTTTAGGTGTTCAAGAACCTAAAGAGGCTTAATGAAATTATGATTGGCTCACATGTGTGAGAGAATCATAAAAGTAATTAAAATAGTTCTTAAGCTTAATTAATAAATGATTATGAGCTAATTGCATTAGGTCCCTTTCATTTCATAGGAGCATTGCCATTTACTTTTCAATTCATTTGCATATTACATTAGCTCATAATCATTTAATCAATTACTTTATGGTAACATAGGTAAGGGTTTAATTAATTGATTTAATCTGTGCTTAACTTAATCAATCCATAAAATCAATCTAATTTGCTTCTTCTTAAATCAAATTAACTTACATATATGAGAATGGGATTAAAATTAGCAAATATTTCTCACATCTATTACATCAAGTTAAACATAAGATCAAAAGTGACATTAAGAAACTTTGGTTTATTTTAAATAAGCTTATTTGATATGATTGCCCTTAAGAAATAGTTGGATTGATTGAAATTATATACTTGTATCTCTTTATTTCTTTACAATCATATTAAAATGTTGTATGCCACTTGATTCATGCACTCATTTCTTCTAATGTGAATTAAAAATAAATGATTTCCTTTATATCAAGCTTGTATGTGTTGATTTAAATTAATATATGTGTGGCTACTATCATTATTAAATCTAAATCTAGTCTCCAAATCTTATAAATAAATGATTTCATAGGCTATAAATGTTAGATATAAATACATAAGAAATGCAAATGATTATTGCTTAAGTGTATGAAGTAAAGTCTCTTTTCTTTCATTCATATATTGATTTGTGTAAATAAGAATATTAATGGGTTGTGGAAAAAAATTTCTATAGAGTCGCCTTTAAATTCTGTTGTGGAGAAAAGAAAAGGCAAGACTATAGAAATTCATCTTTTTAGGATGCCACGCAGATCTGTAGATGCACTTATTCAGGTGATCGGGTATGTCATCAAGGAAATAGTGTACTATCTCAAAAGACAGAAGTCACTATCCTTTAATGGACCTAATCACCTCAATAAGGACTCCTAAGGATGATGGGTATGCATATGTACCAGAGATTCTTGCCCTACTTTATATGAAAAAGTAAAGTAGGATTTATTTTAAACTGGGTTCGTTAAGTTCCCTACTAGGGTAAGCCCCCATAGTTAATTACATCATAAGAAATGGGGATCCCTTAGGAAAACTCTCGATTAAGATAAATGATTATTGTCTTCAAAGATTTCAATAGGAAAGGACTATCAATCGATTGATTTATTTTTGAAGATCAAATGGGATTTATCAAAGAGTGAGAGAGTTATTATCGAAGTCAAAATGGAAGAGAAGTAAGAGATACCCACAATGCTAAAAAACCTAACGAGCATCTCAAACTATCCTATAGTTGGGCTTTACATTTTTGAAATTGATTCAGTTTGTTTGAATTACATTTTTCATTAGAAGTTTAGGACTTATGATTCCTTAATACAAGATTAAGAAAATGCTTAAGATGCGAAGAATTATGCCTATGGCCCACAAAGGGGAGAAGCAATCTTAGAACCTAAATCTATGGAGCTTTGGTGAGGGCCAAAAGCACAATCTAAATCTAGGGCAAAAATGTGTAATTGGTTTGTCTCCACAATACAGGACAAATCATTCAGACTTGGACTTACAATGCAGGGGTGGCCAACTAACTCATCCTATGATTTTAAATACATGTAGGCAAGTCATTATGCTTATGCAAGATAGCTAGGCTGTTATTTATTTAGAAAAGACTAAGTCCTTAAACTCACTCCTTAAATAGACTAGATCATGTAAGGACATGCTTCAAATGTCTTAAATCTAATGCAATTCAAATTTTATTTATTTTCATTTTGGACAATTATTTTTACTCAGGATAATAGGATTCATATGCCTAATGCATGAAAATAAAGTGATTGGCCAAAATTAGCGAGAAGGTAGGAGGTGAGTTTCCATAATGGCTCTTAAAGGTCAAACCAAGTTTCTCTGGCAAAGGTGGAAGCCCTCCAATCAAGAGTGAAATAAGATGCATTTGTGCATGACATTACAAAAGAAATACTCCTCCAACTAAGGGGTTGATAATTCTTTTATCTTAATTTTAAACTTAAGCTTTAGGTGAGGTTATGAGTTCTTTATTTTTAATTTTGAGTTATTAAGTTTGGTAAAAGATTTATTTTTTTCCTGAAGGGCCTAATCCACATCTAGGCCATACATAAAGCAAGGAAGAAATTAGGAAAAATGCCACTTAATGCACAAGCTAAACAAAATATCAATCAATTTATAAAGATAATCACAAAAAGAATAAAAGGCCATTGTGGTCGGGCACCATCGCACAAACACGAAAATAGTAAATTGGGTAGCCGAGCTCTACCTTTATACAACCCAAATTATAAATGAATTAAATTTCAATTAAACAAGAAATTCATTATTATGGGGGTCTTCAAGCTTCATTTCTTCTTTCCTCTTTCTTCTTTTTTCTTCTTCCTTTCTTCTTTGGTTCCTTCTTTTGGATGGTTATAAGGTAGATGCTCCAAGGCTTCACATGGTGTATAAGATAGGATCTTATGATCAAGGCTCATCCTAATCCCCATAAAAATCATTTCAAAATCCTAATTGCATAAATTTACATGAAAAGAAAAAGAATGGAAATATAACTAACACCTGTAAAATAGAGATTAGCTAAAATGAGCTACACAAATCCCAAACATGTTGTGGAGAAAAATTCCCACACACATATATAGAGTTGCCTTCAAATCTGTTGGTGAAAGGAGAGGCAAAATTATATAAGTAGAAATTCATCTTGGTAAGACACCATGCAGATCCGCAGATGTGCTTATTCAGGTGATTGGATACGTCATCAAGGTATAGTGTACTATCTCAAAAGATAGAAGTCACTTCCATTTAATGGAACCAATTACCTCAACAAGGACTCCCAGGATGACTTTTATATGTAGAGATTCTTCCACTTTATATGAAAAGTAAAGTAGGGTTTATTTTAAATTGGGTTCATTAAGTTCACGGCAAGCCCTCATAGTTAATTACATCCAGGGGAGAATCCCTTAGAAAACTCTCGATTAAGATAAATGGTCATTGTCAAGATTTCTATAAGAAGGACTATCAATCGATTGGTTTGTATTTGAAGATCAAATAGGATTGATCAAAGAGAGTTATTATCAAGCCAAAATGGGAATAAGTAGGAGATGCTCACGATGATAGGAAACCTAACGAGCATCTCAAACTATCCTAAAATTAGGCTTTATATTTTGGAAATTGATTTGATTTGATTGAGTTGTATTTTTCATTATAATTTTAGGACTTAAGATTCCTTAACATAAGATTAAAAAAATTCCTAAGAGGTGAGGAATTATGCTTATGGCCTACAAAGGGGAGAAGCAATCTCAGAACCTAAATTTAGGGAGCTTCGATGAGGACCAGAAGCACAACCTAAGTCTAAGGCTAAATGGGTAATTAGTTTTCCCCACTAGAGAAGACAAACCACCCGATAGCTTGACTTACAACCGTCTGGGGGTGGCCATCAACTAACTCTTCCTATGATTTTAAATACATGTAGGCAAGTCTTTATGCTTATGCAAGATAGCTGGGCTATTTTTTTATTTAGAAAGAGACTAAGTCCTTAAACTCACTCCCTAAAGAGACTAGATCATGCAAATGACATGCTTAAAAGGACCTAAATATAATGCATTTAAAATTTCATTTTATTTTTATTTTTGGACAATCATTTTGACTCAGGCTAATAGGATTTGTATGACTAATGCATGAGAAATTAGATTATTGGCCAAAATCAGTGAGAAGGTAGGTGGTGAGTTTCCACCATGACCCTCAAAGGTCAAGCCAGGTTCTCTGACAAAGGTGGAAGCCATCCAATCAAGAGTGAAATAAGATGCATTTGCGCATGATATTATAAAAAAAAATGCTCATCCAGCTAAGGGGTTGCTAATTCTTTTATCTTGATTTTAATCCTAAGCTTTAGGTGAGGTTATGAGTTGTTTAGTTTTAATTTGAATTGTTAAGTTGGGTAAAAGATTTATTTTTTCCCAAAGAGCCTAATCCACATCCATGCCATACATAAAGAAACTAGGAAAAGCATGATACTTAATGCAAAAGCTAAACAAATCATCAAATAATTTATAAAGCTAATGTAAAAGAATAAATGACCATTTGTGGTGGGCACCCACCAGCAAAATATCAAATGTGGATAGCAGTCTCACCCTTATACAACCCATATTACAAATGAATTGAATTACAATTTAAGCAAAGGAATTCATTATTATGGGGGTCTTCAAGCTTTATTCTTCTTTCTTCTTTCTTCTTTTCTTCTTTTCTTCTTTGGTTTCTCCTTTGAATGGTTGGAAGGTGGATGCTCGAAGGCTTTACATGGTGCATAAGATGGGATCTTATAACCAACGCTCATCCTAATCTCCCATAATAAATCATTCCAAAATCCTAAATATATAAACTTTTATATGAAAAGGAAAAGTATAAATCTATCTAATACTTGCAAAACACAAGTTAATCAAATCACACCACGCAATTTCAAAGCATGTATATTGGACTTATCACCCCACACATGGGTGATTAAGTCCACCTGGCCTATGGATTATGCAAAGGGGTATAAGCACCTGGAAGCAAGAAGCATTTATATTTTTATTTATGATAGCACCCCTTTAGCACAATCCCTAGAAAATAATAGTTAGACTAAGTGCATCCTACCATTCATTCTACAAGCATATACACTCATCCTAAAACATTCATCATAAAAAATAAATATAACATCAAACCATGCACTAACCTAAAGCTAGAAGTGGTGACTTAGGCTAATGTGTGTGCTTTGAAGGTTTGTGTGATATGCTTAGCTTAGGACTTTATGTTCAAGTTTTCTAAGTATGAAGGACATATTCAACTTAGAGTAGGGTTTCATTTAAGTTATTTAAGTGTTTTAGTTTATTTTTATTGCATGTTTTAATTTGGTTTTTAGTGAAACCTATAATTAATTACTAAGTTATAAAGAGAGGGAAGGAGAAGAGAACTTCTCTTTCCTTCCCTAATCCTTAAGTAATTTCTAAGGTAATTTCACATTTTAATTTCATTTAGGTGAATGTTTTGATTACATCTTTTAAGCAATCCTAAGTTTAAACAAACTCTAAATAAACCTATTCAAAAAGAAAGACATTTTAAGATTAAATAAAATGAATCAAAATTCACATAACACACATTACTTCAAATATATAACATGCATATGGATGAATCCTAAGCATATCTATACATGCAAATGAGAATAGTTAACACACTTTATGATGCATGCTAAGTAATTCATTTAAGAAAATTTAGAAGTTGAATATGCATGATTTTTCTTAAGTAGAAATGGTTTTCCTTATCCAAAATTTCACATGCATGCATGAAAGTAAGAAAGGCATAAGTGAGTACAACACCATTGTTAACTAGAGGTGTAAGGTACAAGACCTACATAGGGATACTTAAAGTCTCGTAATCTTGGGGTTGTCCAGACTAATATACCACTTTCCTTAAGCACTAACATATATATAAAAGAAATGAAATGGAAAAGTAATATGCAAAAGTTGTTTAATAGTTTCATTTATGTTTATGCAATTTATTCATGCAAGTATAGGAAATCCTTCTTAAGTGAGAGCATGAGGATGAATAGGGTTTGGAATTAAGTAAGTGTTGGGTTCTTTTCAAATGAACCCTACATCTCACTAACCCCTATTCAAAGCTATGCTAACATAAGAAAGAAAGGAAAGGCTACGCTAAACATGACTTTATAATCCATCACATGCAAGCTAAAAATTAAGATATGAATAGCACACTTTCAGATTTAATGTTTCATTTATAAATTTTGAAAATACTTTAAATTTAGTAGTGATAATATCCACTCATATTTTACTTTAGCCAACACATGCACATATGACATAAAGTAAATAATTTTTATTTTAAAATTTGAAACATGAAATTATGAATGCATGAATCAAATGACATACAACTTAACATGTTGGGAAAGATCTAAAGCAATGAAAGAATGTAAACAAACTTACTTTACTTAAATCCTAAAGACATTCTTAAAGAATAATAAAATTTAGAATAAATCAAAGTGAATTATAAAATGATTTTTTTTTGTTTTGAAATTGAAATGATTTAATTTTGAAAAGGTGAGATGAGTTTGATGTTCCTAACCCATTCTCACATGTGTTTTGTATTTTTTTAATTTTTAGATAATTAAATCCATTTTGTAGTGTTGATTATGATAAGGTATAAGTTAAGTGGCTTAATTAACCCTTACCTATACCACCTTAAAAAAATTAACTAAGTAATTATGAGCTAATGAGATGACATAAAACTCATAAGGTGTTTAAACTTGCAATGTACCTAATAATGAAAAGGCCTAATGTAATTTGGCTCACAATTAAAAGTTAATTAAGCTAAGGGGTTTAGCTTAAGTACTTTTAAAACACCTTTTCACACGTATGAAATGGGTTTTAATTTTCTTAATTGAACTTAGGCTATTAAAAACCTATGCATCCACCTAAGACAGATTAATTAAGTTCTGGAACTTTTTAGAATTTTTGAAAATTGTTTAAAGGGATAATTAATGAGTTAACCCTTAATTAAGAAGGTATTAAGGAGAAAAAAGGGGGTTTAGGGATTAGCTTAGGGGAAATGCCCCAAAATTATTTCATAAAACCCCCACTCACTGGATCTGACCTTAATCAAACTTATTCATAGGGTAAATCCACTAATCATACCTTAATTACCCATAATTACATGAAGGGGTAATTAGGGAATGAGCTAGCAATTTCTCCAATTAAAGCCTCAATAAATCTCAAGAAAATTAGGGAAGGTAGAGGTCATCCCCTAAAATGAACCTTAGAAGTTTGAGATTAATTAGTGACATAATTAGAGAATAATTAGCTAATTAAAATTTTCAAAGAAACCTAAATTTAGAGAAAAGGAGAATTCAAAATCTATTGAAAACATTTTTAGAATATTATAGATGAAATTATCTATCAATGGCATTTTCCTTAAATTTTTTTTGGTTTTGAAGGAGTTATGATTTTTTGAAGTTCTTTAAGTAAATTAAATTAATTAAGCATTTTATTAATCCTTAATTAATCGGCTCACTGAGCGTCGTGGAGCGGCGTCAGCATGCTTTTCATGCAGCGGTGAGCCTTACTTAAGTTGACAAATCATGCGGCCTACACTTTATCCTTAGCTAAGATCAAAGATCGAATGGCTGAGGATACACTCGTGGTTTATAAAATGAATAATGGATATATAAACGTGCCTAATAATCTCAGTCGTCCATCTAAAATATGTGGATGGATGACTGAGATGGGCCAAGTTCTTCCCTGAGGATCACTATGAACCGTCCATGATCCATTCATTTAAGACTCAACCCACACCATCTAAAGGAATAGAGCTGCCAATCCAATAGTGGATTTTACATGCAATAGAAATTCCTTTCACAAAGGACCAACACCTATCAATCTAAGTGGTCTTAAAATCACTAACCTCGCCGGAGGTGATCACCGGCGCTCGATATTGATGAGGTTGCTTCATCTAGTGGAGATGAAGCCCTATTGAAGTTCCTAGGTCTTGAAGTTGAGTGGATCAATGGGTGGACCAACTCCTCTTCAATCCCTTTGTGACTTTGATTGAATTGAGTTCTTCCTTGCTATGGGAACTCAATTAGATGCTTGGGCAGGCTCGACTTTGTCCTTAGATCAAGTGTGCAAGAGAATTAGATGAGATCAAGTGTAGAAGTTTGCTCTTCAATGGACCTCCCTTTCTGCACTGCAAAATTGAAGAAACCAAGATTCAAATCCTCTAGGGACCTTGAAAGCTCAGGTGGTTTAGGGTTCCAGGTTCCAATCGATCAAGTGTGAATGCAAATTTTAGTGGATTAGGGGGAGTATATCTCCCCCTATGGAAATCGGACGGCCATCAATGAGCTTGCCATTTTGATCCAATTGACCCTATGGAGTGGGCTGTTTAGGTTGTTAGATCAATGCACATGGTCCAGAGGAGTGGAATGCTAACTCCCATGTGCACCAAATTGAGTTGAATTTTTCCATAGGTGGTCGGGTTTGGTCCATGGGCTAAATGGGTTGACCCAAACCCATTGGGTTGGGTGCACCACTCATCACTAGGTCCCCTTGAGCTTTTAGGAAAGCCTCAAGTGAATATGATGAGTGTATGACCAAAATACCCATGGGCTAAGACAAAATTTATTCTATGTCCTAGGGGTAAAATAGTTATTTTGCTATTTTTTTTTCAATTTGGGTGTGTTTGGTATGTTGAGAAAATAGGTTTGGCCAAGTTTTAATGGATTTGGAATCCATTTTATAGGGTTTGGTTCATGTTGACCCATTTAGGTCAAAATGGGTAAACTTGGGTCAAGTTGACCATGGGTTGGGTCAAGTTCATATGACCATTTGAAATGTTTTTGTGCCTTTGGTTTGGTTCAATTTGGTATAGATTTGGTTTTGGCTCATATGACTCATTTAGGTCAAATGGGTCATTTGACCCATTTGACCTATTTGGGTTAGGTCAAGTGTGGGTTTAGATTTGGTTAGTCATATGGAGTGGATTGATATCTTTGTTTCCAATCAATTTTGGTTAGGTTCAATTTTGACTCAACATGACCCATTTAGGTCATGTTGGGTCTAAGTTCAATTGGGCTAGGTTGGGTCTAGTTGGTCAATGGAGGCTTTGGTCAAGTTTCAAAGTGATTTGGCATTACTTGACCCATTGGTTTCAATCAATTTGGCTTAAATCAAGTTTTGACACATTTTGGCCCTTTAGGTAAATAAGTCAACTTAGTGAAGTGGGCCAATTGGGCTAGGTTAGGTTCAAATGTTGACTTGGTCAAGTTTAAACATAGGTCATGAGTGGACTTAGATCAAAGGTTTCAATCAATTTGGCCTATGGTGGATTTTGGCTATATAAGGTTTCATTTTAGGTTAAGTGTTGACTTGGTCAACCCTTAGTTTTAACTTGGTTTGACCCAATTTGATTGATTGATCATCCCATGATGATTATTGACTATGATGAGAAGGGTATATGAGTTTGGTTCAATCTAATTGGTTAGGATCAAAAGTTGGCTCATAAGGGTACTTTAGGTCACTTTGGGTCAAGTGAGCCTAAGTGGGTCAAATGACTTGGTCAAAGCTTGAGAAGTTGATTGATCTTGTATATGGACTTATGATTGAAATCCATTTACCAGTGGTTTGAAGTCAAATGGGTTTTGATCCATTTGAAAATTTCATATTCAAAGGAAGAATATAAAGGGGTCTTGGGTTTGATTTTTGATTTGGGTTTTGATTGAGTGATTGAGGTTTGGATTTATATATGAGCTCATGATTGTAGGATCAATTGAACCATTTGAGAAAATCAAGAGTTTGATTTGAAAGTGATTTGGCTAATATTTTAATTTGAAATGCTTAGATTAGATTGTAAGTGGATTTGGGTTTGATTTTTGGAGTTGGTTTTGATAGTTTGAATTTATATTTCATTTATATAAAGTGTTCAATCATGATTTAGGTTAAATCCATTCAAGGGAATATAAAGGATTTAAGAGAATTTTTAATTAGAAATTTAATCTTTGATTTGGATTTGATTGATTTGTATTTATATTTTTTATATATGAGAATATAAATGAGAATACAAATAAGTTTTGAGAAAATCCCATGAATTTGAATAGGTATGATCAAAGTTTAGGTTAAATCCATTAATGAAAAATTAAGGGATTTAAGGGAATTTTAAGGATTTTAAATTTGGAATCTAATTTTTGCCTTTGATAAGATTGATTTATATTTATATTTCATTTGTATATGAGAATATAAATGAGGATATAAATAAGTTTTGAGAAAATCCCAAGGATTTGAATAGGTTTGATCAAGGTTTAGAGTTGATTTTGGCTAAGTACTTTAATGAAAAATTAAAGGGACTTAAGAAAATTTTCATGAATTGATTTGGAATTTTGAGTTTGATTTGATGGGTTTAAATTTATATTTTATTTATAAATGTGAATATAATGAGAATATAAATGGATCATGAGAAAATCTCAAAGCTTTGGATAAATTTGAATCATGATTTTGGCTAGTCCTTAAGAAAGGGTTAAAGACTTAGGAAATTTGAACTTAAGATTTTGATGGATTTTGATCATGGGTTTCAATCATGGATTTGAATTGAATCATGGAATTGATTTGAGTTTGAGAAAATCAAATAGAGTTGATTTGGAGTTTGACTTGAAAAAAGGAAAGTGAGGAATGGTTTGAGAAGATTTTTCCTAACACCCCAGGCATCACCTATTCCTATGCTAACTCTTCTAAGTCTTCTAGGGCTGGGGAGCATGTCCACCTAATCACTAGATGTGTCTTAAGACTAAGGAACTCTTAAAGTCTAAGAGAAGTCCAAAGAGTAAGATGGAGGTGTTGAGATCTCATTCTAAAAATGAGGTCAACACATGTATATTGGACTTATCACCCCACACATGGGTGACTAAGTACACCTAGCCTATTGGATTATACTTAGGGGGTATAAAGCACCTACAAACAAAAGCATTTATATCTTTATTTATGATAACACCCCTTAAGCACAATCCTCTACAGAAAATAATGGTTAAACTAAGAGCATCCTACCATCCATTCTATGAGCATACACCCTAACATCTAGTCTAAAACATATATCACAAAATAAAATAAACATCAAACCATGCACTGCCCTAACCTAAAGCTAGAAGTAATGACTTAGGCTAATGTGTGTGCTTTGAAGGTTTGTGTGGTATGCTTAACTATGGCTTTAGGTTCAAATTTTCTAAGTGTGAAAACATATTAAATTTAAAGGAGGGTTTCATTTAAGTTGTTTAATTATTTTGGGTTGATTTAATTTCATGTTTTAATTTGGTTCAAGTGAATCTACAATTAATTACTAAGTTATAAAGAGAGGGAAAGAGAAGAGAACTTCTCTTTCCTTCCCTAACCTAAGTAATTTCTAAAGTAGATTCACATTTTTAGTTTGTTTAGTGAATATTTTGATTAAGTATTTTAATTAATCCTAAGTTTAGATGAACTCTAAACAAACCTATTCAAAAAGAAAGTTATTTTAAGATTAAATAAAATAAACCAAATTCACAAAACACACATTACTTCATTTCTTTCCCAACATGTATAACATGCATATGAATGAGTCCTAAGCATATCTATACATACAAATGAAAATATTTAACATACTTTATGATGCATGCTAAGTAATTCAGTTAAGGAAACTTGAAAGTTTACTATGCATGATTTTCTTGAAGTAGAAAAGTTATTTCTTATCCAAATTTTCACATGCACATCAAAGTAAGAAAGGCATAAGTGAGTACAACCATTGTTAACGAGGTGTAAGGTACAAGACCTACTTAGGGCTACTTAAATCTGCAACCTCTGGGTTGTCTATTATACCAATTTCTTTAAATGCAAACATGTGTATAAAAGAAATGAATGGAAAGAGAGAATGCAAAAGTTGTATTAATTGATTGCCACTTATGTGTACAAGCATAGGTAACCCTTCTTAAGTGATAGCATAGGAATGAGTAGAATATAGAATTAGGTAAGTGTTAGGTTCTTTTCAAATGAACCATACATCTTCAAAATATTCAAATACTAACATAAGAGAAAAGAAAATCTATGCTAAGCACATCCTTATATTCTTTCACATGCAAGCTTATAATTAAAATATAAGTAGCACACTTTCAGATTTAATAATTGATTTATATGTTTTGAAATTATTTTGAATTTAGTAGTGATAATAGCCACTCATATTTTTTACTTTAGCCAAAATATGCAAATTTGACATAAAGTAAATAATTTTATTTTTAAATTTGAATTTAAAAAATATGGATGCAACATGACATCAAATTTGACATGTTGGGGAAAGAATCAAAGCAATGAAAGCATGTAAACACATTCACTTTAATTAAATCCTAAAGACATTCTTATGAAATAAGAAAGTTTAAAATAAATCAAAGTGTATTCAATATGATTTTTTTTTAGTTTTAAGTTTGAATTTAATTTTGAAAAGGTGAGTTGAGTTTGCGGTTCCTAACCCATTCTCACATGTGTTTGATATTTTTTATTTAATTTTTAGATGATTAGATTTTTATGTATTAATTAGGTTAAGGTATGAATTAAGTAAGTTAATTAACCCTTACTAGCATAGTTAACCAAATAATCATGAGCCAATGAGATGACATAAAACTCACAAGGAATTTAAACTTGCAATGCACTTAGGAAGAAGGCCTAATGAAATTTGGCTCATGATTAATGGTTAATTAAGTTAATTTAGCTTAAGTAATTTCAAAACACCCTTCACACATGTGAATTGGGTTTTGATTTTCTTAATTGAACTTTCTCTTAAACACCTAAGCATCTACCCAAAGTAGATTAATTGAGTTAGAAATTTTAAAATTTTAAAAATTAATTAAGGGATATGAATTAACACTTAATTAAGAGAGATTAAGAAAGAAAAGGGGTTTAGGAATAGGAAACATCCCAAAATTATTCCCTAAACCTCCTATATAATATAACCTCAGTCAACTCTAATAATGGATTAAAATCACTAATCATATTATATCCTTAATTACATGGAGTAATTAGAAAACACATTTGCAATTCCCTAATTAAGCATTCAATAAATAGAAAATTAGGAGGCTGAAGTCATCCCTAAAACATACCAAAGATGTTTGGGAATAATCAGATTAATTAAGAGATAATTAGCAAAATAAAATTTCTAATAAAACCCAAAATCAAAAAGAAAGGATAATTCAAAATCCATTGAAATTATTTTTAAAATATTCTAGGTTGAATTATCTTTAGATTTTACCTCATATTTTTTGAATTTTATTGAAGAGATATGAATTTTAGAAGATCAGGAGATTAATTATCATTAATTAAATCCCTAAACTAATCCCTCAGCTCAAAGTGCAACACGCGACGGCGGCAGTCAGTGCACTTTACATGCATCATGCAGTGATTATCCCACTTAAACATCCCATCAAAATGGCGGCATGGGATGGGACGCGCTTTGATCTCTTTTGATCCGATCAAAGCTAGGGATCATCCATTATAAAAGTTATTAATTCTAAAATGTGGAATAATCTCATCCATCCAAAATGCGGATGGATGGCGATCTCCCAATTCTTCCCATAGGATTAAGAGGTTGTCATGATCTTAGAGATTGAGCTTCGATTGAGCTCGGATTGGAACAAAATTGTTCCCACACCATCTAAAGCTACCAAAGAGCATATCCAATGGTGGATTTTACTTGACTCGAAAATACCTTTCACAAAAGACCAACACCTCTATGCTAGTGGTCAAAAATTCATACCTCAGAAGGTGATCACCGCTGAGAGCTAGCTTTTAGTGAGATAAAGCCTGAAATTTTGCCTTGGGTTGAGTGGATTGCTCATGGACCAACACCACTTGATCTCTTTGTGGCTTTGAATTGAGGCTTTCCTTGCTATGGGAACTCAAATGGATGCTTGGGTGCACTCAATTGATCCTCTGAGGAAGTGTGCAAGAGGAATTGGAGTAATTTTGAGTGAGGAAGAAGTTGAAAGTTAAAAGGAGCTCCCCTATCTTTTAATGGAGAAAACTGAGAAGAAGCTATTTCAAATCCTCCTTAGAAAGCTTAGGATGGCTCTCATCTCTTCTAACACTCTCTCTAGGCTTTAATCGAATGAGGGAATGATAATTTTGAAATGAATTAGGGGGAGTATATCTCCCCTAATGGCAATCAGAAGGCTGACACCTCCTTTGCCATTTTGATTCAATTGATCACATTGGAGTTTGTTTGGGCTAGTTTACATGGTGGGTTTGAGGCCTTGAGTAGATTGCCAACCTCCCATGTTTATCAAATTGAGTGGAAGAGGGATTTGGAATGAGCCAATTTGACCCATGGGGTCAAGTTTGTCCTTGGGTCCATTTGGGCTGACCCAAATCATTGGGTTGGGTGCACCACTCTTCATTAGTCCTTGAGCTATTAGGAAGCTTCAAGTTAATATGAAGAGGATATGACCAAATTACCCATGCATTAGGTCAAAATTTATTCTATGGCCGTAGCATGGTCATTTTGCTGATCTTTCAATTTGGATATGTTGGGTATGTGGAAAAACTAGGCTTAGCCAAGTTTCATGAGATTTAGAATTCATTTGATAAGGTTTGGCTCATGTTGACATATTTAGGTCAAAATAGGTCAACTTGGGTCAAGTTGATGGCCAAATTAATTCAAGTTCATATGACCATTTGAAATGTTTTGGTGGCTTTGGTTTAGTTCAATTTGGTATAGTTTTGAATTTGGTTCATATGACTTCATTTAGGTCAAATGGGTAAAGTTGACCTATTTATTTGACCTATTTGGGTAGGTCAAGGGTAGGTTCGTTTTATGTTAGTCATATGGAGTGGATTGGTATATTTGTTTCTCAATTTTGGTTAAGTTCAAATTTGGCTCAACATGATCCCTTTAGGTCAAGTCTAAGGTCAATTGGGCTGGGTTAGGTCTAGTTGGCCAATTAAGGCTTTGGTCAAGTTCAAAGTGATTTGGAATGAACTTGACCCATTGGTTTCAATCAATTTGGCTTAGATCAAGTTTTGACATTTTGACTTTTAGGTCGTTGGGTCAACTTGGTCAAGTGGCCAATTGGGCTAGGTTAGGCTCAAATGTTGGATTGGTCAAGTTCAAACATAGGTCATCAATGAACTTAGATCAATGGTTTCAATCAATTTGGCCTATGGTGGATATGTTAGGTTTCATTTTGGGCTAAGTGTTGACTTGGTCAACTTAGGTTTGACTTTATTTGACAATTTGATTGATTGATCATCCATGATGATTGTTGATCATGATGAGAGGCATAGTGAGTTTAGTTCAATCCAAATTGGTTAGGATTAGAATTTGGCTCATAAGGGTACTTTAGGTTACTTTGGGTCAAGTGAATCTAAGTGGGTCAAATGGCTTGGTCAAAGCTTGATTTGAGTTTGATTGAACTTGTATATGGAATCATGATTGACATATAAATCCCTTTGTAAGTGGTTTGAAGTCAAATGGGGTTTGGTTCATTTGACAATTTCATATTCAAAGGGTGAACATGAAAGGATTTAGGGTTTGATTTTGAATTGATTTTGATTTTGTGATTGAAATTTGCATTTATATATGAGTTCATGATTGTAGGGTTGATTGAATCATGAAGGAAAATCAAGAGTTTGGCTTGATTTGAAATTGATTTGGCTAAGTTCAAGAATTTGACTTGAAAGGCTTAGGTTGGATTTTGAATGGATTTGAGTTTAATTTTTGGAGTTGGTTTTGATTGTTTGAATTTATATTTCATTTATATTTGTGAATATAAATGAGAATATAAATGGATCATGAGAAAATTTCAAGGATTTGAAGTGGTTTAATCATGATTTGCTAAGTCCATTAAGAGGATTTAAAGGACTTGGAAAATTTTGGAGTTTGGAGTTTGAATTTTTGAATTTGGTTTGATTGATTTATATTTATATTTTATTTATATATGTGAATATAAATGAGGATATAAATGACTTATGAGAAAATCCCATGACTTTGAATTGATTTGATCATGATTTAAGCTAAGTCCATTAATGGATAATTAATGACTTAGGAAAATTTTATGTTTGGAATTTAAATTTTCAGTTTAGTTTGGTTGATTTATATTTATATTTCATTTATATATGTGAATATAAATGAGATTAGAAATGAGTTTTGAGAAAATCTCATGATTTTGAGTTGGTTTAGAGTTGATTTAGGCTAAGTCCATTAATGGAAAATTAAGGACTTAGAAAAATTTCATGAATTGAGTTTGAATTTTGAGTTTAGTTTGATTGGTTTGAATTTATATTTCATTTATATATGTAAATATAAAAGAGAATATAAATGAATTATGAGAAAGTCTCAAATATTTGATTTGGTTTAGATCATGATTTTGGCTAAGTCCTTAAGAGGAAGATTAAGGACTTAGAAAAATTTGAACTTAGGAATTTCTTTCATGGGTTTCATTCATTGATTTCAATCATATGAAGTTGATTTGAGTTTGGAGAAAATCAATTAAGATTGATTTGGAGTTTGACTTGAAGGAAGTAAAGTGAGGAATGGATCAAGCTAAGGGTAGGCAAATTTTCCTAACACTCCTAAGGCATGACCTATTTCTATGGCTAACTCTTCTAAGTCTTTTAGGGCTAGGTTGAGTGTCCACCTAATCACTAGATGTGTCTTAAGACTAAGGAACTCTAAAGCCTAAGAAGTCCTATGTCTCTAAGATGGGGTTGAGAACTCATCCTAAAATAAGGTCAACATGGGTATTTAGTGACATCTGAATCTGAGACTTTTAGCTAGGAGGTCATTTGATTACCTCACTTTCCTGGTTTAACAATGACACATACTCCATTTGATTTTATTCTTACATATTTCAATATTAAAATTTAAATAAGACTTTACTCCATGTTCATAAATCTTTTTAATCAAATAAAAGTACAACTTTTGCATAGTTTCTCTCCTTTATTTATGTATACAATCATATGTATTTGGGAAAAATAAATAATTAGTCTGGACATGCTGGGAATACAAGGTCTTAATTAAAGGTCATTTGATTATCTCACTTCCAGGTTAACAATGTACTAGCATGTCTCTTATACATGTGTGTGTGTGTTTAATTATAGAGTTAAAACCCCTTCTTTCTTTTACCAAAAGACATATATATGAAATTGCTTAAATGATAGAATTAATTAGTCATCTAAATTGAAAGTTCTCTTTCTTATATTCATGTATGCAAACTTACATGTGTTTGAATGCAAATGGGTATTTAGTTTGGACATCCATATGAGGCTTTAAGTAGCCCAAGAGGTCATTTGATTACCACTTTACGTTAACAATGACACATACATTTAATTTCATTCCTGTATTTTGTATAAGAATTTAGATAGAGCTTTAAATTAATATGATAAAATAATTCAATCAAAAGCAAGATATAAACTTTAAATGTACATATTCTATTCATCATTTAAATTGTGCCAACATATTTCATGTATATATATGTTTAGGACTTAGTCATATGTATGCTACATATGATGGGAAAAATGAATAAATATGTGCTATATGATAGTAATTAATTCAATTAATCTTAAGATGTCACTCTTATTGAATGGGATTATTTAAAGTGAATCTAAACTAGGATTAATTAAAACATATAATAAGCCATTCACTAAAGAGAATTCATTTAATTAATTTAGATGTGACTTAAGGTAAGGATAAAAGAGTTCTCTTTTTTTCTTTTTTATAACATTTAGTTGTTATGTGTAAACCTAGTAAAACAAAAGAAAATATTAAGTAAAACTTAGAAATCAATTAAGCCACTTAAAGTGAAACCATCCTCTATGATTGAATTCCTTCATACTTAGAAAATTATAACAAAGCCTAGTTAAGGCATACCACATAAGCCTTAATAGACACACACATTAAATTAAGTCACACTTCTAGCCTTGGTGATGCATGGTGTGATATATGTCTTATTTTAAAATGTATTGTTGTATGATGTTAGGTGCATGCTTCATATTTGAATGTTAGATGATTATCCAAGTCATATTTTATCAGAGATTATGCTTAAGGGTGCTTAAAATAAATATAAATGCTCTCTTTTACAGGTTGCTTAACCCCTAAGCACAATCTAGATTAGGATAGGTGGACTTGGTTACCCATATGCATGGTGTTAAGCCCAAATTATTCATACAACTACTTGGGTTATATGGTGTGTTTAGCTAACACTTATTTTGTAGGTGTAGTTAGATTTACTTTTCCTACTTTTAATGTAATTTTCATTAGGAATTAGGATTAGTGTTATGGGCGATTAGGATAAGCGGTGGCTAGAAGGATTTATCTTGGGAGGCCCTGTGATGCCTCAGAAGTAAGTACATAAGGAGACTTGAATAATGAATGAAATAAGAAAACCCCTAGCATTATTCATTCATAAAATTATAATTATTCTTTCATATACTGGGTTGTATAAGGGTAGAGCTCGACTATCCATTTCTCTTTTCCGGTTGTATGGTGGTACCCGACCGCACTGGCCTGTTATTCTTTTGTGTTAGATTTATAAATTATTTGGTGTTTTGTTTATAATTATGCAATAGAAATGCCCATGTTTCTTCATATATGGTGATTTAATGTGTGTTACGGATCCATTAGGCTCTTAAAAATTAATTTTTTTACCCTAATTCTCATAACTAAATTTTCTAAATAACTCATAACTTCATATAAGGCATAAGCATTAAATCAAGATAATTAAAAGATTTAGCTACCCCTTAGCTGAATGTTATAAGTTTAATATCATGCATTCATATTACTTCACTCTTCTTGAGAGGATTTCCATCCTTGCGATAGGGAAGACTTGACCTTTGAGGGTCCCCTTTGTGATGGAAAACACCTCTTTCTCTCTAATTTAGCCAATAACCTCATTTCAATATGCATTTAGACATATGAAAATCCTATGGACTTTGTCAAAATGAAGAGTCAAAAATCAAATAAAAATTGAAAAGATTTGCATTAGACTAAGTCATTACTCATACCACATTTAGTATCTTAAGGAGTGAGTTTAAGAACTTTAGTTTCTTTCTAAATAATAATAACCCAATAATCATGCAAAAATCATATGACTTGACCACATGGTTTTAAAAGTAGGAGGAGTTAGTGGCTTTAGGTGGTTATAAGTCAGCTGGGTGGTTTACCCTCTTATGAAGGTAAACCATATACTAATCTTTCTTAGATTTAGAACGCTTTGGCCTCCTAAAGCCCCAGATTTAAGATCAGATTTCTATTTCCTTGGACTACAAAACATAAATCCTCATCTTAGGTAATTCCATAATCTTGTATTATGGGATTATAAGTTCTAGCAATCTAATAAAAATTCAACCCAAACATATAATTCTCATCAATTTCAAACAAATGAAGCCTAACCATAGGATATGCTGAAATGTTCACTAGGTTTCATGGTATCATGAGCGTCCTCTACTCATCTCCTTTGGCTTTAATAATAAGTCTATCATTTTTTTATCTATCCCATTTTGATTTTCTAACATTACCAATTTATTGATAATCTTATCGTTGAAATTTTTGGAGACAATACTTTACTTTCAGAGTATTCATAAGGAATTCACCCTTAGGTGCAATTAATTATATGGCTTGCCCCATGGAACTTTAGAGCGATTTAATATAAACCTAATTTATTCATCCATGTAAAGTAGGAAAATCTCGTATATTAGACCCAACATGCCTTAGAGTTCTTATTAGGTGATTGGTCTATTGTAGGTGGTGATGTCTATCTTTGAGATAGTACACTATTCTTGATATATCATCCTCAATAAGTATGCCCTTAGATCTGTGATGTCCCATACAAATCAAAATAAACACCACAATAATAAAAACAAAATCATGTTTCTTGTTAAATTTGTCTTCTTTAAGAAATTTTTATATATTTATAAAAGTAGGTTTTTTAGAATCGTTAGATGTTAGATTTATTAATTATTTTCACCAATATATTTTAGACATGATGTTTTATTTATTAATTATCTTTTATAATTTTTAGAGCCCTATATTTCAATATATAAGGGAATTTATATAATGTTATAATTAAAATATAATAAATTTTATAATTATAATAATATCCTTATTATATTAATTAATATTTTTTTCTCATAAATATGAAAATCAACTTCTCATCATTTCATTTTCCTTCAATATAAGTAGGTTAGAGATATAAACGAAAAGAAAGAGAGTTTTAGAGAAAGAAAGCTAGATTTTAAAGTTATAGAGCCGATTTTATCCATCAAACTAGTTAGCGAAATTGTCAAGCTTTAGGCAAGTGTTGACCTCACTTTTAGAGTGAGTCTTCAAACTCCTTATCATTGTTCTAGGACTCTTATAGACACTAAGAGCTCCTTACCCTTAAGATACTTCTATTGATTAGATGAACACTTAACCTAAGTCTAGAGACTTAGAAGGGTTAGCCATATGGGTAGGTTGTGCCTTAGGGATTTAGGGAGACTTGCTACCCTATGGCCCAAACCTGACCTATGTTTACCTTGACAAACCAAACCTCAAATTCATATCAAATACAAATCCAAATTCCAAACCAAATGATTAAAATTCATATCAAATCCAAGTCCAAATTCCAAACCAAATGATTAAAATCCATAATCAAATCCAAAATCAAAACCCTTTCTAGCCTTTTGATTTCATCTTATGAACTTAGCCATAACCAAATTCAAATATATCTCAATTCATTTGATTTCCTAAAATATCAATTATATCCTTCAATCAAATTATCAAACTCCAATTCAAATCCAACTTCAAATATTTCAATCTCAAAATCAAATCCAATTTCCAAAATCCCTTCCTAAGCCATATGACCCATTCTCATAAGCTTAACCAAATCTCCATCTAAGTTATCACAAACTTGATTGATTTATTTATAAATCAATTATCCCTTAATTTATATTCACAAATATAAATGAAACCCACACCCAAATGATCAAAATTAAATCAAACCAAACCAAGACACTTCTTAAGCCATATGGACCTACCTCCATAAACTTAACCAAATTTTAACCCAAATCAACCCAAAATCAATTGGTTTATTTATAAATAAGTTATTCCTTCATTTATATTCATAAATATAAGAAAACATACCTTCCTGACAAAAAATAAATCAAACTAAATTGATATCCTTAGCCCTTTTGACCTCCTCCAATGACCTTGTCAAATTTGCTTCCAAATCACTTCAAACTCAAGTGATTTTCTATGAAATATTTATATCTTCATTTATATTCTCAAATATAAATAAAATATGAATTACATGACCAAAACCAAATTCAAATTCAAATCAAAATCCAATTTATATCTTTTAAGCCAATTTCATGGAGTAGACCAAAATTCACCTAAACCAAGTCAAAATCAATGGATTTTCTCTTAAATCAATCATTCCTTCAAAAATCTACCCAAATATAAATGGAATCTATAATCATCAAATCGAACTCAAGTCAAGCCCAAGTTATCCCTTTTAGCTTGAAAATTTCAAATGAGCCAAAAATCCATTGGACTCCAAATTGATTATAGTTAAATTTATATTTCAATCCTAGGCTCATATATGAGTTAAAATTAACTTGAATCAAACCAAAACTAATCCAATTGACCTATTTAGGTCCACTTGACCCAAAGTGACCTAAAGGACCCTTTTGAGCCAATTCTAATCCAACCAAAATTGGATTGAACCAAGCCCATCAAAGCCTCATATCATGATCAACAATCACCTTACAGTGATCAATTATCTTGAATTGGGTCAAACCAAGTCAATTTGGTCATTTGACCAAGTAACCCTTAGCCCAAATGAAACCCAAACTAGCCAAAACTCACCATTCACCAAATTGATTAAAGCCATTTATTCACACCAAATGAAACCATGCCAACCCTCTAGATTTGTTTGTTTTGATTATGATGGATCCCATATGTTTGTAATGAACTGCACTGAGTAGGGGCCATGGAGGCTGACTAACAGATTTACCATTCAAAGGGAATAGTCTACCAAACCAAGGTAGGACTATCCAACTAAAGGTGTCTTTAGGTATACAAAAGTCCTAAGAAGAAAGCACTCACATCAAAATAAGGAACCACTAGGGTGATTGGTTGCTTTGGGCAATAAATTGAACCTGACCTAGGATTGACTATTGAGTGAATGCCACTGGGGGACTTAGATCAACCCCAGAATAGTCAAAGATTAATTTTATATTTTGATTTGTTTGTTTAATTATGATGGATTTGATAGGTTTGCAATGAATTGCATCGAGTAGGGGCCATGGAAGCCTAGACCTAACTCAGATTTACTAATTCAAAGGGAATAGTCTACCAACCATGAGATATGACTATCCAACTTAAGGGGCGCCTTTCGGTATATAAGGGCCAGGTCTTAAGAAGAAAGCGTGGGGACTCACATCCTCTAGAAATAAGGAACGACTATGGTGATTGGTTGCTTTGGGCAATGAATCAAACCCGACCTAGGGCTGACTATTGAGTGAATGCCGCTGGGGGACTTAGATCAGCGCCAGGATAGTCAAAGATTAATTTTATTTTTAGATTTGTATGTTTTGATTATGATGGATACCATAGGTTTACGATGAACTGCATTGAGTAGGGGGCATCGAGGTCTAGACCTAATTTGAATTTACCAATTCAAAGGAATAGTCTACCAACCACAATGTAGGAATATCCAACCTAAGGGGTGCCTTTCGATATACAATGACCAGGTCTTAAGAAGAAAGCATGAGGACTCACATCTTCTAAAAATAAGGAACCACTAGGATGATTGGTTGCTTTGTGCATGAAGACTGGTGATTATTGGCGAATGCCAGGGGACTTAAATCCTCAAGAATAGTCAATGATTATTTTATTTTAGTTTATTTTGGTGGATTCCATTGGTTTGCGATGGATCATACTGAGAAGGAGCTTATAGAAACTATATATCTGATTCTTGAACCAAAGGAGTAGCTTCGATGGGAGAACTCTCAAAGGTGTGCTTTCAATTTGATGATCAATTTGAAGAAAGCTGAGACTCACATCTTCCACTAGAAAGATCACAGGTGATCGGTTGCTTTGCAACAAATCAAACCCGACTCATGTCGGTTGCAATCATTAGAAAGAATGCATCATAGTCACATCTTCCAAGAAATAATTGTCGGGGTAACTTGTTTTGTGAAATAGATTGAACCCAACATAAGGCTATGGGGTGAGTACCAGAAGATTTATCTCAACTCGTGCGATAATTTCATAGGGAGCTCTGGCATGCCTAAAGATAGGATGCTTGAAAGGGGCCCTTTGGATTGAATTCCTAATCCACAAGCGAATAAATTTTGTTTATTTAGTTTGTTTAGTTTATTTTAGTGGACCCTATTAGTTTGTGAGGGATCAAACTGAGAAGGAGCTTATATCAGCCTAGTCCTATCTTAGATTTATTGAACCAAGGGATCTGTGCATCCGTTGAACAAATTGCAATCAGGTGGCTACTAGGAAGGGGACTTCAATCTAAAGTAACCGGTAGTGTCTAAATGGGGTCCAAAGGACTTATCCAAATAGAGTGCTCGGGAGATTGTGTTTGTGTTGTGAAAAAGGGATAGGATGCCACTAGGGAACTCTTACACCTACCCTAAATGTCACGGTGAATTTGCAAGATAAGCAAACAATGTTTCGAAAGAAGAGAAGATTTGATGAATGGATTCAAATTTTTATTCTTTTTATTAATGATTACTTTCAAACATGATTTATTTCATGGGTAATATTTCTTTAGATAGATTAATTGGAAGCATCGGGTGTTCCCCTTTATAATCAATAAGCGATAAGATCCTCCTTGTAGGCCTTCTCATGACATAGGGCCTTCCCAAGTGGTTGAAACTTTTCTCCCATCTTTGATGGGCAACAATTGGTCTCCTTAGGACTAACACAAGTTCTCTTACTAAAGACCTAGGGCGACCCGACTTATGAGCTTGAATCATTTTGGCTTGTATAACTTGAGGTTTTTGGAGACTCTCTCCAAACCTTGAGCTCTTCTAATAACTTTGCATTCAACTATGTAGTGATCTTGTTACCCAATGCTATCCTTAGTGATGGGAGTTGAACTTCTAAAGGTAGAACAACTTCAGACCCATACACTAGAAAAATGGGGTAGATGAGTGGTATGTGTGCATAGGCCCACAAAGTTTCAACCAACTACTCATTCCACTATCATTTATTATCATCAAGAGTCTTCTTTAGTATCTGGATGAGAGTTTTGTTGAATACTTCTGCTTGGCCATTTACTCTGGGGTAGTAGATGGTGGAGTATCTCCAATCTACACCGTATCTCCTGGCAAAGATGTTGATCTTTGTGCTTTCAAATATAGTACCATTATCAAATATAATTCATCGAGGCACCCTGAACCTATATACGATATGGTTCCTAAAAAGCAAATGTTGAGTTGTGACCTCTCGAGTGGGATGGCTTCCGCTCACTTGAAAAAGTAGTCGGTGGTAACTAAGATGAATCGATGCCCCTTAGAAGAAGGAGGATCGATCAGACCTACAATGTCGGTACACCCAACACTCAAATGGCCATGAGGCCAATGTAGGGTGTAAAATATTGGGTGGTTACTGGAGGACCACACCATGTACCTGACACTGATGGAACATCCTAGCTACTTCCATGCAGTCTGTAATTATTGAAGGCCAGTAATATCCAAGTCGCTTGATCTTCATTTTCATCTTTGGACCAGATTGATGTGTTCTGCATAGACCTGAGTGTACCTCAGTTACAATGCCATGGGCTTCATGTTTATCTAAACAATGTAACCACATCTAGTCAAAGGACCGTCGGTACAAGGTGCCATCAACAATAACATAGGAGAGAGCTCTCTATTTCACCTGATGGGCTTATGCTTTTCTTGAGGTAGTTTGCTAGTGTTCAAGTAATCTATGAATGGTTTCCTCCAATCCAACTCCATGTCCATTTTGGCAATAGCAACCTCCCCTTCAAGAGAAAGTCTCTCGATGAGTTTCTCAATAAGGGATAGGACTTGTCTATTTTGGACCCTTATTGAAATGGACTCAACTTCGACATGCTTCTTTGGCAAGTTTGCCAAGCATCTACTACGCATTCTCTCGGGAACCTTGTAGATGGTGACTTGAATGGGCCAACAACTTCATGGTATACTGTAGTGGTGATGCTTGGGTTTGAGAACGGTAGGACCCTACAATCTTGTTGGTCACCAACTGAGAATCCCCAAAGATGTTGATGCTCTTGAAACTGATAGTGATGACTAACTCCAGACCGACAATCAAAGCCTCATACTCAACTTCGTTGTTGGTGCAAAGGTTTAAAAGATATTATGAAAATCTCATCACATCGCAGTTTAGAGTTAGGAGAACTATTCCTACCCTAGCCTTTCCTGGAGAATAGATCATGGTGCTTCACCTTTAAGAAAAGTAGCACCATCAAAATACATCTCCATCGATGTTTGCCTCCCTAAGTTCATGATTTGTTCATTGGGAGATCATCACTAAGCGAGAATCAACAGAAGTGGGTGTCTTTGCTAAAAAATGTATTATCCTTTTTTACATGGAGGGTACAAAGTGATATCAAATTATGAGAAAATCATGGACCATCAAGCCAAATGTCTGGATAGCATTGGTCATGTCATGAGATACTGTAGTGGTTTGGTTCTGGAGATCAAGTTCACCTTATGAGAAAGCATGTAATGTCGTAGCTTTTGGGAAGCAAAGATCAAAGCTAGGTAATGTTTCTCAATAGGTGGATAGTTTGCTTCAGCAAGGATCAGATGATGGCTGAGGTAGTAGAGAGCATTCTCCTTCCTTTTATCATTAGCTTGGGCCAACAGAGCATCGAGAGAGTCATCCAATGCAATAGTATAGAGGATGAGTGGCCTGCCCAGGATAGGGCCTGCTAAAACTACCGACTTCACCAAGTACTCTTTGATCTCTTTGAAAGCATGTTGACACTTGTCATCCCACTTAAACTTGACATCCTTTTTGATGAGTGATGAAAATGACTTACATCATCTTGATAGGTTGGAGATAAAGCATCTTAGATACTCCAGCCATCCTTGAAAGGATCTGAGTTGAGTTAAACTCTTAGAAGGTGTCCTTTCTAAGATAGCTTTGATCTTTTAGATCTATTTCTATTCCCGTGTGAACAACAATAAACCCAAGGAATTTTCAAGTACTCCAAATGCACACCGGTTTCATTTTGAGGTTATATTATCTTAACCATTTGAAAACTACTCTCAAGTCAAAGAGGTGGTCTTCCTTTTCTGCTTTTTACTAGATCATGAACATAGCACTCAACGATGATGGATGAGTTCATTGAAGATCGAGTCATGGCCATTGGTATGTAGCACTAGCATTTTTAAGGTGAAAGGCATGACCCTATAATAAAGATTGATTGGGGTTGAAAGTGTTTCTTTCATCTTTAGGAGACATCTTGATTTGGTTATAGCTAGATGACCCATCCATGAAAGAGAAAACTACATTAGATGAGATAATGTCCACGATTAATTTGGTATAGGAAGAGGAAAATCTTCCTTAGGGCATGCCTTATTTATGTCCCTAAAATCGGCGCATATGCGAATTTGGTCATTCTTCTTCTTAATAGGGATGACACTAGCTAACCAGGTAGGATATTTTTCTTCCCTAATGAAACTATCATCAATCAGTTTCTTTACTTCAGAAATGACCTGTTGTTCAATTTCTAATAGGGGTAGCGTTACGGTCTATTGCTAGCTCATGGACTACTATGTCAGGAGATAATCCGGGCATTTCTTCATAACTCCATGTGAAGTAATCTTTAAACTCAATCAATAGCCTAACTAAGTCATTAGTTTCTTCTTCATTCAGTAATGAACTGATGTATGTTGGGCGTGGATTTTCTTCTATCCGAGGTTGATTTCTTTAAGCTTGTAGATTGTTAAATGAATCTCCTCTTCAAATTCTGGTGGTGCTTCTTTGACTTGGAGATCATATGGATCATCTGAGGTTTCTAAACACACATTCTAATAAGAGTTGGTGTTATGTGAGAAGAAACTATCAGATTCTAAATGATTGGTAACAACTAAGCAGTAATCTTCATCATTAATTGAACCCACTATACTGAATCCTAGTCCTGCTCATGATTGTGCTTCCCTGCTTGGATTGTTCCATAGCTTTTCAAAGTATTCTAACCTATGCTTGGACCATGTGTGAGGAACTAAACATTTATGTATAATATTTTGAACACAAGACGAGTAAAAATCAAAAGGTAATTCCATTAATTCTTTAAAAGTATCATCCTCAAGCTCTACATCAACTTCAAGGCTTGAGGATGATGATCCCAAAAGAACTCTTCTACTTCATGTCCGGAAGACTTAGGGACTTCCTTAACTAAACCTTCAACTTTGAGATGTAAGTGAGATAAGAGCTAAGGTTCCCAACTTCGCCTAATAGTTTCACATAAACCATTCAAATACTTTGCTTTGCTTGGAGGCCTAGTCTTCATCTCTATCTGGGTCAAAAGTCACCTTCAATGGAACCCGCTGAGAGGGGTTGGTTGGCATACTAATCACATTAGACTCATTCTCTGAGCTGGATTCCAAGTCTATGTCTGGAACATAACCTCTTGGTGAAGGCCAACCTAGTCTCCACCTCTAGAACTTCCTCTTTCTACCTCTGCCTTTTAGGAGGTTGAGCCATCCTACCACATGTCCATATGATGGAATGAACTGTGGGTGGAATGTGATATGCGGATCTATTTCTTCTTCAATCCCCCTTTCTTGTTCACTTGGACTTTTCTTTTTTTTTTCATTTTATTTTATCTTTTCTTTTGCCTCATTTTTTTATTTTGATTTTGCATTTGAATTTGGTCTAAGTTCACGAGAATGGGTGTTTTGAGGAAGATAGCAAGTCGCATCCTCATAAATCTCAACCTCTAACTAAAATGACTTTTCATCTTCGTTGACATTCAATCCCATCTTTTTGAACTTGATACACATGAAGAGAGGATGGAATGATCTTGTTCGATGTATCCAAGGCCCGAAGCAAAGCAGTGAATGAAGTATTCAAATCAATGATGTAGAACTTGGCTTGATCTTCCGTCAATCTCCAAAGGTAACACTGTAGAACCTAAAGCCTGCTCACTTTGATCATTAAATCTTCTCAACATCATCTGATCGCCTCAGAGTGTAGAGATGTTGATCTTCAAATAGGCAAGGGTCTTTAGACTCATAATATTTATTAATGCACCTAAATCCATGAGAACCCTGGCGAGTCTGAACTTGTCCATGTCAACTGTGATGTACAGGGGACGGTTGTGCTCCAAGTCTCCCAGAAGAAGGTCTTCATCTATGAAGGTGATCCCTTGGGCTTCTTTTGCATAATGTGCTTCCTCACATAGCGTCAAGCTAAGCATATTTAGATCAAGGAGCTTGATTAGTGATTCCCTCATCTCTTTGTATAAGACAATGGCATAATATATGCTTAGCTTAGATGACAAAGAACGTTATAGTCCACCTTCGGCTGGTCTTCCACAAGCATATCCAATGGTGAAGCATCCTGTGGAAGGGCTTCTAGATCTTTAGAACCAATGACTTGTTTCCCCTATCTTGAGGTGCGCCCAGGAGGTAGAACCTTGCCACTATGGAGGTTGACTTGTGATCTCTTGTGGTGGTAATGGAAGGTTCTACACATCAGCTCACCTACGCTTCTCTATGGGACCCTCGATCGATGATTCCAAGTCCATCTCAAGAGGTGAACCCAGAGTGTTCATAGTTGGAAAGTCTAACTCAATTAGAAAGAGGAAGATCAAATTATTATAGTTATTTAGACTTGAAGAGTTATCATTAGAATAGAAGAAGATAACCCATCGTGACATAATTCAAACTAGCTTTATTCTTCAATTTCTTGGAATATTTGGAGGAACAAATAGAAATCAAGTGAGTGGAGTAAGGATTTGATGCCCTTATCATGATATAAGAGTTCTACTAGTAGAAGAAATGGATGAACTAGCTAAAGTGGAAGAAGTCATGGTGTGGAAATAGGGGGAGGCTAGACATGGTTAGTGGGTGCTAAAGGGCTATCGGGCACACATCGTTGTTGATGTTCTCACATTCCCCTTTCCAGAGTTGGCACCGGCAACTTGCAAACCTTCCTGGTGTTGGAGGTTTGAGCCTGACATAAGGAAAGCTTCTTAATCTTTCTGATGATCTTCTTAGAGGTTTTGGATAGAAATATCCCAACCTTCTTTGGTTTTGGTAGGATCACATGTATCCAAGGATTATAATGGGCGGAAGGTTGTTCCACAAGGTATTCCTTTGGGATAACTACAACTGGTCTTAAAATGTTCAAGTGTCCTTGAATGTGAGCAATCCTCCAAAACATGGCTATCATATGGTGGGGAAAAGTTTGGATCATGACTTTGCCTACTTCCTCTCTCCAGGCTCGGGTATGAAAATTAGGTTTCTTTAAGAGATTCTTAAAGATTTTCCGATTACCTCCCTCTTAAAAAGAATAAAGTTTATTTAACTTATCTAAAGAGTAGGTGGACCATAGCTACGGTGGTGATATGCATGAATCATGTTGGTATGGTGGCGGTGCTAGTGTTGGTATGAGGCTCTGGTGGAGGCCATTAGGTATCGGTGGTGGCAAAGGTGGAGGCTGAGGCCATGGTCTCTCATACTACTCTCTAGCTGGTCTTCCCCTTATCAATCATTCTACTACCCTTCTTCTTCTAGACCTTTGTGGCTTCTTGGCAAGTGATCTTGAAAAAGGCAACTATTTGGCCTCCTTGTAGACTAGCCGCCTTGTTGATTAGCTTCTCAAATGTCTTAATAGTGAAGCCCTTAAGCATGAAGGCGACCAGGCCATGGATATTCTTCCAAAGAATCTCAATGGCATGTCTTGTTAGACAACTATGGTTCACACTTCATACTCAGGTTATGCCATCAGAGAATATAATCAATAAGGGACTCACGGTGTTGTTGTGCTACAACGAGATCACCTACAGTAACCCTTTGCTGAGCTCCAACAAATCTTATGATGAAGAGTTGCTCTAACTCAGTAAATATCTTTATTGAACTATTGGGCAGTTCAGCATACCAATCAAAAGCAATACTCCCTAGGCTACTAACGAAAAGGTAGAAAAGTAGAGCGTTGATGCCACTTGCACTAAAAAAACTAGCCCTGAAATGTGCTATGTGCTACCTTGGGATATTAGATAGCATCGAATTCCTCTGGGTAGGATATACCCTTTGGAACTGATGATCCTCCCTAGGCTTGAGCCAAAGCTTCTTTCACATGTTGCTCAACTATAGATTTTATGTATTTTTCTTATATGGAGGTACTTTCCACTACCTTCCTATACATGCTAGTGCTACCTTGCTCAATGAGAGGTAGAGTCTTGGCTGGTTCTAAGACATGCACTAACTCAGGCTGACTGATGCCGACTATAGTAGGATGAACTAAAAGGGCTTGTTTCTGAAGCACTGAAATAGATACTAATAAATCCTCTAACTGATGTGCCATCCTATCAATCTACTCATCCTTCTATTAAGCGAGGAGGTGTTGGGCTATTTAGTGTCTTGATCAACCTCATCACCTTCCATGGCTTGTTGTTCCTAAGAGAGATCCTCTATCCATATAGACTCCTCTAATAAGTCATCTTCAAGATCGACTTTCTCTTCATCGACCGGTCCCCATGATCTCCTTCTTCTTCTGAAATAATGTGCCACTATCTCATCTAAGAATGATCCATCTAAGCATAGAAATAATTAGGTGTGATCGTTATGTGCGAGGCACCGACCTCACCGGAGAGTCAATCTATGTGGGACTCCGATGAATGACATCTACTACTACTATGAGGGGCAATCTAGGATGTTCCACTACCATGCTGGGTATCATCTATCTCTACTATCACCATCTCCACATCCTATTATCGAGTTGGTGAAGGATGACCCGATGCTTGGGGTCACCACTCCTTCGCACCACCACTGGAAGAAGGTCAAGCAGAGAGCTCGACCTGCCACAATAGAAGGGGTAAGATCCAATGGCCATAGCTAGATCACCAACGGGGTGCGCTTTTTCCCGGATATGGCCTTCATGACCTTTGCTAGAACCGGAGACACTATGACCTGGACTGGTGATGGCAGATGAGGGGTAGAGTGGTGGGGTGGAGACACCACCGACTCTCTATGCACAGGAGCTGCCCTCATGGTGACTAGTCCCAGTAAGAAGGATAATGTTAGTATGGTTGACACGGGTAGCGCGCCGAGCTGGAAAATCAATAAGAGTGGATGCTGTCGACTGACGCTGAACCTCCGCCTCTCCCTACTGGTATTATGTGTTGTATGGGCCTCTCAAGCCCTCTCCTGGAGAATATGCTTCCCCACATTGTAGGGGATAATAAATCAAGATCAAAGTGAAACTTGAGTGTCCATATCACTACAGCATAAGATAGATGGAGGCGTGACCTCCCCACTCATGGTAACTTGGTGATGTGCACCGAGGAGGTGATGAGGATCCTCCTAACATCCTCTATCGAGAGAGGATGGCGGCTGGTTTTTGTAACATGGTGAAGTGATAATGGGGAACTCATCATCAATGGCCTCCATCTCCCTTGCGATCTTGGTGTGGTTTGCTTGATCATGTTCTTATTCTACATTTGTGTGAGTAGGATGGGAGGAGTGAGCTAGACCCATACTCAAAGGTGGAGGAAACCTTGAGAGTGGGGAGCCTTACCCTTGGAGTAGATGAGATGGTGTTAGCCCTCATTGGGCACTTGAGAAACTAGGGCATGTCAGGCCGGTATTGCTTGTCGCCCAAGCTTGTGGGATTGCACTACTTTCCTCTTCAATGAGACATGTCGAGAGGGTAAATCAATCGATGATCGCTTTTGCGGTCACCTGGTCCTAACTAGTGAGGGAGTGCCCTCACAAGTAATCGGCTCCCTTGAATCCCTACCAAAGTGAATGGATGTATGGTCTAGTCGGAAGTTGGCTTGATCCAAAGCAAATCCATACCATGGGGAAGGTGAAAATGAACTATGAACCGCCATCTAATAACTATAAAGACTAAAACGAACATCTTGCGTAAGAATCGCAATGAGAAATGAGTTTGTATTATTTTTTATCTTTGAATTTTGAATTTGAATTTGAACCCATCAACAACTTGGAAGTGTTAAGTGGGGTTCAAATAGATTTGAAGATTGATTGAAGAGGAATTTTGAATATGAATCCAACTTCAACAAATTTAGGTATGTTGAAATATGGATTCAAATTTTTTGATAAGGATGCTTCCATAGGTTCATGTTTGTTTGAATTTAAAATTTTGATTTGAGGACCCTTTCCTTTAACAAATTTGGGTATGTTAAAGTAAGGGTCAAATTGATTTTGTTTTTGTTTGGTGATTTTGGAATTTCACTTAGCAAATTTTGTGTATGCTAAGTGAAGTATTTGAGAAAGTGATTGTTTCTTTTTATGAATTTTTGTTTTGATTTTGGAATTTTGGAATTCTCACTTAGCAAATTTAGGTATGCTAAGTGAAGAACCCAAGTGTGTGTGTGTTTTTTTTTTTTTTTTGAAAATAGGATTCTTAGCAAATTTAGGTATGCTAAGAAAATCCAAAGTGTTTTATTTTTGTTTTGATGTTTTGATTTTTGGAAAGGTAGGATCCTTAGCAAATTTGGTATGCTAAGGAAATCCTAAGTGTTTCATTTTTGTTTTGATTTGATTGAAAGTAGAGACTTTACTTTAGCAAATTTGGTATGCTAAGGATGAAGTCCCACTTAGTTTTGTGAAATGGAAATTTCACTTAGCAAATTTGAGTATGCTAAATGAAATTCCAAAAGATGAATTCAAAATTTTTGATTTAGTTTGGTTTTGAAAATAGAAACTTCTCAGAAAATTTGGTATGCTAAGGAAAGAAGTTCCAAAGGTGTTTGAAAATTTTTGGTTTTGACTTTGGAGACTTCACTTAACAAATTTAAGTATACTAGGTGAAGTTTCAAATATGTGTTTGAACATTTTTGATTTTTTGATTTGGAGACTTCACTTAACAAATTTGGGTATGTTAAATGAATTTTTGAAAATTTTTTGGATTTTGAACTTGGATACTTCACTTACAAATTTGGGTATGTTAAATGAAGTTCTAGATGTGTTTTGAAATTTTTTTGGATTTTGAATTTGGAGACTTCATTTAACATATTTGGGTATGTTAAATAAAGTTCCAAATGTGTTTAAAAATTTTGATTTTGGATTTGGAGACTTCACTTAACAAATTTGGGTATGTTAAATGATGTTCCAAAATGTGTTTTGAAAAATTTTGATTTTGGATTT
>CM038229.1:107894720-108020072 GCA_021442155.1 Cymbidium sinense
TTTCTTTCATAGACCTTTGTGCTTTGCTTTAGGAAACTGGTTATGAAAAGATAACTGTTTAGCCTCTCTATGTAGATTAGCTGCCTTGTTGATTAGCTTCTTAAATGTTTTGATAGTGAATCCCTTAAGCATGAAGGTGATCGAGCCATGGATATTCTTTAAAAGAATTTCAATTGTATACTGCTCAGACAACTGTGGCTCACATTTCATACTCAGGTTACACCATTGGGAGAATATAATCAACAAGAGACTCACCTGGGTGTTGTTGTACTACAATGAGATCACCTACAGTAACCCTTAATTGAGCTCCAATAAACCTGTTGATAAAGAGTTGCTCCAACTCAACAAATATCTTTACTAAACGGGACGTCAAAGATACCAAGTAATCCCTACTTACTAAACTAAGAGGTGGAAAAGCAAATCATTCCGCCACCGATTGAAACAATGGCCGTGAAGTGTGCTATGTACCTTGGGTTTTCACGCCACCAAAAATTTTGAAGGAAGGTGGCACGAAACCCTTGGGATATTGGATTGAATCAAATTCCTCTAGGGTCTACCCTTTAGAACCGATGATCCTCACCGGGCTTGAGCCAACGCTTCCTTCACTTGCTGCTCAATCATGGGTTTTATGTCTTTTCCTTATATGGAGGTACTTTCCACTACCTTCCTATACACGCTAATGTTGCTCAACGAGATGTAAAGTCTTGATCGGGTCCAAGACATGCACTAACTCAAAGCTAACTGATGACTGTAGTGGGATGAACTGCTGAGGCTTATTTTTGAAGTATTGAAACCGCTAATAAGTCCTCTAACTATCGTGCCATCCTATCTATCGCTCATCCTTCGCCTTAACATGTCGTCAAAGGTGTTCTTTTTCTTGATTAACCTCATCACCTTTCATGGCCTGCTGCTCCCTGAGAAGAGGTCCTCTAGTGTCTACCATGTAGACTCCAACTGAGTCTCCCAACAAGTCATCTTCGTTGGGATCGAAGTTGACTTTCTTTTCATCTGACCAATCATACACCAAGATTTCCTTCTTTTCCATGAAATAATGTGCCACTATCTCATCTAAAGAATGATCAATTTGAGCATGTACAAATAATCTAGGCTGACCGGTGTGATCACTATCGCAAGAGGCACACCGCCACCGGAGAGTCAATCCTATGTGGACTATACTTACTAGATGCAAAACACTCGACTTCCACTAGCTATGAGAGGGTGACATCTCAGGAGTTTCCACCATCCTTGGTGCGCTAGACTATCATCTCGCCACCAAATAATTGTCACCATCTCCACATCCATCGGGTGAGTTGGTGAAAGGATGACCACAATGCGTTGGGGTCGCCACTCCTTCTACACCACCACTAGAGAAGGTCGTAGAGATCTAGGCCTTGTCATAATAGGCGGTGTAGATGGGGTAGGATCCCTCGGTCGTAGCCGGATCACCAACAGGGTGTGCTTCTACCAGGATATGGCCTTTGATGGAATTAGAGATGCTATGACCTGGACTGGTGATGGAGGACGAGTGATAGAGCGGTGGGGTGGAGACACTGCCGACTCTCTATGCACAAGAGGTCCTCCTATGATGACTGGTCCTAGTAAGTATGATGCTCTTAGTATGGTTGGCACAGGTAGCACACCAAGCTGGAAAATCAAAAGCTGCCAAGTGCAGAACCTCCGCTCTCCCTATTGGTAATGTGATATGGGCCTCTCGGCCCTCTCAGATGTTTCCCCACACTATGGGGATGATGGATCTGAGATCAAATTGAGCTCCGGACTCTGAACATCTATAAGCTCTACCTATATGGCACAAGACTAACCGGAGGCTGGTGTACGACCTCCTGCTCATAGTAACTGCTAGCTGAAGCTGCACCACTGGTGGAGGTGATGTGTGAATCCTCCTAACATCCTCTCTGTCTGACCCAAAGAGAGGATGAAACTAGTTTGTTGTAACTAGTGGGAAGTAATAACAGGAAACTCCTCAATAGCTGAACTGGTGGATGCCTCTATCTCCTTGACAATCCTGGTGTGGTACCGCTTGTCATGCAATTTTTGTTCCTACGCTGTGTCCTAGTAGGATGGGAGGAGTGAGAGCTAGACTCGTACTCAAAAGTAGGGGAGGCAATCCCTGAGATCGGGGGAGCCTTACCCTTAGAGGGTATAGATGAGAGGGTGCTAGCCCTCACTAGGGCAGCACGAGAGACCATGGGGCACACTGAAATTGGGGTTGGCACTACTAGTACTACTACTGTTGAAGCCTGTGGGACTGCCACTGCTTTCCTCTTCATGTTAGAATCAGATGGTAGATCAATTCAGATGACAGGCTTCTGCCCGGTCATCGTGGTCCTACTGACTATCGTGAGAAGAGTGCCCTAACATGTAATCCTCGCTCCCTCAAATCCCCTACCAAAGTGGATAAGGTGTGTATGATCCAATCAGGGGAAGTTGGCTTGGTCCAAAGCCAAATCCATACCATGAGGGAAGATGAAAACACATTTTTGTGAACCTGCCATCTCAAAATAACTATAAAGACTAAAAAATTGAACTACCATTGTACTGTATCTGACTGTGAGAATCTGCAATAGGAAATGAGCTTAGATCAGATTTCTATTGATTTTTTAAATTTGAATTGAAAATTTGAACCCACATCCAACAATTTGGAAGTGTTAAGTGGGGTTCAAAGGGATTTGAGAAGATTTAGAAATTTGATTGAAAGAGGAATTTTGAATATGAAGCCAACTTCAACAAATTTAGGTATGTTGAAATATGGATTCAAATATTTTGAAAAGGATGCTTCCATAGGTTCATGTTTGTTTGAATTTAGATTTTCTTTTGATTTGAGGACCCTTTCCTTTAACAAATTTGGGTATGTTAAAGTAAGGGTCAATTGCTTTTGTTTTTGATTGATTATTTTGGAATTTTCTTACTTAGTAAATCTGGGTATGCTAAATGAAGTGTTTTTGAAAATGTTTGATTCTTTTAGTAAATTGTTGTTTGATTTTGGAAAATTGGAATTTCTACTTAGCAAATTTAGGTATGCTAAGTGAAGAACCCAAGTATGTTATGTTTGATTTTTGAAAATAAGATTCTTAGCAAATTTAAGTATGCTAAGAAAATCCTAAGTGTTTCATTTATTTGTTTTGATTTTTGAAAGAGTAGGATCCTTAGCAAATTTAGGTATGCTAAAAAAATCCTAATGTGTTTCTTTTTTATTTTGATTTGATTGAAAGTGGAGACTTTAATTTAACAAATATGGTATGCTAATAATGAAGTCCCACTTAGTTTTGTGAAATGGAAATTTCACTTAGCAAATTTGAGTATGCTAAATGAAATTCCAAAAGATGTGTTCAAAATTCTTGGTTGTGTTTTGGTTTTGAAAATGGAAACTTCTTCTTAGAAAAATTGGTATGCTAAGGAATAAAGATCCAAAGGTGCTTGAAAGTTTTGATTTTGGCTTTAGAGACTTCACTTAGCAAATTTGGGTATGCTAAATGAGGTTAAAAAGTGTTTTGAATTTTTGATTTAGTTTTGGTTTTGAAAATGGAAATTTTTCCTTAGCAAATGCTAAGGAATGAAGTTACAAAGGTGCTTGAAAAATTTTTGATTTTGAATTTGGGGACTTCATTTAGCAAATTTGAGTATGCTAAATGAAGTTCCAAATGTGTTTGAAAATTTTTGATTTTGGATTTTGGAAACTTTACTTAGCAAATTTGATTATGCTAAATGAGGTACAAAATATGCTTGATTTTTTTTTTTTTTTTTTGGATTTTGGATTTGCAGACTTTACTTAGCAAATTTGAGTATGCTAGATGAAGTTCCAAATGTGTTTGAAAAATTTTTGATTTTGAATTTGGAGACTAAGCAAACTTGAATATGCTAAATGAGGTTCCAAATATGTTTGAATTTTGAAAATATGATTATTAAGTTTTAATTTTTGAAAAGATGATTTCCATTCAATAAATTTGGGTATGTAGAAAAGGAAGTCAATCTTATTTTTGAAATGTGAAAAATTTATTTTATGTGTGATTATTGCTTTTGAAAGAGGGAATTCTAACTTAATCATATGTGGGATACATTTAAGTAGGATTTTCAAATGATGTTATTTTTTATTTAGAATGAAATCTTCATTCAATAAATTTAGGTATATTAAGCGAAGATGTTCATATGTGCTTTTGAAAAAAAAATTAATTTTATTGAAAATGAAACACTCATTCAATAGGTGTGAGTGTATTGAATGGGAAGGTTAATATGTGCTTTTTGAAAGTTTTATTTTTGATTTTTGGAAAGATGATTGTTCACTTTATTTTAAAAATGAAATCTTCATCAAAATGAATTGAAGATGTTCATTTGTGCTTTTGGAAAAGATTATTAATCTTATTTTTGAAAATTCCTACATATAACAATTATGAGAATTGTTAAATGAGGGTGATAAAATTTTGTGAAAAATATTATATTAAGTGCATTTTTGAAAGGTGCTTTTTGAAAAGCAAGGTTCTTATAGAAAATTTATTTTATTTTTATTATTCCAGAATGAACCTTTCCTTACCATAAAAATGATAAAGAAGCTTTAAATATTTTCTTTAGATATTTTTATTTTTACCCATTGGAGAATCGGGGTTTTAAGACCAACACTGAGTGAGGTCCTAAACCTAAGGATGTTGGCTAACTTAACTTAAGAATGAAATAAGCTAAGTGCCAACAAAGAAAAATAGTCTCAAATTCATACCAAAGTACAAACCCACTATCTATACTCAAAGATAAAGACCATTTACCAAAGATGGAGAGAGGAATCATCCCCAACGGAGTCGCCAAAAAAATCTGTCGTAAAAAATTTCTATATATTGTCGCCTTCCATCTATGGAGAAAGAGGCAAGAATATAAAAATTCATCTTTTTGGATGCAACACAGATCCACAAATGTGCTTATTTAGGTGATCGGGTATGTTATCAAGGAATATTGTACTATCTCGGGAGACAGAAATCACTACCCTTTAATGGACCTAATCACCTCAATAAGGACTTCTAAGGACAATGGGTCTACATATGTACCAGTGATTCTTTCCCTACTTTATATGAAAAAGTAAAGCAGGGTTTATTTTAAACCAGGTTTGTTAAGTTCCCTCAGGGGCAAGCCCCCATAGTTAATTACATCTTAAGGGACGGGATCCCTTAGAAATACTCGATTAAGGTAAATGATCGTTGTCTTCAAAGATTTCAATAGGAAAGGACTATCAATCGATTGGTTCATTTTTGAAGATCAAATAGGATTGATTAAAGAGAGGGAGTTATTATTGAAGTCAAAAGAAAGATAAGTAGGAGACGCCCACGATGGTAAGAAACCTAGTGAGCATCTCAAACTATCCTATGGTTGGGATTTACATTTTTGAAATTGATTTAATTTGTTTGAGTTATATTTTTCATTAGAAATTTAGGACTTATGATTCCATAAAATAAGATTATGGAAATTCCTAAGATGTGAGGAATTATTCTTACGACCCATGAAAGGGAGAAGTAACCTAACCTAAATTTAGGGAGCTTTGGCCAAAAGTATAACCTAAATCTAAGATGAAAATGGGTAATTAGTTTGCCTCCAGAGAAAAAACAACCCAACTGCTTGGACTTACAATCGCCTAGGGGTGGCTGCCAACTAACTCCTCATATAGTTTTAAATTCATGTAGGCAAGTCATATGCTTATGCAAGATAGTTAGACTGTTATTTATTTAGAAAGAGACTAAGTCCTTAAACTCCCTAAAGAGACTAGATCATGTAAGGACATGCTTCAAATGACCTAAATCTAATGCAATGTAGATTTCATTTTATTTTCATTTTTGGACAATTATTTTGACTCAGCTAGGATTCATATGCCTAATGCATGAGAAATAAAGTTATTGGACAAAATCGGAGAGGAGTTATTTTCACCATGGCTCTCAAAGGTCAAGCTAAGTTTCAAGGTGAAAGCCCTCCAATCAAGAGTGAAATGAGATGCATTTGTACATGATATTATAAAAGAAATACTCATTCAGCTAAGGGGTTACTAAATTATTTATCCTAATTTTAAACCAAAGCTTTAGGTGAGGTTATGAATTCTTTATTTTTAATTTTGAGCTATTAAGTTTGGTAAAAGATTTATTTTTTCCTATGAGCCTAATCCACATCCAGGCCACACATAAAGCAAGGAAGAAACTAGGAAAATATGCCACTTAATGCACAAGCTAAATAAATCATCAATCAATTTATAAAGCTAATAAAAAAAAAAATAAAAGGCCATTGTGGTCGTGCCACCGCATACAAACCCAAAATAAATAAAATTGGGTAGCTCTACCCTTATACAACCTGGATTACAAATAAATTAAATTACAATTAAGCAAGGAATTCATTGTTATGGGGGTCTTCAAGCTTCATTCTTCATTCTTTTTTTCTTCTTTCTTCTTCGGTTCTTTCATTTGGATGGTTGGAAGGTGGATGCTCCAAAGCTTCACATGGTGCATAAGATAAGATCTTATGACCAATGCTCATCCTAATCCCCATAACTATCATTCCAAAATCCTAATTGCAAAATTTACATGAAAAGGAAGAGTAAATCTAGCTAACACCTATAAAATAAAGGTTAGCTAAACAAATCACCAAATCAAGTATATTGGACTTATCACACATGGGTGACTAAGTCCACGACCTATTGGATTATGCTTAGGGTATAAGCACTGCAAGCAAAAAAAGCATTTATATTTTATTTATTATTGCCTTAAGCACAATCCCATAGAAAATAATGGTTAGACTAAGATCATACCAATTTATTTTATGAGCATACATCCTAATATCCAATCTAAAACATATATCATAAAATAAAAAAAGTAAGCATCAAACCATGCACGCTAACCTAAAGCTAAGTGGTGACTTAGCTAATGTGTGTGCTTTAGAGGTTTGTGTGGTATGCTTAGCTATGGAAGTTAGAATTTTCTAAGTGTGAAGCATGTTCAACTTAGAGGAAAGTTTCATTTAAGTGATTTAATTATTTTGGATTGATTTTATTTCATGTTTTGATTAGGTTCAAGTGAATCTACAATTAATTACTAAGTTATAAAGAGAGTGAAAGAGAAGAGAGCTTCTCTTTCCTTAACCTAAGTAATTTCTAAAGTAGATTCACATTTTAGTTTTATTTAGTGAATGCTTTGATTAAGTATTTTAATTAATCCTAAGTTTAGATGAACTAAACAAACTCATTCATAAATAAAGACATTTTAAGATTAAATAAAATGAACTAAATTCACAAAATATACTTCACTTCATTTCTTTCTCAACATGTATAACATGCATATGAATAAATCCTAAGCATATCTATACATACAAATGAGAATATTTAACACACTCTATGATGCATGCCAAGTAATTCATTTAAGGAAATTTGGAAGTTTATGATGCATGATTTTCATTAAGTAGAAAAGGGATTTCTTATCCAATTTTCACATGCACACATGAAAGTAAGAAAGGCATAAGCGAGTACAACGCCATTTTTAACCAGAGGTGTAAGGTACAATACATTCTTAGGGCTACTTAAATCATCACAATCTCGGGGTTGTCTATATTAATATACCACTTTCCTTAAATAAAAACATGTGTACAAAAGAAATGAATGAAAAAGAAAGAATGCAAATACTTGTATTAGTTGATCCCTTTTTGTTTATGCAATTTATATGTGCAAGCATAAGTATCCCTATTAAGTGATAGCATAGGGATGAATAGGATATGACATTAGGAAAGTGTTAGGTTCTTTTCAAATGAACCACACATCTTACCAAATTCTATTCAAAATTATACTAAAAGAAAAGAGGAGGAGAACTACACTAAGCATCATTATATCTTACTCACATGCAAGATTATAACTAAAAATTAAGTAGCATACTTTCGGTTTGATAATTGATTCATATATTTTGAAACTAATTTGAATTTAATAGTGATAATAGCCACTCATATTCTTTCTTTAGCCAACTCATGCAAATTTGACATAAAGTAAACAATTTCATTTTGAACTTGATTTTGAAAAATATGGATGCATTAAACCATATGACATACACATTTAATATGTTGGGGAAAGAACTAGTGAAAGCATGTAAACACATTCACTTTAATTAAATCCTAAAGTCAATCTTATGAAATAAGAAAGCTTAAAATAAATCAAAGTTTATTCAATATGATTTTTGTTTGATCTTGAGTTTGATTTAATTTTAAAAATGTGATTTGAGTTTGCTGTTCTTAATCCATTCCCACATTTGTTTGATATTTTTGTTTAATTTATATATGATTAGATTCATTTTAGATCTTTAGTTCGGTTAAGGTATGGATTAAACAAGTTAATTAACCCTTACCTACACCACCTTAGCATAATTAACTAAGTAATTATGAGCCAATGAGATGACATATAAACTCATAAGGAATTTAAACTTGCAATGCACCTAGGAAGAAATGGGGCTAATGTAATTTGGCTCATGATTAATGGTTAATTAAGCTAAGGGGTTTAACTTAAGTAATTTGAAAACACCCCTCACACATATGAGTTGGGTTTTGATTTCCTTAAAATTGAACTTAGGCTCTTGAATACCAAAGTATCTACCCAAAGTATATTAATTAAGTTCTGGATGGTTTTAAAATTTTTAGAAATTAATTAAGAGAATGATTAATGAATTAACCCTTAATTAGAGGATTATGGAAAGAAAATGGAGTTTAGGGAATAGCTTGGGATATATCCCAAAAATTATTCCCTAAGTCTCCTATTCATTGAATCTAACCTTAATGAACTCCAATGAGGGATTAAAACACTAATCCAACCCTTATATCCTTAATTACATAGGAGGGTAATTAGAAAATACATTTACAATTCTCCCAATTAAGCTTTCAATAAATACCAAGAAAATTAGGGGAGATATAAGTCATCCCCCAAAACATACCCAAGAAGTTTGGGATTAATCAAAAAATTAATTAAGGGATAATTAAGAAAATAAAATTTTTATTAAAACCTAAAATCAGAGAAAAATATAATTCAAAATTTATTAAAAATATTTTTAGAATATTCTAGTTTAATTATCTTTCCAAAGAATTTAACCTCATATTATTTTTATTTTTATTTAAGGAGATATGAATTTTTTAAGCTTAGGGGATTAATTAAAATTAATTTAAACTCTAACTAATCCCCTTAGCTCATAGCACACACTGGCGGCGGTGTGCTTTACACGCATCATGCCATGAGCCATCCACTTAAACATCACATCAAGGCGGCAGCGTGGCGGTGGGATGCGGTTTGATCCCTACCATTTGATTAAGGATCAAACGGCCAGGGATCACCCCGTGGTTTTAAAAGGGTAAATCAATTTATAAAATGTGCACTTAATCTTGGCCATCCATCCAAAACATGCTGATGGATGGCCAGGATTCTCCCAATTGTTCCCTGAGGATCAATGGAGCTCGTCCATGATCTAAGGGAAGCTTTGAGCTCGATTGAGCTTGGATTGGAATAAAACTTTACCCACACCATCTTAAGCTAATGGCAAGCCTATCCAATAGTGGAATTCTCATGCCATGAACATTTCTTTCACAAAGGACCAACACCTCCTAAGCTTAGTGGTTGAAAAATTCCATACCTGGTCATCAGGTCTCAAGCTCGATGAGGTAGCTTCGTCTAGTGGAATTGAAGACCTATTGAAGGTTTCAAGCCTTGGGGTTGAGTAGATCTCTCTATGGACCAACACCTCCTTCTCTTGCTTGCGGCTTTGATCATATTCAACTCCTCCTTACTTTGGGAACTTGAGGGAGAGCTTGGGTGCACTTGACTTGATCGCCTGAGGGAGTGTGCAAAGGGAATTGAAGTGGATTGTAGTGTGGAAGAAGTTGGGAAATGAGAGGAGCTCCCCTATTTTCTAAGAAAGAAAATTGAGAAAAATGCAAGATTTAAATCCCACTTAGGAAGCTTAGGAATGCTCTCTGATGGCTCCTAACACTCACTAGTGCTCAATCGACAATGACGGTGTTCAATTCAAATGGAATTAGAGGGAGTATATCTCCCTCATGGCAATCGACGTCAGCTTGGGTTACCATTTTGATCCAATTGATCATATGGAAAGGGTTATTTGGGCTGTTTGAAGTTGGCACACGGTCGGTTTCAGCTCTTTAGTGGATTGGTAATCTCCCATGTGCTTGAGTGGAGGAGGTTTTCAAATTAGCCAATTTGAGCTAGGGGGTTAGTTTTGGCCTTGGGTCCATTTGGGATAACCCAAACCCATTAGGTTAGGTGCACCACTCTCCATTGGGTTAACTTGACCTATTTGGAAGGTATCAAGTTGATATGAAGAGAGCTTGACCAAATTACCCATGGATTAGACCAAAATTTGTTCTATGGACTAGGGGTAGAATGGTCATTTGGATAATTTTTGAATTTGAATATGTTTGGTATGTGGAGAAAATGGGTTTGGCCAAGTTTCATTGGATTTGGAGTTCATTTGATATGGTTTGGCTCATGTTGACTAAGTTGGGTCAAAATGGGTCAACTTGGGTCAAGTTGACCAATTGGTTGGTGTCAAACCAAGGGTTGGGTCAAGTTCATATGACCATTTGAAATATTTTGGTGGCTTTGATTTGATTCAATTTGGTCTAGTTTTGAATTTGGCTCATATGACTTCATTTAGGTCAAATGATTCAAGTTGACCAATTTGACTCATTTGACCTATTTGAGCTAGGTCATGGGTAGGTTTAGGTTTGATTAGTCATATGGAGTGGACTGGTATCTTTGTTTCCAATTAATTTTGGTTAAGTTTGAATTTGGCTCAACATGACCCCTTTAGGTCAAGTTGGGTTCAAAGTCAATTGGGCCAGGTTAGGTCTAGTTGGCTAATTGAGGCTTTGGTAAAGTTCAATAAGTGATTTGGAATGAACTTGACCCATTAGTTTCAATCAATTTGGCTTAGATCAAGTTTTGACACATTTTGACCCTTTAGGTCAAGTTGGGTCAACTTGGGTCAAGTGGCCAATTGGGCTAGGTTAGGCTCAAATGTTGACTTGGTCAAGTTCAAACATAGGTCATGAATAAACTTAGAGCATTGGTTTCAATCAATTTGGCCTATGGTGGAATTTGACTATGTTAGGTTTCATTTTGGCTAAGTGTTGACTTGTTCAACCCTTAGGTTTGACTTAGTTTAACCCAATTTGGGTGATTGATCATCCCATGATGATGGTTGATCATACGAGAGGCATTGGTGAGATTGATTCAATCCAATTTGGTTATGATTAGAATTTGGCTCATAAGGGTACTTTAGGTCACTTTGGGTCAAGTGAGCCTAAGTGGGTCAAATGGCTTGGTCAAAGCTTGATTTGAGTTTGATTGAACTTGTTGTATATAGACTTATGATTGAAATATGAATCCATTTGCAAGTAGTTTGAAGTCAAATGGGTTTTGATTCATTTGACAATTTCATATTCAAAGGAAGAATAAGAATTGATTTGGGGTTTGATTTTTAACTTGGATTTTGATTTAGTGAGTGAAGTTTGTATTTATATTTGGGTTCATGATTGTAGGGTTGATTGAATCATCAAGGAAAATCAAGAGTTTGACTTGATTTGAAATTGATTTGGCTAAGTTCAAGATTTTGACTTGAAAGGCTTAGGTTGGATTTTTAGTGGATTTGAGTTTGATTTTTGGAATTGGTTTTGATTGTTTTAATTTATATTTTATTTATATATGTGGATATAAATGAGAATATAAATGGATCATGAAAATTTCAAGGATTTGAAGTGATTTGATCATGATCTAGGCTAAGTTTATTAAAAGGTATTTAAAGGACTTAGGAAATTTTTTTAGAGTTTGGAGCTTGAATTTTGAATTTGATTTGATTGATTTATATTATATTTCATTTATATATGTGAATATAACTGAGATAATAAATTATTTATAAGAAAATCTCATGAGTTTGAATTGATTTGATCATGATTTATGCTAAGTCCATTAAAAGGAATTTAAAGGACTTACGAAGTGAATTGATTTTGAATTTTGAGTATAGTTGGATTGGGTTGAATTTATATTTCAGTTATATATATTACTATAAATGAGAATATAAATGAATTATGACAAAATCTCAAGGATTTGATTTGGTTTGATCATGATTTTGGCTAAGTCCTTAAGAGAAGATTAAGGACTCAAGAAAGATTTGGACTTAGGAATTTCATTCATGGGTTTCAATCTTGGATTTCAATCACATGGAGTTGATTTGAGTTTGGAGAAAATCAAATAAGATTGATTTGGAGTTTGACTTGAAGGAGGGAAGTGAGGAATGGTTGAAGCTAAGGGTAGGTAAATTTTCCTAACACCCCTAATGCTTGACCTATTCCTATGACTAACTCTTCTAAGTCTCTAGGATAGGTTGAGTGTCCACCTAATCACTAGATGTGTCTTAAGACTAAGGAACTCTTAAAGTCTAAGAGAAGTCTTATGATTAAGATGGAGGGGTTGAGAGCTCATTCTAAAAATGAGGTCAACAATCCCTATGAGGATTTCCTCCACGAGTGGATCTAGGTGGGTTATAAGAAGAGGAGACAAGTGCTCGACCTCTAGTAGAATTGAAAAATCATCCTAATTCACAACCCCAATCACGAATGGCATTCAAAACAATTGAAGCTTCAACTGGATTGTAGATTGATAGTTCTCGCATCATTTCATTAGCAATGTTTAATTCCTCACAGCAAAATAGTGAATAGAAATCATCTAAACTTATAGGTTATAAATTGGTCCAAATTATTATTTTGAATGCTTGGTAGGTAGTTGGTAAGTCATTCAATGTATATAAAATAATATCTTCTGGATCAAACATAGAGCTAGCAGTTGCTATTGTATCAACTTTAGTTTTTATGTTAAATAGATATTGCATCATTGATTTATCCTTCATAATGATGCGATGCAATTCATTTTTTCAGCTGATAATTTGAGATTGATTTGAAGATTATAATTGTTGTTCAAAGATAAGCCATATTTCCTTACGAGAGTCAAGATTAAGCACATAGGAAAAAGTAAAGGAGATATAGTGAAATAGAAAGCTGCAGTTAAGTTTTCATCAATCAACATCCACATAGTATAATCATGGTTAGAAGTAAAAGAGCCATCAGCATTAACAAATTATCTAACTGATTTTATAGTAGATCCATCAAGATATCCATCAAATCCATTTTCCTTAAAGAAGTTTTAAGACTTGAGATCACCAAACAAGATAATTCTCAGTTGTTAATTAAATGTTGATAATAACTTTGATGTTAGCATGAGAAATTTTAATTATGAAGGAATAGAAACATCATTGAGGCATATCAAATTTGATGGAGTTGAGACCATAGTAGATGAATTTGTTGAGTTTGCCAAGAGATAATGAACAAAGGAGAAAAAAAAAATGCAAATAAGCTTACAACTTGATATCATAAAGAAAGCAACACTTAGTTGAATTATTTTGAACTATGATAGATCAACAAAGCAAAAAAACAATAAAAATTAAAGAACTATAAAACAAGCACGATAAAAGAGTATATATTTTGCAGCAACTTCATTTTCTTCAATTATGGCTCAATGGTCCGATTTATATTTCACAACTATGATGGGATGATAGAGATAAATTTACAGGGAGAAGTGGCTGTTAGACAATAATTATAGTGGATAGCATAGCTTATTATTGATAAGCTTTCAATATATATATTTGCACTTATGAATTAAAAGTATCTGATTAGAAATATAAAATAATATATAAAACTATTATTATCACTAATGAGATTAGAAATGTAAACTATATATTTCAAAAATATAAGTGTTGACTATTTTTTTTTTTTAACTCAACCTTATTAGTTTTTGAGGCATAATTGCTGGATATTGAAAAAGAAAAAAAACATTTTGCATGTAAAATATTATTATTGGTAGTTAAATAAGACAATTTTATTTCCATTTTGTCTAATGCAATTGTTGAAACAATTCTATAGTATAAGAAACGAAATTGCTGCCTAATAGTTCAAGTCCACTCATATATTTTGATTTATTTGTAACGTAAATGTTAGATTTTGGAAAAAGAAAACCTAAATAATAAATTAAAGTTTACTCTCCTTCCAAGCACTACTTTCACTTATATTTTGGCAGTTTCTATCTATTCGCTTCAAGCACCATTTTCATTATATTTTCTTTACTCCTATCTCAACATCTCTATCCAACCATTCTTCTTTATCTTGCTACTCACTTTAATTGTGTGATCATAAACAGTTAAATCTCTCCTATTAATCGAATTTAATCAAAGTTGTTATATATCCACATTTTTTAAATTCATATTAAACTTTTTTTATTTTTATCATCTCTTATCTTGTCATTAATTTTCTATCAATTCATCGTAATGTAGAAATTTTTATATAGAAATTTTGATTGCTGTCTTCTTTCCAATAATCATAAATTTTTTTCTTTGTAATATCCATTATTAGGTTTCATCAAATATTTTCTTTATTTAACTTTACAATCAAATAAATATAACATAAAAAATCATAAATATTTTTTTTACTACATTAATTGTATGCATTTCTTGGGATATTTAAGTGAATTTAATCATAAACTTATACACATAAAGCATGTGCAAGGGTTTAAACCCAATATCTCTTGTTTAAGAGCCTAATGTTATAGGCTAAATTTCGTCAAGCTAGCCGTGTAACCTTAGCACCTCCCTTTGATGCTAACTCAGCCTTACACTCACACTACATTAGGTTAGAATCGTGGCTCCAAAATTCTCCACCAACCTCTTAATTAAGAGAGTATAATTTAAATGTTCGTGAAATTTTCAGAAGGCAGATGAAATAGTAGATAAGACACTACCCAGAGATTTCACCCTCATTTTGTGAGGACTTTAGATATGGTTCTAGGTTTCCTATAAGCGCAAGCACCTATAGTTAATTATCCTGCCCAATGCTGAGAGAGAACTTTCGATTAAGGCTAGTCGTTAGATCGCTAGATGCGTAACATATAGTAGCAGCATGTGGAGTTTTGAAAATTTGATTTATGAAATTCATCATTTTAACTTTAAGCAGATGGTTGAGGGAATGATGATGTGCCCGATCAAGATCCAATGGTTCTGTCATCCCGGGCTGTGGTGGTCCCTAGTCTACTTAGTTAGAGGAGGTAGTGACCCGATCTTTGTCGGACCATGGGTTGCATCGTCAAGGAGATCTTAGGGCAGAGGTGGTATTTGGAGACATGCTTAAGTTCACCTTAGCTAACATATGACTTTTTACCCTATCAAGTGCACCCTATGATTCACAACTTAAAGGAATGAGCCATTGGGGAACATACAGGCTAGAATGACGATCGTAATATAATGGTGTCATTTGGAGGCAACCACCCGATCAAAGGAATCACATCATATGTGAGCTCTGGCCAAAACCATGAGACGAGAGGACATGGGTCACGTCCTTACTGGCATGAGATTGATTGAGAATGAACATAGTTGTGTATTTGACTTGACATTGGCTCCTTTGTGAGCTAGAGTTTTTTTTTAAATTTGCAACCTACAACAAATAATTGTGAGAGATAGATGAATTAAATTTTGCTTTAAGTTTTTAGGTTGGTGATTTTCATTTAGTTATTTTAAGCTTAATAATTAATTAGATTTTTTATATTTGAATTGATATTTAATTTATATTAATTTAATTTGAAATTTTAAATATATTTTGATGGTAGTATCCCCTCTGGTTGAAATCTTCATTCAACACAACCATCCTCAGGGTGGATGTATTATTTTGCTATTCCAGATCCTGTCGGCTCTATTAATTTAATAATAGAGGATCATATCTATTGGCATATGACAAAATTAAGTTTTCAGATATTTTACTAAGTAAAATTCTTATAATAATATTATTAGAATTTTATCTTTGTTAACATTCGGTCTAAGACCCAAAGAATCAACCCTCATCCTCGGACTAAGTTTAACCATTCAGTGTAGTGTTGGGGGCCATACAGGTTATTTAATTCAGTATATATTTGAGCTTAAGAGATTTGAATAGTATTATTTATTTTGATTGAGTTTCATTGTAAGTTTAATATTTTAGATAAAATTTTGATAGCATTTCGGTAGCCTCCCTGAGGCTGCGCCTGCCCACCATGTCAAGAAAAGCATGTATGGATGGTGTAAACATCACGACTGAATGTGTCATCCCACCATCCCAAGAAAGGCATATATGAGTCTCTGAAATACCTATATGTAATACAGATTTTTTCGCCACGCTAAGAAAGGCGTGTATGAGTACTTATATGCCTACAATATCAATTTAAACATCAATTTTATATTTATGACTGTCTTTATTTTGAGCTATTTAGGCCTCCTATCGATGTGGAAATTTGATAGTATTTTGGCATCTTGGCGTCATCCCCGTGTAGGGGGCTACCTTAAATATGCTGGGCCTGCCCACCATGCCAAGAAAGACATGTATGAGTGGTTTAAACACCATAGCCGAATACATCATCCCACCATGCTGAAAAAGGCATGTATAGGGCATTGAAATACTTGCGTGAAACACAAATTTCCCTGCCATGCCAAAAGGCATGCACGGGTACTTATATATTCACAAGTAAGCTAAATTCCAAATGTCCTCTTTTTTGTTGTTCCTTGGCACTCCAGATTCTAACAAAATTTTGGCAGTATCTCCCCTAGCCCGAGAATTCTACCAAAACTAGCCTTGCCCACTTATCTAAAAAGATGTGCCTAGGCAGTATCTTGCAACACCCAACCATAAGTCTCCCAACCAACCCATCTAAAAAGACGTGCATAGGCTCTTCGAGTACCTGTTAGAAAACACAGATTTTCAGCCACGCCAAGAAATGTGTGTACGGGTACTTATATACCCAAAAGCAAGCATAGCTTTCCTCGGCGGTGTATGGTTTACTGCGATGCGTCACCTACTAGTTTCCCCCACCGTGCTACAAAGAGCGTGTATGGGTTTCACTTATCGCGCCAAATGCGTTGCATGTTGGGTTTCAAGGACAACCATGCTCAAGCATTTTATACATGTAGGAAAGGAGCAGATGGGCATGGGACTTCAATCATGCTCAGAGGAGGAGGGCAGCGATTATGCATGGGTGGGGTGTGTGGAGGGGAGCTGGAGTGCAGCAGCGGGTGAGCGGGTGACGGCGTTGCTCTTTTACTCCGGAGGTTATGCGGGGCATGCGGTTCAGTAATGTGGCCGCCATGACTTGAGAAGCAGTGGCGGTTTCGCCGATGGTAGTAGCGAGAACGCTCAATTTAGAATGGAGAAAATTCAAGATTTTTGGGATAAATTAGGGTCGGTTTTCATTTTGGGTCGTTAGGGTTAGGGTTAGGGTTAGATATAAAAGAGGTATTTATAGAAATTTTTACTTAAGTATATAATTAGCTCTAATTTAGATTTTTGCGTTGATATTGTTACATGGGCAAGCTATATGTCGATCTTAGGTTATTCTGATGTTCTGGATGCAACGAGGTAGTCCATTTTGTGAATGAAGGCCATTTGGTTCAAGTCGACATCAAATCAATTGATTTCTATTACTTACTTCGTCTGAGCACAAAAAATCTCATTTGATAGGTTTCGATGTTTCGACGCTAATGACGTGTTCAATTTTATGAACAGAAGTTGTTTGAGCATCATTGACCTCTGACTCGATGTGCGTGGGCATGTCTTGACGTTCGTCGAATTGTGTAATATGTATATCGATCAATTTCATTTTGAATGATATCGAAGTTCGGATCATCGAATCATTTCGGATTTTGGCCATGCCCAATGCATTTGCTCTAATGATCCAAGCTCGTCGAATTTATCTTGTGACTCATGACATGCATGGAAGTCAACAAATGCAAAGAGTGAGTGAAAAATTTCACTAATCTCAAGATAACTTTACAAAGTGTTGGACCTTATACACACACTTGGGCTCACTCTTCTTAGAGCTTTACTTGGTTATAAGTGAGGGGTGATTGCTCCTCATAGTAATCCACTCTCTCCTTAGAAATAATCTAGAATACACCTTATCATTCTTGTGTGTAGAGTTCTTTAGAATACTTCACATTATTCTTATACATTTATTACATTCTAGGGACCTCTAGAAACTTGAGGACATTCCACTATTCTAGAATACTCTAGAGATATGTAGAACCCCATGGACTTTCATAGTTATCTAGATGCTTCTAATGCCCTCTTAAAAATCTTATGCATGTGTAAAACCTTTCAAAGCCTTGTAGCACATGATGACTCTATGTCTTGACGGCCTTAGTTAGCCTCCTTGCCATATCATACTCATATTTAGTAAGGCGTAAGGCATAACACTAAGCTCTTAATCACTAGGCTAAGGTGCCTTACAGTTAATTTTTCACATGCTTAAAACAATATTTCTTTTTTAAAACACAGTTATAAGTACTTTATTTATATTGAATTGACTTCACATATTAATGCAATACAAAATTGAGAATGGTTTTAAGAGATTAATCAAATTCCTTCGTTCTTTGAACCAGACAGATAATAAACTATTATACATTATTTCATAAATGCAATTAAGTTCTTAGCTTGAAAATACAATCAAATTCTTATTTGTTAATATTAATTAATATTAATGTCCGAATACTTATATCTACAAATATTCAACTTTTAAAATTTCACTACACAGTTATAAATTAAGCCTGTAAATACAATTAAATTCTTTGCCTCTTTAGATGCATGAAAAGATTATTTGATTACAGTTATATGCAATCTTCATGGACCCATGGTACTCTTTAAGTTCTTTCAGAAATTGTCTTCTCTGTCAATCAAAATAAATTGCATTTACTCCGCTTGAGTAAATTAAAATGATAAATTTAGAATTTGAAACATAAAATCTTTATGTTAAATTCTTTTAAAAATGTTAAACTTGTTTTTCTTTTTTTATATCAAAAAAATTGAGTAATATTAGCACATTTTTCCATATTCATATTATTGATTGATGATCTATCATTCTTCGAGGCCTCAGTCCTGTGATAAAAATAAAATTGTTCATCTTCCATAAATCTTATTCAAAATTTTTAATCACAAATAATTTATTAATTAATAATCTTTATTGTGTTTATCATCGTTTCTCTTATTTACAAGATTTGTTGTAATCAGTGTATGAATAACGCTCATTACTTGAAAAATATATATTTTGATTTATCCACCTATAATTTATTGGAAATCATTTCTTCATTTTTTTTTCTTTCAATTATGGTAAAACTTCTAAACAATATTAAATTCAAATTGTCATGTCAATAACAAAATGATTTCATCTAATGTAGTCCGCCTATGACATTTTAGGATTTACAATGTTGCAACTTTTTCAAAACAATAATTTCACTAAACATAAATTATAATTTTATTTTTGCTATTTCTTGCATCTAATTCTATTCTTATTAATTATAAAATTATTTTCTAGTCCTACTCAGCCTATTACATCCTTATATAATTACAAAAACTTTGGATGCATCCTAAATTAAAAAAAGTAAGATAAAATCTACAAGTTTTAAAGTTTATTTGTTATCATTTATAATTTTCAAATAATTTTGGATGTTTGATTTAAATTAATTTCAATTTAATTTAGATTTTAGTTCAATAAGATCAATTTAGATCAAATGACTCAATTAATTCATTTGAGGTTTTATTGGGTTTAGATTTGTTTAGATTAGTGCTTAAACATATTCTTTGATGATCCTGTGTCTATGGAGTGATTCAATTTGACCAAATTTTGATTAGTTGACTTTTGAGTTAGTGGGGCTCACATGAGTCAACTCTAGGCCAAATGATATATTTGCCACTTTGTGTCCCGTCTTGATTTATTTTTTTGGTTTGTTTGTGTTTATGCATTGATTATGTGTTTTTTGGTTTGATTTAATTTGGTTTAATTTTGATTTAATTTAATTCTATTTAAACCTAAGTGATTTTAAGCTTAAATGGGTTAATTGAGTTAATCAATCTAATTACCTCAACTTAGGCTCAATTGAATTTAGATTTCAATTTAAATATGCTTGATTTATATTTCTACTGAATTTGGTTAGATTTGGGTTTAATTTGGGTTCATTTAATATGATTGGATTAGGATAGGTCATAAAAGGATCTATCAAGATGACGTAGCCTTTCACTTTAGCATATTGAGTTTGATTCGATTTCAAATTTGATTTTAGTTTCAAATTTTATAATTTGATTTTGTTATTTTATTATGATTTATTTACTCGACCACTAAGCATAGTATCCTAAGTGCCTATTAAGAACTCTAATCTAAGAATAAGGGACCTAATTACTAGGATTATGAATGATGTTATCCTCATCCAAAAATGAGGTCAACATAGTTAGATTCCATTTTTCATAATTATATAATTTTTACAATAGGATTAGGATTAGTGTTATGGAATTGGAATTTGGGGCCGCGGTAGCTAGAAGGTAAAGACCTAGGAGACCTTGTAAAGCAGGAGCAAACCAATCGAAAGAAGAAAAGAGAGACAAGAGATTGAAGACCCTCATAGTATTCATTATAATTATAATATTCCATTGTAATCCTGGTTATATAAGGGTAGGGCTACCCAATTTCTTTTTTTTTTTCGGGGTGTACGATGGTATCTAGTCGCATCGGGGCCTCTTATTCTTTTACGAAGTTCACATGTTTGATAATTATGTTTAGATTGTGCAATAGAAATGGCATGCTTTCATAGGTTTCCTAAAGTGTGATGATTTGATGTATTGCGGATGCGATAGGCTCTTTAGGATAAAATTAAATTTTCTATTATCACTAAAATTTCATAACTAAATTTTAAGAACAACTCATAACCTCATCTTAAAGCTTAGGTCTATAATCAAATGAATAAAAGATTTAGAAAACTCATTGGCATGTTATATGTTATCACACCATGCATATCATATTATGCCCTTGTTGAATAGGGAAGGTCTCCACTCTTACACAATAGGGGATATGCTTGGCCTTTGAGGGCGATCCCTTATAGTGGAGAACACCTATTCTAATTGATTTAGCCTTGGTCCAAAATGAATGTGTCAAAAAAAAAGATATATAAATTGTAAATTCTGGACATTAATCTAAGTCATGTTTTTCATCATGATCTAGTCTCTTAGGGAGTGAGTTTAGGATTCTAGCTTCCTTCATAATTAAACAATAGCTTAGCCATCTTGCATGCATAAGGGCCTACATAATTTTAAAGTATAGGTGTTAGTTCACCACTTCAAGCCATTGTAAGAGCAGGAGAGTCGGGTGTGTTCATTCTCTTTTGTAGAGGTGGACTATCATATTCCATCTTTCTCGATTAGACTTAGGTCGTACTTCTAGCTTGTGATAAAGCATTTTAGATTTAGGTTTTGAGGCCACTTATTTCCTTCGGGCTATGAGAATAAGTCCTAACCTCTTAGGAATTTCCATGAACTTGTGCTATTGGACTATAAGCCCTAGCATTCTAATAAAATTCTAACTTTAATAAAAGTAAATTCTCTATCTCAAATATATAAAGTCTCACTATAAGGTAGAGTGAAGCACTCACTAGACTTCCTAATATCATGGGTGCTTCCTACTTATTCTACTTTCAAATCCGTAAATATGTCTTCTGTTTGAAATTCCTTTGATTTTCATAAATACATAATCCTTTGATTTGAAATCTTTGGAGATACTTATTGACTACTTTAATCGAGTAGGAGATCCACATTTTCTAAAATGTAATTAACTATGGAAGCTTGCTTCCATAAGGAGCTAAAGAACCTGACATAAAATAAACCCTGCTTTACTTTTTTATGTAAAATTAGGGAAAGATCTTTGGTACATAAGTAGACCAATATGCATTAGGAGTTCTTATTAGATGATTAGGTCTATTGTAGGATTATGTTTTCATCTCCCGAGATGATACATCATACCTTGATGCGACTTGATCACTTCAATAAGTACCCCTTAAGATTTGTGTGGTGCCCCTATGGCTCCAAATTAAAACACCACAAGTGTACAATGTGATATACTCTAATAAGAGCAAGTATAAAATTATATTTGTACAAAATGATTATGCATCTAAACTTTATTATTGATGATTACATACATTTAGTAAGAATCACCTTAGTGCATGAAGCATGAAGAATCTCAAATATAGCTACCCCATACACATGCACTAATCCAATAGTGTTAGGGGTGGGGGACATAAGCAGTGTATATTTGAGTTTATTAGTCATTTTTTATTTGCAAATATTTACTATCAATTCAATTTAAAACTAAAAAAGATTATAGGTTATGTAAAACTAGGTTCACTATGAAAGCTTCAACTATGAAAATGTAGGATGCAATAATAAATGTAGTTAGATCTATCTTTGATACTTGGGAGGAATCATATCGATCACTATATAAGTTAATGAAGGTTATATGTTAAATCATGAGAGATTTTATATATAAAATATAAATTGGTCAATCAAATCATTTCAATCATATCTATCTAGGATTTGAACCTTTATCATTTGTTGATCTTATTATTAGACTATGCTAAATTTGGATGGTACTTTCTATTGGAGAAATGCTAGAGCACTTTGCTTATAATGGTAGGAATTGATGTAAATATTAATCATTTTTATTAGCTTTAATAAGAATGCAATAAATCATGAATGTAGCTTATTTAAAGTCAATATGTTATAATTTTAATAGTTTGTTCAAGGTAAGACTTATATATAATATCTAATAGCATTTTGTTGTGTTCATTAAAGTATATGTTACTAATGATAGTTATGGAGGTGATGATGAAAAGAATGATACCAATGTATTAACCCTTTTCTCTCTTAGAAATGTTTACTTATACAAATCCAAGCCCGAATACTTATCTAAGTGCATTGCCATGACATGACATTATCGGCCTAAGTAGTGCACCTTTCTATGCATAATGACCATCATTCAATTTGTTCTAGAGTGATGAAGCACTAGGGTACTCTATACACTACATATGTCATCACACTTTTACTTGGTAGAAAATTTTAGGATAATAAATACTTTTTGTGTTCTTTGATTCATATTATATAGGATAGTACTACATGCCAACTCCACTATTATCCTAACAGCCATAGCTCTTGACAGCTTTAGTTGGCTAGCCACACAACATGAGGTAATGAAGCATATTAATGAGGTTATAATAAAACATCATTCGTGAGAGATGCCTCTACAAGCTCTAGATCACTATAAATATGGATTAAAGGAGATGTAGATGGATACACTAATTTTTTATTTTCTATAATTATATTTTTAAATGTTGTATTTAAGATCTAATTTATGTAATTGTTAAAAAGATACTTTTAGTTAAATCTTCAAAATGCCTTCTTTCATAAAGTAGGCTCTCCCACTTAATAATTCATCAAAATTTCCATTGAAGACAACTAAACGAGATGTATTATTAACTATATAAATTATATAACAAGTTACAACAAAGTAACAATCTTATTCACATAAACATAACTTAAATATTTAAAAATAAAGTAAAATAGAAATATAAACCAATTGATGTTCTATAAATCTTAGATGATCATACCTTGGTAATACCCGAAGCATTCAATTTGTTCTTTTTGAAATCTATATATTCATGTTTGCAATTGGTCTTGTGTAAAGATGCATCTAGGTCTATAATGTAAGTTGAGCTCCTGAATTTCTTGCTAGACCTCTCATATATATAAAGTTATCCTCACTTTTATTTTGTTCTCCATGTAGAATACCATTATGATCTTGTTTCACTTGTACATTGACATCTGATAGCTTTGTGTGTGATGTGCCTATAATTTTTTAAATATCATTTAAATATTACATAAATTAACTAAATGATGTGTGATCTCAACAAACATCTATAAAGTAATATTGAAGCAATTCTAGTGATAAAATTATCATTTGTATCTTAGTTTATGTGCAATTGTAACAACAACTCGTCATGATTCATGATCGGCCAATGCTGAAATGCTATTGGTCTATAACTTATAGAGCAATCTAGAGAAACAATTTAATCATTATTTGAGATTCATTCTCTTCAATAATTTTATTATATATTTCAAGAACTTAAACAGACTCTAAAGATTTTCCCACACAAACAAAACACATTCTTTTATTGCACACGCATACATAAAGAAGTTCACACCTCCATATAAAGGCAAACATAGATCCATCCAAGCAAGAAACAACAACCGTTTCCTAGTTACTATTCATCCAGAACTTAGCCTGCAGCGAGTCCACCGTCTTCTTATCAAGCTGAAACGCCTTCGCCAAAATTTCATCAGAAATCGGCGGTTTCGATCCAAACACAGCATTTGCAATAGTGATCACCCTGGATTCAGACTGCTAAGCCCAGCGAGAGCTACAGCGTTCTCATGGCCAACATTGAACTGGAAGTGTATGAGCCCCTGAGGGAAGACGAAGACATCACCTTCGTTAAGAACCTTAGCAAACAATTTATTGTCAGGGTTTGAGGTGACGAAGCCGAGAGAGTGCCCTCCAATACAACCAAGATCTCTGTGGCTCTCGGGTGAGTGTGAGGAGGGTTGAGTCCGTAAGGTGCGAAGTCTATGCGAGCTATGGAGATGCCAAGGGTGTTGAGACCAGGAAGGTTCACAACGTTGACAGCAGTTACATTTGAGCCGAGCGGGTTGGCTGTGTTTCTGGGGTAGTTGAGTCCGGGAAAGAAGAAGTCATTCACGTTGACGAGGTTCGGGTTCTTACAGACGAAGCCATTTACAAAAACTGCAGAAGCATACAGCATGTTTAAGAATGGTATCTGATGAAAGCCTTTTAAGAAATTCCTCGTATACTCATGAGAAAATATATAACAAATGTTAATGGAGTCTGTTATGGTAGAGATGAATGGACTGATATTTACCATTTGATGTTTGGTCGGAAACACAGAAGTCTTGGAGCTGAGTGGGGTCGGTGGCCATTGCTAGCGAGGCGGTCAGGGCGAGGAGGATAAGGAAGAGGATGCGGAAGAAGCCATAGATAGATATCTGAAGCTACTCGTTAGCTTTCTTACAATTGTAGTGTTTTACTGTGATATGGCCGATGGCTGATGGGCGATATATATAGGTAGAAAGATAAGAAAATTCCATGGCCTCAAGGCTTAATGGAAGTTGAAATGGTCAAGCTTTTTCTTGGTTCAAAAGATTGAGTCTTTAGGGTAGGTTGCTCTTCTCTCTGATAGCCTCTTTCGTGTATAATGTAAGAATTACCGGCTCTCCTTTATAGGATATTTAACAATTGACACAAACAGATCTGTGGGTACTTGGATTTCAAAATTCTTATTAAATTCTAACAATATTCATTATTTTTCACAATATGTTTTAATCTCAAACTTGCAACCAATGAGTTTTATGACTAATTCTTCACAAAACTTCTATTTGACATGCATAAAAGCACATTGCAGATTATTTTTTTACATGCAAAAAAATTCTCTCTCTCTCTCTCTCTCTCTCTCTCTTTATATATATATATATAACCTCAAAATTTTAAATGGATGCTTTATATTACTAAGGTTATAATCATGAAGATGAACATTTTTTAAATATAATTTTAGTTTTAAAAATTTGGGACAAATGAATACAATAAAAATGCATATTAATTTGTCCATAAGTTATTTTATTAGACCCTCAACAACAGGCGTTCATGAAAGTTACTTTGGGTTATGTAGTTTTGATAAATTTCAAGAATATCATTGTAATTGGCTCATATGTTAAAAGTGATAATGTTTTTTTTTTTTACATTATTTTGCACATATTTAGACAAAATACAGCATCAAATCCTTCTAAATTATTATTAATGAAGATTACTCTTAAAACTGATACGCATACACCACTAATAGTGAAACTACGGAACAATTTGGAAAAAAGCCATTGGAGGAGGCAACCTTCAATTCATCTAAACTTTCTCAAGTATTCTTGTTAATGTACAAGACCAAAAATAAGTTGCAAGAAATAATCTTAATTCGTGAGTATTTAAAGCACTTATCCTTCCTTCAAAATAATCAAAAATATAGGCTTGCAGATACATCTTAGCAGTAAAAATAATATCGATAATCATTTTAAAATATACAATCATTATTATATTTAAAACAATGCCCAAAACTTTGTAAGGAGCTTATTCTATAATTGATTTTGAACTTTGCAGAAAGGAGGCATGGTGTTATGCCATCTTTTGCTTTTTCTTGCACAATGTTAGAATTAGATAATTTAGAGTTCTTTTTCTCCATAATTAGAAACCATTGGTATAAAAGTTTTGCATGTTATCGCTCATTCATATTAGGTATGCGGTCCAAGACACTTCTTCATCATAATTTCGGATGTAGGTGCTACCTTTTCATCCAAGTTATTAAACCTTATATCACAAACTTAATAAAAAATTATTCTATTTTATTGAGAAAATCAATGAATTATAATTTGATATGAGTGGATAATTTTCATAAATTTTAAAGTTTGTTTGATTTTTGAAGGACTAAAAGAAGCTTTTATGAAATTCAAGTCTGCAAAAACATTTTACTTCTCTTTCTTGTATGTTCCCTGGTTAATGGTAAGAAATCAAAGTGATTTTAGGACTTGACAAAGGTTCGCAATATTTTTTTAGCTATTATGGAAGAGGGTGGGATAATATCTATTATGGAAGGGAGAAGATGGTTTGATAAGATTTATTAGGGAATCGTAATACATGATATGGATCTCTTAAAACTTAATAGAATGACGAATTTGTGTCAAAAAAGGATGATTGACAGTGGTGAATTTGATTTGTCATGTTCATCTTAAAACAATTAGAATACACACACACACACACACACACACACACACACACACACACACACACACACACACACATACACACACAAATCTTATAAATACTCCAAAATAAAGAGACAAATCTTATAAATACTCCAAAATAAAGTATTCAAAAAGAGCAACCAAAGTAACTATTTCTTTATCAAAATATAAGGTAATATTTTCGTTGTTGTTAAGAGAAGGCATTTTGAAAGTAGAAGTATCGAGGGTTGTCAAAGAAGAGTTGCTTATTGCCTATTAGAATGATGAGGAAGAGTTTAATATGAAGCTAAGAAAATGGCAAGTTCAACTTTGGGTCTTGAGAGAGTGGAAGTTCATATGAGAGAATCTGAAGTCAAAGAGAAAGAAACTACCTAGAAGTGATTGATAGAAACTCAAAGAGAACCAATAATAAATATAGAAGTGACATTAGGACATTGTGTGGGGTGAGGGTACATTAAAACTAAGAGGTTACATCATCAAGAAGAAGACATCCAAACCTAGTCGTAATATGGAGTGATGTGCTTAACTAGAGGGATGGGGAAGGTAATAACCCAATTCATGGTGTGGTGGAGGCACTAATAAACTAAGTGCCTAAGGTAGATGTTGATCTCACTTTTGGAGTGAGTTCTCAACTTCCTCATCACGATCTAGGACTCTTATAGACGAGAGTTCCTTCTTAAGACACTTCTAGTGATTAGGTGAACACTTAATCTAAGCCTAGAGATTTAGTGGTTAGCCAGGAATAGGTTATGAATTAAGGACTTAGGAAAACTTGCCTACCCTATGGCCTAAACCCAACTCATGCCTTCCTTCTCAAACCAAACCTTAAATTCATACCAAACCAAATTTTCAAGACATACAGTCAACACCTCATAATCAAATTCAAATTCTAAAACCCTTCCTAAGCCCTTTGATTTTATCATATGGACTTAGCCTTAACTAAATTCAAATCAATCCTGGTTCAATTGATTTTCTCAAGAGACCAATTCAATCTTCCAATCATTTACCAAATCCAACTCCAAATGATTGAAACCCAAAATCAAATTTAAATTCCAAAATCTCTTCCTAAGCCATATGAACCACCTTCATATGCTTAGCCAAAAGCCTTTTAAAAAAATCAAACTCAATTGATTTCTTTATAAATCCAAATTCAAATGAACCAAATCAAATCAAGACCTTTTCTTATGCCATATGGACCTACCTCCATAAGCTTAATCAAATCTCAACTCAAATCAACCCAAATTCAAATGGATTTCTTTATAAATCAATTATTCCTTCATTTATATTCACAAATATAAATGAAACCCACCTTCCATTGACCAAGAATAAATCAAACTAAATCAATTCCCTTCTTAAGCCCTTTTGACCTACATCCTTAAGCTTGGTTAAATTTGCTTCCAAATCACTCCAAACTCAAGTAATTTTCATGGATTATTTATATCTTCATTTATATTCACAAATATAAATAAAATATAAATCCAAATGGCCAAAACCAAACCCAAATCAAATCAAATTTCCAATTTAGCCTTTTTAGCCATTTCCTTGAACTTGGCTAAATGGTACCCAAATCAATTAAAAACCCATAGATTTCTTCAAGAATCAATCACTCTTTCAATCACTTACCCAAATAGAAATATAAACTACAATTATTAAACCAAACTCAAGTCAACCCAAGTTAGCCCTTTTGACTTGAAAACTTCAAATTATCCAAAATCCATCATAGCTCAAATTGATTTTAGTTGAATTTATATTTCAATCCTTGGCTCATATATGAGTTCAACTAAACTTGAATCAAGCTAAAACCAAACTAATTGACCCATTTAGGTCCACTTGACCCAAAGTGGCCTAAAGACCTTATTGAGCCAAGTTCTAATTCCAACCCAAATTGGATCAACCAAGCCCAACCTCATATCATGATCAACAATCATCCTAGGGTGATCAACTATCTTGAATTGGGTCAAACCAAGTCAACTTGGTCCTTTGACCAAATCAACCTTTAGCCCAAATGAAACCTAAACTAGCCAAAACCCACCATATACCAAATTGATTGAAACCATTGATTCAAACCCATTCACAATCAAATGATTGAACATGACCAAACCCTTAAATGAGCCAAACTAAGTCCAATTGACCATTTAACCTAAGTTGACCCAAATTGGCCTAAATAGCTAAAACCCAATCATGATTTAACCCATATTGATTGCAACCAATGACTCAAGTCCATTCTAAATCATTCATTGAACTTGACCAAAGCCATAATTGAGCTCAATTTGACCAATTGGTCAACTTGACAACCTATTTAAATTGAAAGATCAAATTTGCCAAAATCTAAATTAAACCTAAGTTGAACCAAACCAAAGCTACAATCAATATCAATTAGCCAATTGAACATGAACCAACACCTAACCCAATTTGGTCAAATTGGTCAACTTAGCCCATTTGACCTATTTGAATCCAAATGAGCCAAAATCAAACCTAGGCCAAATTAATCAAAATCACTTGAACCAAAACTCTTTAAATCATCATTTAAACCTAATCCAAGCCTTGGTTTGATCCAATTTAACTAATTGGTCAACCCAACCCAACTTGAACCCAAATGAACCCATTTAACCAAATGAAGCCAAACCACCCCAAACCAACCTATGGGACCCTAGGAGTTGGCCAAACCCGACCCAAACTAGTCCAACATCACACCCAAACCAGTCCAAAATCTAAGTGGGACCCAATCCAAGGGGATTACACATTGGACAAACCTCTCCACATTAGATTCTTTCCATAAAAAGTAAATTCCCATCACTTGGGCAGCCATCCAAGTGCCAAATGGGGTGTGCCTAGCCTTCCTAGCCCAACCTAAGCAAGCCTAGGATCAGCCATGGACTAAAGGAAACACAACTCTTCCTCCTTCCTTCATACCCAAGCACCCAAAGGACCAAGCCAACCCAATCCCCCCATATCTTGCCTTGAGCTCCCTGCAACAACTTCCTCCAACCCTGGCATGCCACATGGAGTTGATGGCAACCCTTCACGCCTCGATGGTGGTGAATTTGTAGAAATTTAGGGATGGATCTAGACCATCCATCAAGTGCAATTGAGGGCTATACTCCATTAATTCGAGCGGGATTCACCACCATTTACACTCTCTGAGCCCCCAAGTAAGAAACGAAATCCCTTAGAGCATATTCAAACCTTCCCAAGCCTCCCTCAATTGGAATTCCTCTTTCCCATGTGAAACTGAAACAGGGGAGGGTGCTTTCGATTCATACTTCTTCTCCACTTCATCAAACTTCAATTAAACTCACACCATCACCACACCTCGTAGATCAATAACAAACCATTTCCCATGCTTTCAAGTCATCGAAAGCCATAGTTCGATCAAGATTGAATGCTCAAAGGGAGCCATAGTTCGATCAAGACTGAACACTCAAAGGGAGGAGCTTGGTCCATAGAGTAAACCACCTCAAATCAAAGCTCGTGTGGCTCAAGAGAGCTTTATATCTACCAAATGAAGCTTCCTCAATCATTGGAACTGCTGGTCACAAGCTCCGGTGAGGTATGCCATTAAAACCGATCATTGAATGAAAATGTGTTGGTTCTTTTCGAAGGAAACTTGCATTTGAGCCCATCCTAGCGGTTGGATCTTTGGATCCTTAGCTGGTGTGGGTTGAGTTTTGAGTAGATCCGAGCTTCGGGTGAGCGAACGATCCATAGACGTTCCGCCATCACTGTAGAGATGGATCATCTGTCATCCGTTTCATGTGATTGAAACAAACAATCGTGATCAAATCACACGTATATCCCGTGATTTTTCCTCTGAAACTACAGATGTAATCGTGACCGTTCGATCTTAGATGAGATGATCCATGGAAAAGTGCATCCACCATAATCTGAGTCAGCATCTTAACGTGAGTACTTAAATAGCCTATCTGCCACGCGAAAATCACGCACGCATGCGCCAGCCATGTGAAATTTAGGGCTTTAATTAGGTTAATTAATCCATTTTTAAGACTGAAACTTCTAAAATTTATAACTTCCTAGAAAAATCTAAAAAATATAAATGAGGGCTCATTTTAAAGGTATTTTAGAGGAGAATTCAAGAAAATTATTATTAATTAATTTTGAACATTAATTTCTTCTTAATTTAGGTTTAATTAGAAAATTAATTAGCCTAATTACTCTCTGATTAATTATCCAATTAATTTTAAAATTTTCGAGATGTTTAGGGAATGACCTTTGCCTCCCTATTTTTTTTGGAATTTATTGGATAGTTAATTAGGAGATAAATAGATTAAGCCTTAATTACTCTCTTATCTTAATTAATGATAATTAAAATGAATAGTGAATTAGTTAATTAATTAAACTTACTGCCATTTGTTAACAATGAAAAGTTTTAGGAAAATGGTTTGGATTTATTCATTATGACCATTTCATTAAGCCTCTTCATTTGTTTCAAATTAATTAAAGCTTAAGCAATTAATTAGCCACTTAATCAATCAATTAAAAAGAAAAGGAATATAATTATTTCAGAGTCTAATGGGTTATTTGAAATGACTTAGGGATTGGGATTAAGGCCTCTTCCTTGATCTATTTCCCTAAGTTAATTTCATCCTAATTAAAAGATATAATCAAAGGATTCAATTAACCAATTGGGCTTAATTAAATTAATTTAAAATTCAATTCATTCTTAACTTTGTTTAATCAACCTTGGGTAGATCTTTAGATGTTTAATAGTCTAAAGAAATTATGATTAATTTACATGTCTGAGAAAATCATAAAAGTAATTAATTAAATCCCTTAAGCCTAATTAACTATTAATCATGAGCCAATTATATTGGGCCCCTTTCATTCCTTAGGAGCATTGCTAATTTACTTTTCATGTGGTTGCATATCATGTTGGCTCATCATTAATTAGTTAATTAACTTAAGGTGATATAGGTAAGGGTTTAATTAATTGATTTAATTCATACCTCAACCTAATTAAGCTATAAAATTAATTTAATTGCTCTTCATTAAATCAAATTAACTCACACATATGGGGAATGGGATTAGGATTTGCAAACCTCTTTTACATCCCTTAAATCAAATCAAACATGAAATTAAAATGGCTTTAAGAAACTTTGGTTTATTTTAAATTAGCTTATTTAATGTGATTGTCCTTTGGAATTAGTTGGATTGAATGAAATTATATGCTTGTGTTACTTTATTTCTTTCCAATCATGTTAAAATATTGTATGTCACTTGATTCATGCATTCATCTCTTTCAAAAATTAATTAAATTAAATGATTTCTTTTATGTCAAATTTGCATGTTGATTTAATTAGAAATATGTGTGGCTATTATCACTATTAAATATCAAATATATTTTCAAAAGCTTATTAATGAATGATGAAATATATTTTGACTTTAGTTATCTATACATAGGAGGTACATGTGAATATAAGCTTAGTGTATGAAGTGAAGTCACTTTCTTACATTCATATGTTGATTTGCATAAATTTGAATGTTAATGGGTATATCAATCTAGACATCTCGGGGGGCGCACGACTTTAAGTAGCCCCAAGGAGGTTCCTATCTCACTTGGTGCGAGTAATGGCGATGTACTTGATTTCATTCTTATGCATTGTGACATTAGAATTGAATAGAGCTTTAATTCATTTACATAAATAAATTAAATAAATCAAACTCTATTTTTGCATGGTTTTCTATTCTTATAGTTTCTTATACATCCATATATATTTAAGAATAGCGGTATATTAGTCCGACATTTTGGAGATGCACAACTTTAAGTAGCCCTAAGGAGTTTCCTACCTCACTCTCCCAGTGCGAATAATGGTGACATACTTGCTTAAAACTTTCAAACATTTGAATTTGTATTTATCTAATAAATGAAAATCCCCTCTTTCTATTAAAATACATGCATCCATATTTTGTTCAAGTGGTTGGGTTGATTAATCATATGATTTAGAGTTCTTTTCTTATGCTTTTGTATATAAATTTAGATAGAGCTTTAAATTAATATGATAAAATAATTCAACTAAATGAAATATCAATTCCAAGTATATTTACTTATATTCATCATTTAAGTGTGCTAAGATATAAATTACATGTTTATTTATGTTTAGGATTTAATCATATGCATGTTATATACGATGAAAAAAAATGAACAAACATGTGTTATGTGATAGTAATTAATTCTAATTAATCTTAAGGTATCTTTCTTATTGAATGGTATTATTTAAAGTGTACCGAAACCTAGAATTAATTAAAATATGTAATAAGCCATTCACTAAAAAGAATTCATCTAATCAACTTGCTTTAGATGTGACTTAAGGTAGGGATAGAAGAGAGTGATCCTCTCTTTCCTTCTCTTACAACACTTAGTTGCTTTGTGTAGGTCAAATGAAATAAAAGAAAACACTAAGTAAAAATATACAAATCAATTAAACCACTTAAATTGAAACCACCCTTTATAATTAAATGTTCTTCATACTTAAAGAATGATAACTCTAAAGCCTAGTTAGAACATACCACACAAGCCTTAATACACACACATTAGATTAAGTCGCCACTTATAGCTTTATGTTAGGCGGTCGGCTTGATGTATATTTATTTTGTGTTGTATTTAGACTGATGTTAAGGTATGTATGCAGAATCGGATGTTAGGCCATGATTAGCCTAATCATACTTTCTACAGGAGATTGTGCTTAAGGGGTGCTTAAAATAAATATAAATGCTCTCTTTGTAAGTTACTTAACCCCAAGCATAATCTAAATTAGATAGTGGACTTGGTTACCCATGTGCAAGGTGCTAAGTCCAAATTATTCATATAACTGCTTAGGTTGTATGGTGTGTTTAGCTAACACTTATTTTGTAGGTGTAGTTAGATTTACTTTTCCATTCTTTTAATGTGATTATGAATTAGGAATTTGATTTATTGTTATGGGGGTTAAGGATAAACATTGGCTAGAAGGTTTAATCCTAGGGTGCCATGTGATGCCTAAAAGCCTACCAAATCAAATGAACTAAATAAAATGAAGAAGTGGAGAAAGCATGAAGACTTGAAGACTCCCCTATAACACTTATCATTTATAATTTATAATTATTCTTTCATATACCGGGTTGTATTAGGGTAGAGCTTGGCTACCCATTTTTCTTTTCAGGTTGTACGGTGGTACCGATGCACCTACTATTATTATTTTACATTGGGTTTATAAATTGTTTAATAATTTGTTTATATTGTGTAATAGAAATGGCATGTATTTTTTCTAGTTTCTTCATGTATGGTGCTTTAATGTGTGGCCTGGATCCGCTTAGGCTCTTTGAAAAAATAAACTTTTACCCGCACAACTCATAATCTAATTTTTAAATAGCTTAATAACCTCATTTAAAGCTTAAGCATTAAATCAAGATAATTAAAAGATTTAATAGCCCCTTAACTGAATGTGGTATGTTTACTATCATGCATATCATCTTGTTTCATTCTTGCTAAGAGATGATTTTCATCCTTACGATAGGGGAAGACTTGATCTTTGAGGGTCTTTCTTGTGATGAAAAACACCTCTTTCTCTCTAATTTAGATAATAATCCTATTTCATCATGCATTTAGAAATATAAAATTCTATAACCTTTGTCAAAATGAAGAGTCCAAAATCAAATAAAATTTGATAAAATTTGCATTACTAAGTCATTATTCATATTACTCATGCTCTAGTCTCTTAGGGAGTGGGTTTAAGGACTTTAGCTTCTTTCTAAATAATAACAACCTAACCATCTTTCAAAATATATGACTTGACTACATGGTTTTAAAATGTAAGAGGAGTTAGCAGGCTGCCACTCTTTGCAGTTATAAGTCCAACAGTCGTGTGGTTTACTCTCTCTTGTGGAGGAAAACAATATACCAATTTTCTGTCTTAGATTTAGGACGTGCTTTGGCCCTCACTAAAGCTTCCTAGATTTAAGATATGAGGTTGTTTCCCCTGAGCTATAAGCATATATCCTCACCTCTCAAGAATTTTCATAACCTTGTATTGTGGGATTATAAGTCCCAACTTTCTAATAAAATTTCAACTCAAATACATAATTCTCCTCTATTTTAAATATATAAAGCCCAACCATATGATAGATTGGAATGCTCACTAGGTTTCCTAGTATCATGAGCTTTCCCTACTCATCTCCTTTTGGCTTCGATAATAAATCTCTCCTTTTAAACTATCCCACTTGATTTTTCAAACATAGCCAATTTATTGATAGTCCTATCTTCGAAAACTTTGGAGATAACAATTGCCTACTTTAATCGTGAGTATTCTTAAGGAACTCACCTTCCATAAGATGTAATTAACTATGGGGGCTTGCCCCCATAGGAAACTTTAAAACTCAGTTTAAATAAAACCTACTTTATTCATCCATGTAAGGTAGGGGAAAAATTTCTGGTATATTCGAAGACCCATCATGCCTTAGGAGTCCTTATTAAGTGATTAGGTCCATCGTAGGGTAGTGATTTCTATCTTTTGAGATAATGCACTATTTCTTGATGTCATAGATCACCTCAATAAATATAACCTCAGATCTGCATGGTGTCCCCCCATATACATACATATTCTAAAAATAAGCACCACAGTAGACATATGGTCAAAGAAGACCGAAGGAGCAATTGCTACAAGTGATTGTGACAAGTGGCGTATGACAACAATAAGCAATGTTGAAAAGAGAGATTGACCTTATGCTACGATTTTGCATCAAGAAACACATGTTAAACAAAAGTGATCAAGAAAGAGAAACCAAGTTTTCTAATTGTTCACTTTATAGTATTCTAAAAATAAAATGTAAGAATCAATATATATTTCTTGATAATTTTTATTTATGAAAATCATAAAATTCTAAGATATATAATTAAATTTAACTAAAATGTGAGAGTTTAAGTAGCATTTTATTTCAATAATATTTAAATCGCTACTAAAACTCTTTTTAACACTAGCATATACCAATCAGAATCAAACTAATTAGCATCACTTTTATAATGCTAAATTAATTGCTCACAATGAGTTATTCCCTCCTGTCCATTATTTGTGATTCCCTCTCATTGCACTTTGTGAGCCCTAATAGCATGCGAGTTAGACACTTTGCATTCAATCCCTGGCCACTTTGTTAGCTTTGATCATAAGCATCGCTCGTTGGCTTCACTCGATGACATCTTTGTTTCTATTTCAACCCCCTCATAGATCGGGATTCAACAGATGTGTTGATTTTCCTCTTCCTTATTTTATTTCACTAGCCCTGATCTCACACCGACATCATATGTAAGCATTCCACGGATCCCAAAACCACCTCACTCATTGGTGCTTTCTGACTCTTGCTCTCGTCAGTTGACCATCAAATACACCTACTCTAATCGACAACCCAACTCTTTTCAATCCCCGCCCACCATCATCTCCTTCAACCTTGACTCAAAATAACATCTTAATAGTATGATTCTAACTCCATGTTGGGTCGATGTTTGTATTTAGCATTAGTTCTTGATAATGTATGCTTTTTATTTTCTATTCATTCACTAGTTTAGAGTTTAGGATTTTAATATGTAATCATCCTACAAGTGAATAAATCTTGGCCAATATACATGTTGTATAAAGTGCAACCTAGTTTAAGGCGTTTTGAGGAGATTGTTTATCCATGAGGTTTGTTCTCTTTTTCTACCAAGTGTAGCTAGATGAATAAGTCATTGGTGTTTAACTTTGATAGATAGACATGTATGATTTACTTAGATTTATGATATAGTTCGATCAATATAACTATCTATGATTGCTAATGTGATAGGAGTCTTTCTCATGATGATGGATAGAATGGAATCGTAGGCAAAACAAAATAGTTGACAATTCTTCGGTCTAAGATCTTTTACGAGTTATGATCCTTAACAATTTCATTTCGAAGAGCACTTCATTCATTTTAAAATATCTAGTCACTCATTATCGTATTAATCAAGCATAGTCAAGATCATATTTTTGTGTACACTAAGTATTCCCTGAACTCATCCATCCTTATTGGAGTTTCATCCATTAATATCATTTTAATCACTTTGATGAATGGGATGGTTAGTTCCTTTATTTTTGTTAGTTTCTTCCCATTTCATACATCATAATAGGTCCAACACCATAGATATTAGTATATTGTGTTAGGTTATATATGTTGCTAACATCAAAGGTTATCATCCTTTAAACTCTCTTTTCCCTTTACTTTAAGTCACTTCACTTTGTTGTGATGGAGTAATGGCCAAGACCTTGCATTAAAAATTTATGTAGGAGGCTCTAATAGGTGTAAAGTGTGATGTGAGATAAATAAATCCTTAAATTTTAGGCAAGCTTTAAACCATAAGAATGAATGAAATAGAATTAGAATCAATTGTTTGTAGATTAATACTTTTAGAATATGGATATGAAGTAGAGAAAGGATCAAGATTTAATTTGGTCAATAATAATTATCCATCTAATACATTACTTATGATCTCAAATTTCATTTGATTTTTCTTCAATGGAATTTACTTTTTTGTCCTAATAGTGATTTTATAATGGATATGAGTTGGGTGTCAAACCAAGATGGAGTCTAATATATAAAAGAGTGACAAGTTTTTTGGAGTTTGTGTCAAAGCAAAATGCATTGGTCATAATTTTATGCTCATATAATTTATGTATTAATAGGTACTTTCATTTGATATAAGATGTCAAAGATCAATTGGTTTCTAAAGGATTTTTTTGTTGGATATATTGTGTGGAATCAACATAGAGAAGAGCATGATACTATTAAAGAAGGTGTGAGAAATGAAACAATTATTGTTGGATCTGATCATGATCAATTACAACATCAAGTTGAGCAGCCTAACATAAATGATATTGAAATGTTACTAAGGGATGCATTTGCTTCCAATAACATCTCAGTAAATTTAATGGGAGAACATGATACAAGAAAGGTTTCTCAAGTGAGGGTGAAAAGTATGAAAATTTATTAAAAGATATTTAAGCAAAATTATATCCTGTTGTAAGTCATTTTCAAAGTTATCTTTTATTTTACACTTATTCTATTTGAAGTGTTTGAACTCATCGAGTGCAAGATTTTTTGATATGTTGTTGGAATTGTTGGTTGATTCTTTTCCTAAAAGGACTCTCTTGCCTAAGAATATATATGAAGTAAAAATATTATGAGAGCATTCGATCTTGGTTACACAAAAATAGATGAATATTTTGGGAAGAAATGATGGGAGATGTGTCAAGTGTGTGGTTCATTTAAATGAATAATCAATCACAGGAATAATAATCTAAAATGAAAGAAAGCACAGAAAAGTCAACTAAAGTTTTTTAATGTTTTTCTTTAATCCCCATGCTTCAAAGGTTATTCAAAACAAATAAATCTACTGAATAGATGATTTTGCATACAAAACATAGAAATAAAAATGACTTGTTACGACACCTCGTTGATGGATAAACATGGAAATTATTTGACATACAATACCCTAAATTTATTGTAAATCCATGAAATATGCAACTTGGTTTGGCTAGTGATGGGTTTAATCCATTTAAGATTACAAGCAATGCATAGAGTGTGTGGCCATTGCTCTTAGTTCCTTATAATAGGGCACCTTGGTTTGGAATGAAATAATTTTCTTTCATTCTATCAACACTTATTCCAAGAGAGAGAAGTTTAGGAAATGATAATGATGCGTACCTCCAACCATTTAATTCATGAGTTGTGTGAGATGTGGCATGGAGTTCAATACTATGATGCTGCTACTGGAGAAACTTTTAATATGCGTGCAGAACTACGGAGATAAGAGATTCCAATTATTATGGTTGAATAATGATATCATTCATATTAATTATTTTGATGTGTTTCAAGTTGTGCTATTCAAGTATGATTGGGCTATTACTAGTACAATTGAAATGAAACAAGATTAATATGAATATACTTTAGTAAACTTCTAATATTTGATTCATATGAGAGTTAGATTTGAAGATGATCTATTTATTTTCTCTTCAGTAGAGCTTATTTTTTATTTTCAAGATCATTAAAGTAACAACTAGAATTTTATTATTAAAGTTAAATCGAAAAATGTATATGATTCAATATTTCATACAGTAGTGTGTAAGTGGAAAATATACAAAATGACAACATTTATAGTATGAGTTTATCATTGTATTTTAGTTATAGAAGTTTTTTTTATTTTCTTTAACATTCATTTTTGACTTATATATAAAGTATTATAATTTGGGGAATGGCAAGTGGGAATCTTCTAAGAAGAGTTAAAAAAGATTATCGAGGGTGGATTGAGTAGGGGAGAAAATAGATCTTCTGATAACCCCTCTACCCTTAGTACTTCTTAATCATCTAAGGAGAATGAGCATAGTGGAACACAACAACCACCATGCCTGAGACTGATGTTGGGGAGATAAGAAAGTGCATGAGATATATATATATATATATTTAGAATATTTTCATATAATTCTGTTTGGGTGTTAATGATGTTGTGAAACTTTTACTCTTGCTTATTATATGACCGTTAGGTTTTTAATGATGTTTTTCTTTTTGCTGCTTTCTTTGGGAAGATGCTTTCGTAGTGCAAAAATGATGAACTATATTTATTCCGTATCTTTGATTTGCAACACCTTTTGTTTCATAAGTTATAGTTTTGCCCCATTTCTATATGATATAACATTATTATTGATTTCTATTGATCCTTTTCTTATGATTGAGTGTATATATTCTATATTAAGGAGTGTTATAGTGATGTTAATTTGAATTGTGATGAACATAGCTTATTTTGTTGTTGTCATTTGGCTATTTCTTAGTAAGAAATTCCTACTAAAAATGTTGTGAAAGCTATAATGGGTCAATTTCTAATCAAGTTTTGATTATTATTATTAAGGCTTGCATTTGTAAACATGGTAAAAATTGTTAGAAATTTATGCAATAAGTAACTAATCAAATGTATATTGCGCCATCCATAAACAAATGAAATTTAGATAACCTTTTAAAAATATGCATATTTAGCGGACTTTACGGTTGTTATTCTGTAGATATAGCAACGATTTTTTACTACTATAATTTTTGTAGCTATCGCAACAATTTTCACTATTGTTATGTTGCAAAATAACAACAATTTTAATAGTTGCTAGGTCTACAGAATAGCATTAGTAAAGAACACTGCTATAATTTAACCCTACCCTAATAGCTTTAAAACATCTGCTAACACCTTTTATAGCAAAATACAATTACAGCGGTGTACTAGAAGTTTCTAAACCACTACAAAGAAATTTGGGGAGGTGAAAACTATTACAATAAGCTATAAAAATTGCTACTATATATGTTATTTTGTTATGAATCCAATTCCTCCAAGGCCAAATACCACAAATAATAATATCAATCTACGAGACCAATCGATAATAACAGAGAAGAAATTATTACAAGATTACTAAACCGTGAGCATGAAACAAACTACAAATATTACAGAATGTAAATACAATGAGTATGAAATAGTCGAACCAAAGAACAAGTAAACAAGCCGAGCTTAAACTAAATCATGAAACTACTTCCACAAACCGGAAGTAAAGAATCATATGATTCAACCGCCAAAAGAAAAAGAAGAAAAACAGTTAAAGAGATCGCTCCAACGCTCCATCCTAACAAAGAAGCAAGAACTCTATGAACATAACAAAGTAGTTACAAAGGAATAAGGCGAGATCTATGCAAGAAAGCCTATAAATAGTGGTAAGAAAAGCAAACAAAGGAATAATCAAGATTTCAGAAAGGAAACTTATCTTTCTTCAGTCTCCCTTTTCATCTCTTCCCCCTGCTTATCTTCCTCTGGGTTTTCCTCACTGGAAACCGCCGTTCTTCACCGGAGAACCAAGCTTTCTCTGCCGCTGCCAGCCACGACCCCTTTTCTTCTCAGGAGCGACGACGGCTCGAACAGTTGAAATCAACAACAAACAATGCAAGTATAAGATTAGTTCTCTCAAACAATTAATCCCACGGCCAAGAAGCAGCCAACGCAAACAAGCTCGGTTCGATTCAATCCAGATCAAACCACACGAAACAACGGTAATCCACTTACGACTTTAGAAGCATCAAGAACCGCCGATCCAAAACCAAATCAAGGCGGTCAAATCAAGGCAATCCAACGGCTTACAAGCAGCGCAAGAAACACCAATCCGCGTGTTATCATCCAACGGCTGAGTTCAAAAGACGCCATCCAACGCCAGATCTCATCGACCGGACTCTTAGCAACTCAACTTCGCGGGTTACAACACTCATTGAGTTAACTCACTGCACTAAGCTTAAACCAAGCCAGATCAGACCCAACCAAGGAAAACGAACCCAAAACGTAACCGGTGACTGAAGCGTAATATTCACTCAATCCTCACTGTATCAGATCAAATTACAGAAAATACTTCTTATCATATTTCCTGTAGTGAAAGTTATGAATAATTGATATAAATAGATTAAGAAAAATTCTAACTTTACATTCCCATAAAAATACCATATCTTTTTATATTTATAGACACAAATCACATTGAGAAAATAGGAAATTCTTACATGAAGCCCTCAAATTAACTTCTACTTGAAAATTTTCAACAAGAGTAGCTATTCATAATAATTTATCTTATATGTTTTAGAATGAGTCTATAAATACTAGAAGTAGATTTATATAATCTTTCTGATTAGTTGTCTTTAACCACCACCATTTGCTATTTAAAATAATTAATACATTTATCTAAGCTGAGAAATACTATGCAATGAATTCATACTATAAAATATTATGTTTGCATCCTCAATTCAATTTTTGACTGGTTCATGTTGTTGACAATTCTTTCCACCTAAGAGTAGATCTTTATTGAATATTCTTTTTATCTATACTCAAAAATGGTTAGGGGCAATCACATAAATGATGCACAATTTTTATTTATTTATATATAAGTATCTAAAATTTTATTTTTACATGAACAACACATGCATATATTTAATATTACATCAAAAATGATATTATCTTTAATTTGATAAAGTGGAGCACACCTTTTGTCCATAGAAAAAATATTATTTTATAAATATCAAATTTTAGATGTTTGATATATAAATGAATAAGATATGTGTGCTATGACTGAGTTAAGGATTGATACGGCAGCCACATAAAATCTGTTCTTTTTTTTTATTTTGTTTTTCTTTTTTTCTTTCTCAATCTTAACAACTCTTTCTTTTCCATATTGCATAATAATTCATTATTCACGCATAGAACCTCAATATTATTGTTAGATAATCGGTTATTTTTGTCTGATAATTAATTGTTCTTGCTGTTTTAAAACTTTTATTTCAAATATTCATCAACCATGCAGTAGAATTGCCCTTATTCTTTTGCAAATATTCTGATGTTTTATTAAAAAAAGGATGACTGCGGACAATAATGACTATGATGATCAATAATAACAATAATCAATATGTGTGATGATCATTAACAATGATGATAAAAGTTGCTCCTTGCTAATAGCAACAATTACCAATAATAATTATCAACAATGGTGCTGAGTTTTAAACACTAAAAAAAATCTAAAATTAAAAAAAATACATTTTTAAAATAAAAAGATTGACTTTAAACAAGCCCTTTGTAACTTAGGGGTTGTTTGAGATCAATTTTTTTTTTCTATTTTTTTTTTATTTTTATGTTATTTTTGAAATTATATTTATTTAGAGTATTTTTATGTGATTTTATTTTTTATTTTTAAAAATAAATAATATTATTTTTAAAAAACACTCAAAATAGATATTTTGAATATTTTTAAACAAAACAAAATAAAACAAAATAAAAACACAAAATAAAAAATAAAAAATAAAAGTGATCCCAAATGGAGCTTCAAGCTAACTAATACTCCACTTAGAAATAAATGTATCAGTGCCAGTTCCAACAAGGATTAGGTCAAAACAAAATGAATGAAAAGGCAAATATAAAAGATGATATATATGAAAAATGCATATATACATAAACCTGGACGGTACCAGTGATTGTTGTTAAAGAGCACACACAAAGCAGTCTAGTTATGGAACATCACGGAATGTCATAAAACCCAGCAAAAAAAAATAAAATGATATGTAAAAAGACAATAATATGTAAAAAAATGAGGTTATTCGTTAGAAAGAGAATACTGAATGGTGCTTTATTTGGTTAGTTGAAGTTGAAAAATATTATTTTAAAATAAAATAATGATTGACAGTTCGGTTTTCTCGAAAGCAAGGCACTGGTTTTCAAATTAAAACTAAGTAAAGACAAGACCTTATGTTAAAAAATAAATAATAAAAAAATGCATCAACAAGCAACCAAATTAACCATTAGGTAGCATATAAGCCATCTTAAGCACTCAGATCTATTTAACTTTTACCGTAGTAGTTTTATAACTGCCGTATGATACATAGCTAATTATTTCTGAAGTTAAATGTGTTTAATAGTTTACAATTATTTGACGCATGACATCTGCTTTTAAATAAAAACTTGAAAACTACTTTATATTTTTGGAATGATATGTTGCATTAATTTTAAGTTGGAATATAAATCTAAATACAGTAAAGTTTGAATTTAATTATATTTAAATAATATTCATCTATATCATCTCAAAACTAATTCCTACAATATATAAATCATTAATTTTATGTCATCAAGTCTCCATTATTTTATCTTGTGCAACCCTTCAACACAAATCCCAATCTAACTTCATTTTTATTATTTTTCCAAGAAAAACTTGAATTATGGAGGTCAATCTTATAGTTTAAAGGTTTTAGTTTGAGTAGATCTAAAATTGAACATATAGAGTGTAATTTTAGTTGTAAAAATTTTAGCAGTGGTGTTGTGACATTGGGTGATCAAGTCATTAAAAAGAGTGAGAGCTTCAAATATATCGGATCAATTATTCAAAATGATGATGAAATGTAAGCGGATGTTATTAGTAGAATTCAAGTTAGATGGTTGAAGTGGAGAAATGCATCTGCTTGTTGTGTGATAGAAAAGTACCGCTTAGACTTAAGGAGAAATTTTATAAGATGGTGGTAAGACCTACAATAATCTATGGTACAAAGTATTGGCCAAGAAAGAGAAGCATAAAACTAAGTTAAGTGAGATGATGATGCTCAGATGGATGAGTGACTTTACACTCAAAAATAAAATTCGAAATGAATATATTCGGGAAATGGTTGGAGGAGTAGCTACAGTGACAGATAAGATTAGAGAATCTCCTTAGATGGTTTGTCCACATAAAGCATTGGTCGTTCGATGACTAGGAGAGTAGATGTATTTGATGTCTTATTTTAAGAAAGGTGAGATAGACCTAAAAGATTGATGGATGTATAAAGGCCTTAGTTTATTAGAATTAAGTGAGAATTTGATACATGATAGGACACAATGGAGAAGAAGGATTCATGTAGCCAGCCCCACATAGTGGGATAAAGGCTTGTTGTTGTTGTTGTTGTTGTTCATCCTTTTTAGTAAAAGCATGAATATCAACAAGGACATTGATAAATGAGACTTAGTAGGCAAGTCATTTAGCTCAACATCAAGCTTTAAGCTTCAACTCAATTTAAAATGGGCTTTTAATAGTGTCCTCGTCTCTAAAATAAACTTATTTATATATTGACCAAATCTTTAAAATTATAGATATAACACTCAAATGTCTCAACTCTTATGTTGAGAGAGGAACAATGTTAATCTTAACTTCATAGGTGAATCATAATTAGAAGTGCCAAATGGAATCAATAATCACATGATTCTACATTAAAATTTAACTCTAAGGTTAAATCGAGCCTACTCGTCACTCAAATAAGATGTTGGGCAAGAATACTCATCTAAATAGTTTCCCCAACTTTAGTGTTGAGTATTTTTTGCAAGCATGTTGCAAATCATTCCTCTTAGAAACCTCTTACAAAGCTTCAGAGCATCTTGGGAAGAAATCACCCACTCAATAGCCTCCAAGATGCTCTTATCATAATAGGATATCTCTTGAATATCAACCTAAGATACAATGGCTCTATACCCAATCATCTTAAATCAATCTTTTCATGAAGCACTCACATCATATCAACTTAGATCTACATCCTCAAAATATAAGGAGTGTTATGCACATAGCATTGATTGCTTCTACGTGGCAAACACTTTGAAACAACTAGCATTCTTCCTTATACACATGGAATCTATGCCCTTTTTTTCTCAACAAGGAGATTTCTAAGCCTATGCAATTATAAATTTGATACTAGTTACAATGGATCATTTTGTTCTGACACTATCAGATCACTAGTTATTTGTAGTAATTTTTCGTATCTCTTTTCTCTTAAATATCACAAAATACTCCTTGTCCGTATATTTATTTTCTCTATTATTGTACTTTATAAGATCAAAGTGCTCCAATCTGATCTCAAAATTAATAATAAAGATACCAAGAGGAACATGCATAGTGCACAAAATTTCACTAGCAAAACCACTATATAATTTATATTCCATCTCTCTTTCTTATCTATTTTCACTCAATTCACACTTTTTTTAGCAAATTTATTTACAATCATTTTTGGGTGTTGAATTTAATGAAACAATTTATAGATAAAGAATTTATTTGGCATGTAGTTATAAGATTTGTCACAGCTTATTTGATTTTGCAAAAATTTTAAAAGTTATAACAACCTCCATAGGCCATATTTGCTTTTGAAGAATGGGATAAAAGTTCTTGGGCCAAAATACAAGAATTAAAGTAAGTAAAAAAAAAAAAAAAATAATACATAGCTCATTCTAGCGTGGTGTTAATTATGTTTTGAAGACTATAGAACATTTAGTGAAAGTTTTAAAATGGTTGATAGTGAGAAGGCTCTAGCTATATGATTTATTTATGAAGCTATAAATAAGGTTAAAAAAATTGTAAGAAATTTAGAAAAGTAAGAACCGCTTATAAAGAAATATGTGAAAATTATTGATGAAAAATGGGATCATCAATAACATCAACATTTGCATCTGCTACATATTATTTGAACCTCCTAATTTCATTATGATAAAGATTTCCATGTAGTTAACGAGGTTAAGATTGGTTTATATGCTAGAATTATCCTTAAAGAAGATTATCTCAAAGCCAATGATCAACTTAAAGATTTTTATTTGAAGAAAGGAATGTTTGGATTTAGAGTAGCTCAAGCATGCTATAAGAAATTTTCTTGATAAGTTTATATTCAGTCATATTTTTATTTCACTTTTTGTAGAGCATTAGGCACAATTTGGAGATGATATGCCTAAACTTAAAGCATTTGCAATGAAAGTTCTTAGTCTTATTTAGCTTCTACATGTGAGTGTAACTAGAGCATAGTCAACCAAGTGCACACAAAGAGAAGAAATAAATTGGCTATAGAACGAATGAATAAATTGATTTATAAAATCCAGAACATCACTAGTACAAGACAATCATTGTAGAATTATAGAAATACAAGAGACCTTTGTGATTTTAGTGCCTCATATTAGGGAAAAGAAGAATATTTTAAAAACAACGTATGAACCATATAAATTTAGAAGAAAAGAAAGAAAAGAATAAATCTAGTATATCTTCAATAAAAAAGCTAAAGATAGATACGCCAACTTACAAAAATGAAGAAATAATGATGATGATGACAAAAATCCTTTATTTGTTGATGATATAATTATCTAATGATAAATGTGTAACTCTTAAAGATGACAAATGATTTGAAATTGTAGATAAAGGAATCTCTATAGTGATGATTATAATAAAAATATTAATATTATTATTGAAAGTGTCATGGAATTGATAACATCTTCTAGTTTACTTTCAGTTAAAAGAAAGAAGGTGCGGTTAAAGTTTCAAAAAAAATTTAATGGTAAGTTAACCATAATAGATTACATGATTATGTTATTAATGCATTATTTCATTTAAAATTATATTAAAATCAATCTTAATTTTTAAAGGGAGTCAAATGAAAGATCTAATAATATAAGAAGATGTTGAAGATGATGAGGTTCAGTCCAAGGATAATGCAAGGATGATGCAACTACAAATCGTAATCATCGTAATTTATTTAATTTTTAAATGAGTGATTAGTTTAAACTTAATTTAATACTTTTATTTTCAGTTTAATGATTTATATCTTCAAGATGATGAACTACCTCGATATATTGAAGATTTATCATATTTATGAATTATTTAAAATTTTTTGCCTTTTTTATTTTCTATTTTGAGGCTTACGCCTCAATCTGTCTCGAGGCTTACATCCCTTCTGGTAAATGCAAAGCATCTCAATACCTTGTTTTGCTTTTTTAAACCTTATTTTATACCAATAGTGCTATCTTATTAATAGATGTTTATTTAGTTTAACTTATTTATATTTATTGTGCATTTTGTCTCATGTATTCATTATGTGGCATTAAATTAATTGAAGTGTGAATAAAACTTCTAAAGTATAAAAAGTGTATGCCCAATTCCCAACCCCTCCATTTTGGTGTGCCTAAAATTATCAATGAGTATCAAAGCTTTGACCATGCAATTAGTTCAACACCCTAAAGTTTAGATCCTCATTGCTCACTACATTCTAGATTTCTAATATCACTTTGGACAATCTATTGAGCATATCTTACTTTAATACTTGAAAAAAAATCATATGATTGCAATTTTTAAATCACTTATCAAAATGTGTAAAATATAGCTACAAATGGTTATTTAATTTCAACGCATTAAGCTAATATTATGTATATTGAAAAATCAATAAACACTACTCCCAAGATGAATGTAATCTTGAATAATCAAACATTAACTCTATAAATGCTTTTTTTGTGATATTTTACCAAATTACTTTTTACCCATTGATAATTTGAAAATCAATAAAACATTTGGGATGTACTAACATTTACTTTTGGAGATGTAGAAAATATATGTGAGAATAATCACACAATAATTTTGATTAAAATGTCAAAAAATCTTTAAGGTTGAGTTGCAAAAGTAAATCACCTAGAAAAGAGAACAAAGAAAAAAAAAGGAAGTTTTAACAAAAATAAAATCAAATGTGTCTTGTGGTTCAACTAAAAGAAGAATAAGAAATGAATAAAGCTCGATTCTAACTCCAAGAATATCAAGGTAAAAGAATTATCATATGACCATTTCTAAAAAAAAATTGATGAATTAGCCGATTGCTTTTGAAAAATAAAAATAAAAATAACTTTCTACTAAAAATTAGTCAAAATTTTGATGAAAGAACAATATTTTTCTCAACCTTACTATATTAGATTTCAAGCAAAAAAATCAAATCATCCTATAATTGAATGTGAATATAAAAAACTAAGAAAAAAACTTAATGAGTTATCTTCTCATAATTTAGCTTTGTATGATTACATTTGCTTTAAAAATTAAATTAGCTAGTTTATAATTTGAGATGAATAAATGTGGGTGGAAATTTTAACATTCCCAGGATGTCCTCTTCATGATCATCTATTCCTCCTTTCCTTTCTGAGGTGGAAAGAAAGAATAAATGAAAGAGAAGAACACAGGGGAATGTAAAATCGTCTTGGTAGGATGCCACATAGATTCGTAGATGTACTTATTAAGGTGATTAGGAATGACATTAAGGAGAGGTGTACTATCTCGAAAGATAGAAGTCACCACCCTACAATGGATCTAATCACCAAAATAAGGACTCCTAAGGGCGTTGGGTCTTGAGGTGCAGATTCTTCCTTAACTTTACATGGAAAAAAAGTAGGGTTTATTTTAAACCGAAGTTCATTAAGATCCCTAGGCAAGTGCTCATAGTTAATTACATCATAAGGAATGGGGATTTGGAAAACTCTCGATTAAGGTAAATGATCGATGTCTCTAAAGATTTCAATAGGAAAAGGACTATCAATTGATTGGTTCATTTTTGAAGATCAAATGGGATTGATCAAAGAGAGATTTATCATCGAAGCCAAACAGAGATAAGTAGGAGATGCTCATGATACTAAGAAACCTGAGCATCTCAAACTATCCTATGGTTGGGCTTTATATTTTTGAAATTGATTTAACTTGTTTGAGTTGAATTTTTCATCAGAATGTTAGAGCTTATAATTCCATAACACAAGATCATGGAAATGCCTAAGAGGTGAGGATTTATGTTTATGGCCCTCAAAAGGGAGAAGTAACCTGGACCCTAAATCTAGGAGGCCAAAAGTGCAACCTAAATCTAAGGAAAAAATGGATATTTGATTTGCCTCCACAAGAGAGGACAAACCACCTAGACTAACAATGCCTGTGATCGCCAACTAACTCCTCCTATGATTTTAAATTCATGTAGGCAAGTCTTATGCTTCATGCAAGATAGCTCGGCTGTTATTTATTTAGAAAGAGACTAAGTCCTTAAACTCACTCCCTAAAGTGACTAGATTATGTAAAGGTATGCTTCAAATGACCTAAATCTAATGAAAATCATATTTCATTTTATTTTCAATTTTGGACAATCATTTTGACTTAGGCTAATAGATTCATATTGCCTAATGCATGATAAATGAGATTATGGGCCAAAATTTGAGAAGGAGGAGGTGTGTTTCCACCATTGCTCTCATAGGTCAAGCCAAGTTCTCTCAAAAGGTGGAAGCCCTCCAATCAAGAGTGAAACAAGATGCGGCATGATGCTATAAAAGAAATACTCATCCAAAAGGGGTTGCTAATTCTTTTATCTTGATTTTAAGCTAGGCTTTAGATGAGGATATGAGTTCTTTAATTTTAGTTTTGAGTTGTTTAAATTTGGTAAAAGATTTATTTTTCCCTAAGAGCCTAATCGTCATAGGACATACATAAAACAAGGAATAAACTTGAAAAGGATGTCACTTAATGCACATGCTAAATAAATCATCAATCAATTTATAAATCTAAGCACAAATGGAATAAGAGGTTGTGGTTGGGAACCACCGCACAAACCCAAAAATAAATTGGGTAGCCAAGCTCTACCCTTATACAACCTAGATTACAAATGAATTAAATACAATTAAGCAAAGAATTCATTGTTATGTGGGTCTTCAAGCTTCATTTCTTTCATTCTTCTTTTTTCTTCTTCTTCTTCTTTTCTTTCTTGTTCTTTTCTTCTTTCTTCTTTGGTTCCTTCTTTTGGATGGTTGGAAGGTGGATGTTCCAAAGGCTTCACATAGTGCATAAGATGAGAACTTATGATCAATGCTCATCCTAATCCCCATAATAATCATTCCAAAATCCTAATTGTAAAAATCTACATGAAAAGGAAAAGGAAATCTAACTAACACCTGCAAAATAAAGATTACCTAAAACAAACCACACAAGTCCCAAGCATGTATATTAGACTTATCACCCCACACATGGGTGACTAAGTTCACTAGCTTATTGGATTATGCTTAGGGGTATAAGCACCTGCACAACATAAATATTTATATTTTTATTTATTATATAGCCTTTAGCACAATACATAAAATAATGGTTAGACTAAGATCACCCTACCATTCATTCTGAGCATAAACCCCTCATACATAAAGCATATATCATAAAACAAAAGCAAGCATCAAACCGCCTCACCTAATGCTAGAAGTGGTGACTTAGCCTAATGTGTGCTTTGAAGGTTTATGTATGCTTAGCTTTAAGTTAGAGTTTTCTATGTATGAAGGATGTTCAACTTAGAGGAGGGTTTCATTTAAGTGGTTTAATTATTTCAGGTTGATTTTATTTCATGTTTTAATTAGATTCAAGTGAATCCTATAATTAATTACTAAGTTATAAAGAGAGGAAAAGAGAGGAGAATTTCAATTTCCTTCCCTATCCTAAGTAATTTCTAAAGTAGATTCATGTTTTGGTTTGGTTTATTGAATGTTTTGATTTAAGTGTTTTAATTAATCCTAAGTTTAAATGAACTCTAAACAAACTTATTAAAAAAGAAAGGCATTTTAAGATGATACAAGTGTTTTATTAAATTAATTTTATATTTTGATTAGGTTAAGGTATAAATTAAACAAGTTAATTAACCCTTATCTACACTACCTTAACATAGTTAACCAAGTAATTATGAGCTAATGAGATGACATAAAACCTCACAAGAAATTTAAATTTGCAATGAACCTAGGAAGAAAAGGGCCTAATGCAATTTGGCTCATGATTATTGGTTAATTAGGTAAGGAGTTTAACTTGAGTAATTTCAAAACACCCCTCACACATATGAGTTGGGTTTTGATTTTCTTAATTGAACTTAGGCTCGTGAACACCTAAGCACCTACCCAAAGTAGATTAATTAAGTTTTGAAAAGTTTTAGAAATTTTTAGAAATTAATTAAAGGGTAATTAATGACTTAGCACTTAATTAAAGAGAGGATTAAGAAAAGAAAAGGGGGTTTAAGGAATAGCTTAGAGGAAATTCTCCAAAATTATTCCCTAAAGCTCCTACTCACTGAATAAAATCTTAATCAACTTCAATAAGAGATTAAAAAAACACTAATCAAACCTTTAATTATCTTAAATTACATAAAGAGGATAATTAGGAAATGCATTTGCAATTCCACCAATTAACCCTTCAATAAATCCCAAGAAAATTAGTGACAGGTCATCCCTAAAACATACCCAAGAAGTTGGGGATTAATTAAGGAGTAATTAGCAAATTAATATTTCCATTAAAACCCAAAATCAGAGAAAGATATAATTCAAAATCCATTAAAACCAATTTTAGAATATTCTAGATTAAATTATCTTTCAGTAAAAATTTGCCTCATATTTTTTTATTTTTATTTTAAGAGATATGAATTTTTAAAGCTTCGAGGATTAATTAGAATTAATTAAAAACTAATTAAATCCCCTTAGCCCACTCGACAGATGGCGGCGATCAATAACTTTACATGCATGTGGCGGGTCACTTAAACGTCCATCACTGCGTGGCGTGGAGGTGGGGCGTGGTTTGATACCCACCGTTCGATCAAGGATCTAACGGCCTGGAATCACCCGTGGATTTAAAAGGATAAAAGGATTTATAAAATGTATGATTAATCTCAGCCGTCCATCCAAAATGATGGGGATGGACGCCGAGATTATCCATGTTCTTCCCTGAGGATCAATGGAGACCATCCATGATCTAAGGGAAGATCCTACCTCGATTGAGCTCGGATGGGGACAAGATTTTGCACACACCATCACACACTAATGGCAATCCTATCCAATGGTTGAATTTTCATGCCATGATCATTTCTTTTACAAAAGACCAACACCTCATAAGCCCACTGGTCGAAAAATGGCATACCACACCGGTGGTGATCACCGACGCTCGATTCCCTTGGAGGAGATTTGTCTAATAAAAGAAGATGATAGTCCAATAAATGTATGATACACATATTGGAATGACAATAAATCATACCCATAATCCTCAAATGAACTATACCACCAATATCATGGAGGCAGCTCCCTAAATTCTAGTCGCATTAGGGCACTCATCTTCTAATAAGCTTAATGCTAATAATCATAGCCATGAATCTATGCTTTGGAAAATTTAGCTTCTTCAGCTAACTATCACACCCTCAAATTGAGATAGAATATTAGCCACAACTCTTTGTGAGTGACATGGCAAATGTGGCCAAGAGAATCCACTAAAACCATCTTGAAATAGAGTCACAAGGTGTTAAAAGGGTATAAAAGATTCAATGTAAGTCCAAATGCATCTAGAAAATTCTAAGTTTACAAATATTCTCTAAATAAAATGTTTACAAATATTGTTTTTTTTGGAAAATTACTATAATCTTATTAATCTTATGAATGATCATATAATTTTTAATTCAACTTTTGGTACAATATTTTCAAAATAAATATTCTCTAAATCAAAATTAAAATATCTAATATTGTTATAGTAAAAAATTATGTGGCGTGATTTGGTTGCCTATGTGACATGAAATCATGACACATATTTCCTTTTTTTTTTCCTTATAAAAGATGGTTGGTGTAGGACCACACCATGTATTTGACATTGGTGGCATCTCCTAGCTATATCCATAAAATCTTTGGTCATCAACGACTAGTAGTATCCTAGTCTCTTTATCTTGGCTTTCATCTTCGGACCTAATTGGTTGGCACCACATAACCTTGAGTCTACCTATTGAGATTGGAATAGTTAGAATAAAACTAGATATAAGTGGGCTTATAAAAGTGATCATGGATAAACAATGTATAATTATAGTAATATAAGGACATAATATTAGTTGGTGTCTAAAACTTGCTAATAGAATTCACTAAAACTTAATATGAGTTAGCTAATGAGATCACTCCATGTTTACACATTGCTAAATGCGCATGATGAGCTATTGTTGCAATTGCATGATAACTTATTCATAAATAAGAATTCAGGAGATGAATTTAATACTAGATTGGGTTGTATGATGGTGCATAAGAAGTTTATGGAGATAATTTGTCATTTGGTTGGTTTACATAATATATAAATGAGGTTTCAGAGAATTTTCGGTAGATCAGTAGAGCATCATCCACATGTAGATGACACATCAGACTTTAACTACAATGGGATTCCACATTAAGAGTGAAAAAAGTGAGGATTAGTTTATGTGAGGTTGCATTCTCATCTGATAATGGAATGACTTTCAAATGATGAGACACAAAAATTCCTAATAGGAGAGGAATGGCAAGAAATCCAATGAGAATTCAACAAATGTTATGGATCAAGCCGCAGCATAAGCCAAATTTTAATAAAAAGCACGTTTAATTTTAATTTAGTAGTAGAAGTGCACTTAAAAAAAGCTTAAGGCAATAAGCATATGATTTTAAACATTTTTAACCGTATGATGAAAACACACTACATTGGTATTTAAAAAACAAACACACATGCATAAGGCATTTTTTATTAAAATGCCCATGTGTGGGGATTATTGTCTTTTGACCACCACAAGGAATCCAATGATTTGTTTACCTGCTTGCTTCCTATAGAATGCACAGGGAATATTATTAAAGAGCATTCAATTCAACACTTTTTTTTCTATAAATACCAAGTTCCTCCCATGCATGCATTGTCTCCACTCTCCTCTCCCATAAAGCAAAGTTAGTTTGGATTAGGCATTTAGAGTTAACACTTATATAAGGTTAGATTATATAATTAATTTTTTATTATACAAAATATTTTTTATATATTTCATGCACATGTTAATTTTTTTAGTGAAGAAATTTTTAAATGAAAAGCTTTTTTAGTTAGTACTTTAAGTTATAAATTTTATTTTTGTATTACCCCAAATGAGTTATTAGTGTAAAATTTTAATGAAACAATTTTTAAATGTGTGTGTATGTATAATTTTACCCATAAACTATTAAAATAATTAAAAATCTTACAATTAAATAAATAGAGTTAATTTTATTTTTAAAGTCATTAAATTTCGGAATAATCACAAAATAATGAATTTTTAAAATTAATATTGACTGTTTTAATACATGTTGTCACGTGTAGTTAATTAGAATGTCACTATAGCCCAAGTTAGTTTATTTTTTAACAAAAAACATTTTTAATGTTTAAATATATGATAATTTTGCATTTATTATTTCTTATTAAAAACATATAATGTACATATGAGTATAGAAAATATATAAATGTTATTACAGCATTGTGGTGGATTCTTCTTTAAATAATATATTAAATCAAATTAACTTTAGATGAAAAAATATAGAAGAATTTGTTTTAATTGTTAAATAATTATAAAAATAAATTATTATATCTTATTAGAATAAACCCACCAACCATTATAAAAACTTTAAAGAGTTTTCGATATCTCTCAAGAATTGTTCTAGATTAATTCCTCAAATAGAATTTATTATTATTTTTTTAAAAATATATTTTATTATTAGAATTTACATCTAGTTGTGTATTTTCTTTTTAAAAGTTTGATTGTAATTTTTCAAATTACTTTTTTCATTAACTCAAGTTTGTCATTATGCAAAAATATACTTAAGAAAATATAAAAATTTAATTGTTATAATTTTCACAACATAAATATTTTACTTAGAACAATTTGTATAGTATCTTATACAAGATTAATGTCTACTATGCACTGTCAAATATCATGTTTGATGTTATATCAGGTTCAGACTCGCTAGGGTTCTCGTGGATTCAGTTACATCAGTAAACATTATGAGTCTAAAGACCCTTGCCTATTTGAAGATCGACATCTCTACTCTCCGAGGAGATATGATGATGTTGAGAGGATTCAATGATCAAGGTAAGCGGGCTTTAGGTTCTACAGTGTTACCATTGGAGATCGGTGACTAGAAGATTGAAGCCACGATCAACCTAAACCCTAAGAATGGAAAGAACCCTGATGGTAGGAACACCACGATCAACCAGGCTCAGTCTAGATCTGGCAATGGAGGCGAAGGTGGAGGCGGATGCGACGATTATTGCAGTAGTGGTGGGGGATCTGGAGGTTTTGGTGGGTTTGGAGGTGCTAGTTGTAGTAGTGGTAGTTGGAGGTGAGTGGAGTGACGGAGGTTACAACCATGGTGGTGACGGAGATTACAGCTGTGGTTATTGCGATTAAAGTAGTCAATCATATCTCCAAAGATTTTTAGGGTTAGACTATCAAAGCATTGGATATTTTTGGAGATCAAGTGAGAATGTTCAATTTAGAAAGACTTATTTTGGATTTCATGAAAATATAAGTAGGGAACACTCATGATAATATGAAGCCTAATAAGCACTCTAATCTGTCTTATGGTGAGGCTTTATATATTTGAAAGAGTTTATTCCATTTGAATTAAAATTTTATTATAATATTAGGGCTTATAATCCATCGACAAAATATTATAAAAATGCATAATAGGTGAGGACTTATACTCGTAGCCCGAAGGAAACAAGCAACCTAGGATCCTAAATCTAAGATTCTTTAGCGCAAACTAAAAGCACGACCTAAATTTAAGCAAAAAATGGGACATAATTGTTTACCTCCATAAGTGAGAATAAACATATCCCAACTCTTCTAGACTTACAATCGCCTGGAGTGGTCACCAACTAACACCTCCTACGCTTTAAATCCAGGTAGGTCAATCTTATGTATATGCAAGATAGCTAGGTTGTTATTTAATTAGTAAGGAGAATAGAGTCTTAAACTCGCTCCCTAAGAGACTAGAGCATGATTGGTATAAAATTATGACTTAGATTAAATGCAAAATTTACAAACTTTTATATCATGTTGATTTGGACAAAGGCTTAGGATAATTATGCCTAAATGTAAGATGAATTATGATTATTAGGTAAATCAACGGGAGGAGGTGTTCTCCACTAAAAGGGATGCCCTCATAAGTCAAGCATTCCCCTATCGTGCAAGAGTGGAGGCCCTCTCTATTCAAGAATGAAATAAGATGATATGCATAATATTAAAATATACATTATTCAGCTAAAAGGTTGCTAAATCTATTAATTATCTTATTTATAGCCTAGGCTTTAAAGTGAGGTTATGAGTTTATTTAAAATTTAGTTATGAGTTATTAATTGGGTAGAAAAATTAGTTTTATCTTAAAGAGCCTACCGATCTAAGCCACACATTCAAACATCAAGCTTTAAGAAACCTATAAAGAACATGCAATTTTTATTGCGCAAACTAAACACAATAATCAAACATTTATATATTGTCATGAAAGAATAAATGGCCGATGTGGCTAGGTACCGCCGTACACCCTAGAGAACAAAAAAAAAAAGGTAGCCAAGCTCTACCCTTATACAACTCGGATTACAAAAGAATATTATATTTACAATTAAATTATATGTTATGGGGGTCTTCATTCTTCACTTTTCCTTCTTCTTCCTTTGATTTGATTTTTCTTCAAGGCTTCACAAGGCCTCACAGAACTTTGCCCTTTAGCCACTACTCATCATAAACCCCATAGCACTAATCATAATTCCTATTGCAAAATTACATATTTATGGAAAAGTAAAATTTAACTACACCTGCAAAATAAATATTAGTTGAACATACATACAAACCCAAATAGTTATATTATATAATTTGGACTTAGCATCCTGCAAGTGGGTAACCAAGCCCACCTGTCCTAACATGGATTATGCTTAGGGGGCATAAGCAACCTGCAAGCAAAAGTATTTATATTTAATTATTATTTTAACAGCCCCTTTAGCGTAAACCCCAGTAGAAAAATATCATTAGGCTAATATCGGCCTAACATCCAGTTTATGCATAAATAATCATAACATCCAGTCTAAAATATTACATCATAACATACACCGTCCTAACTTAAAGCTAAAAGTAGTGACTTAGAATTTTAATGTGTGTGCTTAGGCTTGGTGTGGTATATCTTAGCTAGGCTTTGGAATTATAATCATTTAAGTTTGAAATTATTTAATTTAAATACAAAAGGTGGTCTCACTTTAAGTTATTTAGGGGATTGGTGAATTTTAATTTGTATTTTCTTTTATTTCATTTGATATTCCCTTAGCAATAAGTATTATAAAGAGAGGAAGGAGGCTTAACCTCTTCCGTCCTTACACTGAGTTATTTTCTAAAGGCATATTATTATGACTTGGTTTCTTTTAATGAATGATTTATTAAAGGTTTTATTAATCCTAAGTTTGGGTTAATCTTAAAGAATCCTATTTAACATAAAAGACATCTTAAGATTAATGTAATTGAATTGTCATCACATAATGTTGCACCTTTCATTTTCATCATCAATAACATGTATATGATTTAGGACTTAATATACATATACATGCAATGTATTTTTGGCACATTTAAATGATTATGAATGCATATAATTTGGTATAAGAAGAAATTTCATTTCTTAGCTAAGTACACATATATTAAAGTTCTAAGAAAGTGCGTGTTGTTGTTTAAACTAGGGAAATGAGATAATCTAAGACCTCCTTGGGGCTACTTAAAGCCTCATATTCCTAGGATGTCCGGACTATATACTACATACATATGAATGTACACACAACCATGAGAATGAAAATCATGTAAAAGATTATATTTTAGTGAATTGTTTACACATGCAAAGTAAAGTTCCATCTAAACTTTAGTATAAGTACACATAAGAATGAAATTGAATTAGTACAATGCTTTGTTAACTAAAGAAGTGAGGTAAGCTAAGACCTCTGTGGGGATAGTTAAAGCCTCGTATTCCCAGGATGTTCAGACAATATACTTATTAATATTCAAATAGATTTAAACAAATACATGAATCATAAAGATAACACAATACTTTGACATATTTAGGTTATAAGCACATGTAAATCATATGCAATATTCATAGCTAATATCAATTTAACTTATATTTATAATTTTAAAAATAGTTTTGAAATTTATTAGTGATAATAGCCACATATATATTAGGTTTAATTCAACACATGCAACTCTACATAAATATATTCACCTAATTATTTGACTTGACAACATGAATACATTATACAAATGGCATACCAAATTTATGATGATTGAGAAGGAATAATTGAACAATTCCACATAATCCATTTAACTACATTAATTCCTAAGGACAATTAAGTTGAATGAAATCATTTAAGGAAAGACAAAGCTTCTTATGAAGTTCGATTTTGGATTTGAATTATTAAATTTAAAGAGGAGAAATAATATTTGCTATTTTTACCCCATCCCGTGTTGATGATTTAATATGTTTAAAGAGAAATAATTAAGTGGGTTTTATAAATTAATTAAGTTTGAATCGTTATGCAATTCATTTAATTACCCTTTTCTATGCTTCTTTAATCTAATTAACCACTTATTCATGAGCCTCAAATGACATGCTTATGATAAATTAAAGTTGCAATGCTTCCTAAGGAACCTAATGCAATAGGCTAATGCTTAAGTGTTAATTAGATTAAGGAAGTAACTAAGCTAAGTACTCTTATGAATTTCCCACACCCATGGGTTAATTATAATTTTCTTAAGACCCTTTCTATTATTAAACACATAAAGAGAAACCCACAAATTCAATTTGAGTTATCTGATCTAGTTACTATTTTAATTTGACTTAATTTGACCATTTAGATTTCTTAATTAATTAAATTATGAATTAATTACCCTTCTTTATGAAATGGATTTGGGAAAACAATTAGGAAAGATGTTATAATCACACCTCTTTATCATTTCACTTAGTGATTAATAATCTTTAATTACTTAATTTTTTACTATTTAACATTTTTAATAATTATTAAATTACTTAATGAGTAATTAAGGTTTGAATTTTAAATTCTTCTAATTACCTAGTTAATAAAACTTAAGAAAATTATGCGAGGTAGAGGACATCCCATGAAATTGACCTATCCAATTTGAGACTTATTAACCAAGTAATTAGATCTTAATTAAGCTAATTAAGAAATATTTCAAATCCTAATTAAGCACTATTCGCTATTCAAACTTTATGGATTTTATTTTTATTAAATTATCCTCTTTTTTCCAAAATAGATTTACTTATATATTTAGGATGTTTCTACAATTAGTTATAAATTTTTGAATTTCAGAGCAATTAATCACATTTTTACACTTAATTAACCTCTAATTCCTTCGGACCACACGAGAGCTGATGTGGCGATGCTTTTTATGTGGCACCACGAGATAGGCCACTTAAACCGTCTGAGGCAGCGTGTTGAGTTAGTTATGGTGGATGTGCTTTGGTCCGTCGATCTGGATCGAATGATTAATCTCATGGATCTTAATGGATTAAATCAAGATTTCTAATGGATTAAATCATGATCATCCATTATAATCACACGGAACGGATGACGGATGATCCTTCGTCCCTCTAATGACAAAAGATGGACACGGTTTGCTCTCCTCAGCTCAATCTGAGCTTGCCAATGCTCGTGAGGCATCAAGATTGACTCCAAAACGTTTGGGGAGGAGATCTAAAGAGATCCTACGATGGAAATTGCACAAAATTGCAAAATTTTTTATAAAACACCAACACCTAAGAGGATTTCTACGATTTGCAAGAATTTACCTCCCAAGCTCAAGATCAGGTCCAACTAAAGCCCTATTGAGAAGCTTGAGAGTTGCCTCCTCTGGTGGCTATGTGAATCAAACACCATTGCAATGAGTAGTGGTTAGGAGAACATATTAAAATTATAACAAATTATTAGTGCTTATAATTGAATCATATTTGTTACTCACAAGCAAAACATGTCAAGAAAACAAACATTAGTTAACCATCAATCTTTTATTTTAAAAAGTAGCATGCTTGATATAACGATAAGGCATAAATTGCAAACAACTTTTTTTAGTAGGGACCAAGCCTCAGTAGATGCACTAAGCATATAAAATATGAAGTTATTTGAATAAAATACAAGTATAAAGTCACATTTTATTGGATTAAATCCATCAATCATTTAAACATTCTAAACAAAATTATCATATGGATGCATTTATCTATCCTGTTAAATGGAGCTCTTCCAAGTAATTGTTGATAAAGAAGATGCGTACCATGGAGTGTGTGAAATGATGCAAATCAAAAAAATAGTCGCGAAGCTTAGCCATAAGGCATGCATCATTTTTGGAAGGCATCATTCTAATCAATAAAAGAAAATGCACTTAACATAGATAAGCAGTGTAGGATAGATAATTAGCATAAAGAAAGTTGTAATTATAAATACTTGATCAACATACCAACAAGCTTTAGGCACGACTTCTTCATATAAGCCCATAATGATTCTACCTACACTTTGCGCCCTCGAACTACTTGGTCCAATGGTTGGGGGGATTTTGTTCTAATCTCGTGCCTCTTGTTTGATACACATTCGGTGCATGTGTTTGTCATTTAATTACTAAGTTGGTAAAAAAAAAAAGGCATACATTTTGTATAACGTTTTTTAATTTCTCTTTTATCCACAATTTTAGAAGTCAGATCAAACTGGTCGGCTCGTGTTCAACTATAAATTGGCCATTAATCATAAAATCCCCTTTGCATCTAACTAGTGATAGCTTGAATCATGGTCTCAATTATATAAAATTGGTCAGTCCAAGTTAAGCTCATTAATCAGTTTTAATTTTTTAATGAAATAGTTAAAAAAATTTAAATGATAATTAAACATGATATTTTAATTAAATTTTTTAAATTAAATTTAGTAACTCTTTATTTATTATTATAAGTTTAACCAAATTAATTTAAGATATATAAACCCACCTCTTAGGTAGGTCCTAAACTTTTTGTTAGGAAGCTCTTTTCTTTTATATAAAGAGTGTAACACTAGCTTTCTTTTGTGATGTGGGATAAAAGATTTTAGGAGCATGTTCAAATTAGGCTTGGACTATAGGAATAAGAAATTAGACTAGAAAGTTGGGGTTTAAAAATATTAAATGGCATTAAAATATATAAATCTAAAAATAATATTTAAAATATTAACTTTATACTCATATTATAAATTTCTTAATAATAAAACAAGTTATTTTAAAATTATAAAATTTTAATAATATATTATAAATATTTCATATAATAAATATTTTATTAATATTTATATTTAATAAAGTTTTGATATAATTTTTTAACATTTTAAACTTTATATTTTTACTATAAATTATATTTATATTTATAAATCTATATAAAAATTGTTCTTCATTTTAAATATATTTAATTTACATATATTTAGATATATAATGATTGTATAATTATATCTTAATAAAATTTAATTTAATTTTTAAAATTTATAATTATTAAAAAAATATTATGTATATATTCTTTATTTTATTTTATATTTATCATATATTTATATTATTATATCATTTAAATTTTTATAATAATTTTAATATTTATTACATCATATAGTTCAACTTCCGATTTAATCTTTGTTGAACTATTGAATCTTGAATCTCTTTTTCTGACTCTTTCTTTGATTAGATTTTTCACAATATTGCTTTTATAGATACAAATTCCCAATTTAATATTTCCTTTTTTACCCTCCTCATGAATCCACAAATAACCTCATGGTGCACGGCTATTTTGATGGCTATGACTTGCTTAATGATATCGCACCGCTCATACGACATACCACCTAAGTCACACTTCATGGACTCCTATATAATACCACGACCACGCGTTGAGCAATAGCTTTCTTGGATTTAATTAGGTGCAATGTCTTATTCTTTTTCTTCTTCTTCACAATGATGATAGCTTTCCTGTATTTTTTATCTCAATCAGTTGGTTGAGGTCTTGCTTTATTCTCGGAGATCCCAGATTCGAATCTCGGGGAATGCATATGTATATGAGTTTGCCATGAAAATGGTTCAAATGGTCTACAAAAAAAATGATATCTTCCCTAGGTTGTAATTAGGTGCACTATCTTGTCCTCATCTTCTTCTTCACGACAATGATTAGTTTGTTGGTGAGCTAAGTTCCTTCAGTCACTCCTGTGTTTTTCTTTATGATCTTTGCAGATATCACCCCCTTTGGTTGAAATTATTCATTAATGTCTGATGTTTCTCTTAGTACATTTGTTTTGAAATTTCTCTATTTTGATAGACTAGTCTTTGGTGGGGAATGTGCATTGAATTGCTTAGTTGATTCTTATTGCAACGATCGTTCTTCTCCCACTTATTCTCCCGATTTTGGCGGATGGACCTGTGAGGGTGGTCGTGCCGAAAAAGGGACAGTTGGATGAGAACAGCTGGGTTGCCAAAAAGGCTTGCTACTGATGAAGTGGAGCACAATAATTTTGGTAGGAATGGTCTTTAGAGGAGTTTTGGATGGGTGGTTAAAGAATTACAAATGCTAAGTACTATGGAAGATCCATATCAGTTCACCTCCACAAAAGTTCAGTGGTATTTGATACTGGTAGCGTGAACTTAGGGGTTCCATCCTCAAAGCACTACTTCTCAATAAGTATACATTGAATGCCTATGTTTCTCCAATTTGAATTACAAATGATTTTATAGGACTGCCTTCTAGGTTTTCAGCTCATTTTTGTTACTCAAAATTTATTAAAAACTATTCAATATTTTAATTGCAGTCCGATTATAAATCCCGAAAATCTATAACTAGGTAAATTTTTTCTCATGCTTCATAGTTAGTTATTGTGCGAAACTTGTATGGTTTCCACTTTAATTGCGATTAAACTGATGTTATATATTCCTTTAAGATTTTTATGTCGTTTGCTTTTCCCATTCGAATTATAAGTCCAACAAATCAAGCACCTACAGGACGAAATGTTGATCTTTTGTCCCATGATCGATCACTTATTTTTGTTGTTGTTATAGTTTCTAATGTTCAGCCCATCCTGCTTTGGAGTATTGTGTAGAATATTTACCACTTTATTTATACTTGAAAAATATATATGCTGAATGTTCTCACTACAATAAAAGAATAAATTTATGCCCTAGTTTTATCGAGTTGAGAAGTATTGAGTTTGATTCTCTAGGATATATTGTCATTTCAATTTACATAATGAGAGTAAATGATTTTATTCTGTACGACTAATATTTATCTTATGCGCTAATTATGTCACCCCAAGTGGCCTAACCTGACCCACACTTGAGATTTATAAGTTTTATGGCTAACTTCAAGCTGAAGGGTTGTGAATTGTATAAAGCTTCTTACATTATAAGTAATAATCCTATAGCCACAAAGCATAGTTTGAGTAACTGCAAACTTTATAGTTGTTATGAAATTACTTCATCCTTTATTTTTAGGAATTATCACCATGACTCATTTCAGGAAGACTTCAGATTATATATTAATGAAAGTAAATCATCATTAGAATCAATAATTATCACAATTAGAAATGTATCTCTATATTTTTCTAAAAGAAAAATTTTATCTATGTTCAATACTAGTCGATAACAACTTCATTTGCTAATTGACTGTCTAAGTGCTATGAATAATTGCTAAAACTAGTTAGAAAGTTCATATTATATTATTGAATGAACTCTCTCATGGATCATGGATGAATAGATGGCCTCCACAAGCTTAAATAAGTAAAGACTAATATGACTTTTCTCTGCTTCCAAATATAATATTATTAGCCTTCCATCTAGAGTCTCACAAGCTTTAGATATAAGATCCTAATGTTTATTAAATATCTCTGATAAAATAATGTTTATGTGAAAGATATTTATATTTATTATCCAACATATAATATTTATTATCTATAGTCACACTTTATTTTATGGTCCGCATGATGAAGGCATTGGATAGTGCAGATTTGATTAGCCATTGGAATTTTGTCGGGCGGCTTATAATCCCAGAAAATGAGGATCGCAGGTATTATTATGACCCATTTCGCTTACCCGTGAGCCCGCCCAAATTGAATTTTTTATATGAGAAGTCGTAGTGCGGCGTCATCTCATCTTAGCCTGTCATTTCTATAATATGCCGTTTAGAAAAGCAAAAAATAAAATAAAATAAATGTTAAGGAACTAATCATAGCAACTTAAAATAAATGAATAAATAATTAGTTATTTGTCATTTTTTTAGTTTGCATACATAATTGTATAAAGATATATAATCATTTTAATTATATTATTTATTTATTTTATAAGTAATTTTAATCACAAATATAATATCTTATAATTAGACCCAAAACACGTAATTATTAGGCTTAGGCTGAGATGAACTTTATTTTAATTATATTATATGTAAATTACATTCATTTTTATAATATAAAAAAATACAAAGATTTTTGGATATGTACTATATATTTTTATATAATTAAAAATTATATCATATTTTATCCAAAATAAATAAAATAATTTAAAGACTTATCATAAACAAAAAACATAATACAAACATCGTGATCTATTTTCTTTTAAATAATTAATAAATTTTATTATAAAATTAAAGCTAAATTAATTAATTTTAAATTTATGATCTTAAGAGCCTTTAACTAAAATGAGAGTTGCTTGGATTATGTAGATTATTATTATTTTAGATATTTAAGTAAATTTAATTATAAATTCATATATATAATCCATATGAAAAAAAATTAAAATTTAATATTTTAATTGAAAGTTAAAGTTCTCACTTATATAGATTACTTTATAATTAAATTTGATAAAATGTATTTTTTTGATTGAAAATTTGGTCAGACTTATACCAAATTTTTGTCACATTTAGGTGGTATTTGGCAACAGATTTACTAGAGATTTAGCCATCTAAATCCCGTAAATCCTACAAAAACACCTTCTAAGGATTTAGTAAATCCTTTGTCATCAGTAAATCCGAATCAGGTAAATCCGGTTATTAAATCCGCCGATTTGGCGGATTTAACGGATTTAGAGATCGAAACCTCTTTGTGTGGGGAATGGGTTGTCCTTACTCTCTCTTCTCTCGTTAGTTCGCTCTCTCAACCGCAAGCAAAGCATGACCAAGACACGCGCAGAATGCATTCTCATTCGTTACCTTCAACCGCAAACTGAAGGCTTTCATTCTCTCCTTCAACCGCAAAGAACCGGCCCAACTCTCTCGTTCTCTCCGTTTCCTTCAAGTGCAAAGAACCAAAGGCCCTTCCTCTCGGTTTTCATTTGTCCCCATCAACGCAAAGAACCAAGAAGGAACGAAGAAGGTTTTAACTTAGATGTCTATAATCAAGTATGAATCATTTTACTTCTCATTGAAACAATGGTGGAAGCGGTATAAGCCTTCTTCCTCTTATCTCTCTCCCAGCATAGTGACATGCTCTTCATTCTTTGTTGGAGGAAATAATTGTGTAGTTAACCCTAGAAAATAGGGATATATTGTGTAGTTAACCCTAGAAAATAGGGATATATGGTAGACAGAGATGAATTGAAAACAAAGATGATTTTCAAACATAGGCTGTTATATCATTAACGGAAAAATTAGGATATCGAAAAAATTTTAATCAAACAATTTTATCTCACTAATTTTTTAAAAATTAATATCTAAATTTTATTTGATTAATTATAAATTATATTAATATTAAAATAAATTTATATTTATAGAAGCATCGATGAATAACTTTTACTACACTATTCTAATATAAATTCTTTTTTCTTAAATAAATCAGAAATTTGATTTTATATATTTCATAATATTGAAAATTAGATAAACGTACATATTGTTGAATCTCAATTTATTTATGGATGGAAGAAGAATCTTCGGAGATATCTAAAAAATAAGGTTTGGCAGAAAGATTGATAGCAAGAATACTAGAAAATAGGAAAAGTTGAGGAGAAAATGTAATTTGTATTGCTCATAAGGTCTAAAATACGAGTACATAATATTATTTTTCACTTTATCTTGTTAAGGTCACGAAGTTCCATCTTTTCCAATCATTTCTATTTGATGGTAAACTCCAAAATCTAAATAGGTTTTGATTATTATCTTTATCTTACGTTCTAAAATAAGGACTAGCAAGAAAGGCTTATCTGATCCAGATTAGATCTAAATAATATAATATTTATTTATATTTTATAATGATCATGATATCTTTATTAAATGATAAATTTTAATTTTAATATTATATTCTTTTTTTATTTATATTCTTATTCTTTAAAAAAATATTATTTAATTATAACAGATTTAAATCCTCAAATAACTTACCAAACATCTTTTCCGGTTTAGATTTAATAAATCAATTCAAACATTTTTTCGATTTAACATCTATCGGATTTAGTAAATCCTACTTGAAATAAATCCAATCTGTTGCCAAACACCCCCTTAGTCTATCTTCTTACATTTTTTGGTAGTTGAAAGGTCCAGCAATCTATCCCAGTTATTTTGCTTTGTTAGAAAATTAAATTTTGTGTTTTTTATGTAAGAGTGGATCTAAACAAGGCAACATTTTACTTATTTGCTAAAAATAATCCACAGATGTACTAATCTTGGAGTGTAACATTAGCAAATTTTATTTTGGTGGTATATATATTTTATCGTACCTGAGTGAATAAACCATCCGTAAGAGGGGGAAGAGGGGATCTTAATAAATTTAACCTATTGCCAACTTCTGAGATCTGTTGTTCTACAAGAAGCATAAGGAAAAGGGAGAAATGTGCGTTGTTCTTGCTTTTTTTTGTTCTGAAAAAATATCATTCCCCTTCTTTTATTTTGGGAAAGATATAATCTGAAGCTTTCCTGATAATATTGAAGAGACCTTAACATGCTTGAATTGAATTAAAATTGTCCAAAACATAATGTCGATTCCAGTTACGTATTGCTATTTTTTGTTTTTTTAAAAGGTTAGACATGTTTACCTTAGTAAACCTAACAAAAGATATATTGGGTTCGCTCATACATTAAGCATATGTCTTATTATACTGATAGCATAACAATATGACATAATTAGTGTAGGATTTTTATCACATGATTCAATATTCTTACTAAAATTTTATGTGTCTCAATAAGTCATTTGCAGATCATAGCTTTGATGTTATTAGGGAATTTTTTTTTTGTCAAGAATGTTTCTCAATATATTAGTTTAGACATATTTCTCAAGATATTATTTCTTACACAAAATTTTTGACTTTAGAATATATTCAAAATGTCTTCGCAACATTTAGAAGTAAACTCAGAAAGTTCGGTTGCTCTGAAAAAAATTAAAAAATGCAACTCAAAAAAATGAACAGTACAATGTTGCGTAAAGCCCTTAGAAACTATCATTGTTTCTATATCTGATCAGGAGTAAATAAATATTGAGTACATTTGATTTAAACAAACACACCGAAAATAAGATATTTATTGTTCGTGTGAGGCAATTTAATTTTAATCATGCTATCCTTTTAATATAATAGTTATTGTTTTATTAACACAAAAATTTCAATAATATCTGTAGATATGATGAGATTTTTAAAGGGAAAATTCAAATACCTCGGTTCGACAACTTCACACCTTAATGTAGGTGATGAATTAACAACTCAACAAGAGGACCCACGAACCATTGGTAGAGTTCCAAAATGGCCAGGACATCATAACATTTCTTTCAAAGACATACTCTGGGAACTATTTATGCAGGGTAATATCTGTAATGGTGTACTAAGGAGAGATAAATAACATGAGGTAGTTGCCACACTAAATAGGAAATTAGGAACAAAATACATAATAGTCATAGCTATGACACGGTATAAGAATATGAAAGCAGACTTTCGTATGTTATATCAATTAACTAATAGTAGTGAATGGACTTAGGATGAGACGTTGTATATGCCGATTGCACCAGATGAAATATGAGAAGAGGTGATTCAGGTAAGTTAATGCCTTACTTCCATCTGTTATCGATGATGTTCAAGCATCCGATGAAGAAAACTACATTCATAGACTTATGTTTGATAGGCAATACACTGGATGTCAATACGTACTTGATATTCTTAACGGACATCCACGACGTTCATACATTTATTTTAGATTATCGACACAAGAATTTATACAGCTTAAAGATCTTTTGGTTAGTCATGGGTTATTAACTGACATAAGGAACATGATGACGGAAAAACAATTAGGCATTTTTCTAAGAGGTGTTGCACATGCTCATAGTTATAAACAACTTTGTGAATTTTTTAACATTCATTGGAAATAGTAAGTCAATACTTTAATCAGATATTGCAAGCCATCGTTTCATTATCCGATGAGTTCATCAACCTATCGCCAGCATAAGGTGATTGTCAGTCATTTGTACAAGACAATCCCCAATTTTATCCATATTTCAGTGATGCCATAGGTGCAATCGATGGAACACATGTACTTGTTGTTGTTAATTCACGATTGCAGAATAGATATCGTAACAAAAAAGGATTCACTTCACAAAATGTTATGGATGTTGTTTCTTTCGATCGTCAATTTATTTATTTAGTTTCAGGTTGTGAAGGATCTGCAACATATATGAGAGTTTTACGTTGGTCAGTTAAAGGAGGGTTTCGTGTTTCACAAGGGAAGTATTACTTAGTTGATTTAGGTTACTCCAATACAGATAAATTTATTTCACCGGTTAGAGACTTTCGTTATCACCTAAGTGGCTATCGTGGAGGTACAACTCGTAGATATACATGGCCACATAAGTTGTTTAATTATCATTATGCATAACTACGAAATATAGTTGAGAGAACTTTTGGGATTTGGAAAGAAAGATTTCAGGTCTTGACTCACATGCGCAAATTTTCTTTGGCTATACAGGGTGACATTGTAATTGCATGTGGAGTACTACACAATTATATTGGTCATTATCATGGAGATGATTATTGTTTTAATATGTCTCAAACGTGATGAGGTGAGAGGTGAATGTAGATGATGATGACCTTGTGCATGCAACTGTTGGCGAAAGAGTTCAGGGAGATGGTTTGAGGCATATTATAGTCCTGTGATGTGGTCGGGTAAAAGAGTAGCTTTGTAAATTAAAAAAAATAATATTTGATAATATAGTTTACTAATATAATTTTTTCATATATACAAGAATTGGGACGAACTCGTCGCAACGCTTAACTTTATCAAAGGAGTTGAAAAATGAAATTGCATTATCATAATATCATTTACTAGGTCTAAATAATGTAACATTTATCTATTTTTCTAATGAACATGATATATTTGTTAAATAATGAATTTTAATTTCAATATTACATTTTTTTTCACATTCTTAAAAGAATTATTATTTAATTATAATAGACTTAAATCTTGAAATAAGTTACCAATCATCTATATGGATTTAGCAGGATTTAATAAATTTATTGCCAAATACTTTGATTTGTTTCAGATTTACTAAATCCAGATGTATTTGATTTATTAAATCCTACTTGAAATAAATCTAATCTGTTGCTAAACACCCCTTACATGTGATGGGTACTTGAGTGCTGATGTGATTGAGAGAATTTTAGGTGAGCTAGGCCCACGTTCTTTAATCATCAATTTTGTAAGTTTTTTTTTTTGAGCTAAACACAGTTAAAGAAACCTCACTATGATAATGATTAGTTAGTTAGGCACTATAAAAGACTTTATTCTCATGTTTTGGGCCCCTCTGGTGGGTTCCTTTGATAGATGTTTAATTTTGTTTTTTTTAATGACTATTAGTTTTCTTAGTTTTGGATTTAAATCCTTTCCAGTTCTCATGATAGATGAAGAGATAAAGCTACAAATATTAGACATCCAATCTATTTTGGATGGCTAGGCTTTATTCTATTTGGTTTTAACAATATCAATCATTTTGAAGGAAAAAAAAGAAAAACAATTATAGCCATAGTCTACCAAGGCTCAAAACTTTCAAACCCACAGCCCTTGCTAGCATCGCCGCATACCCGTTCTTTGCCGGTATTGCTGCAGAGTCGAACTGTCTGGCATCCTAATTCCTGTTGAATAGTGAAGTATTTGGCATGATATACTTTTCATTAATTTTTTTTCATCCATAAGCAACTTCTTAACATTATGACTTAAGTTTGCAATAATTGATTAGCATGGATTTGAAAAGATTTAAGTAATTTTCTTTAGAAGTCTTTGTTGGGTGATGTTTCATGCTTTAGATTCTCTTTAAATAATTTTAATATGTATTACATCAACCAGTTCAATCTCCGGTTCAACTCCTATCAAATCATCAAATCTTAAATCTCTCTTTTTTTCATTTTTATGCCCGATCTAGTTTTCACAACCTTGCCTAATATAATTAACCTATCTCCTCTGACTCCTCCTAACCTCCAGAAATCTATAAAAAAAATAAATATAAAAATTATAAATATCTTGCTCAATTTACATTCTAGCAAATTTAATTGTAAACTTGAATTCAAGACCTCTTACTTGAAAGTATATGCTCTCAACCGCTAAGTTAAGATGCCTTACACAATTAATTCTTATTTTTAGCCCAACATTTATAGAACTAAACATTCAATCAAGCTTTTGGCTGCAATTTGTTTTAAGGTTTTAAATGTCATTGATGTAAAAGTCATTGAAGTTTTTGTTAATATTAAGAAACTAATGTGGCCAAAAAAATGCCTTATAAGAGGATGTTTTTTATCTTGTGTATTCTACTTGTCGTTTAACTTCACGCAATTGCAGTCTCTCTTTTCCCACAGTCTCCCTCACTCTGACACCTAAAGCCGACGCCACTAATTCTGCTGTCGATGTCGGGACACATTCCTGCTAATCTCGACACCTCCAACATTTGATTGTCGGAAACCAATGCATATCCTACTAATTTTATTTCAATATATTCAGAATCAATTCAATTAAAATATTAAAAAAAGTGATCCAAATTATCAATAAATGAATTTAAAAAATAATGCTTCCTATCAAATGTAAGAAATATAATGTTGATCTTTAAGAAACTTGAGATGTGTTTATGTAGAGTCATAATTTACTAAATCATGATTAAATTACATCATTTATTATTTTTATTGAGCAAAATAATATATTTCACATTTAATTTGCCTAATAATGCAACCATAGACTTTAATATTATTTTGACCACACAAAAAAATTTCCAAGTTTTAGATCAAATATCACTGAATACATGAAAATTTTCTTTAGGTACAAACTAGAAAATACAAAAAATTAAAATAAAAAATAACAATGATTGAAAAAAAAAATCAAATAATGCAAAAGTAGCAAGCAATTGAATTTTAAAACATGTGATAGATTAAAGAAAAACATTCTAGTAGAGAAAACTTTTCTTATTTTTGTACTTCCTTGTAATGCAAGGCAGAGCCCAATATCATTTTCTTACTCATAATAAATTCTTAGATCATTTATTAATTAAATATTTTTGACAAGTATAAACAAGTATACTTAATCACAAAGACAAATAAATGGTGTGTGTGACTTAAATCTATTATATAAAAAAGACAACATATTTATTGTTAAGCATTTGAAGCTAAAAGCACACAAAAGTGATAAACAGATCAATCTTAGAGTGCGTTTGGCATGATGGTGGCAGCGTGGTGTCTGCTATTTGGTGAATTGCATTCTACCTACGTTTTAAAGAATTTGCGGTAAGAAAACTGCCTTTCCAACCTGACCTAACTCTTTGGGTGATGGCCATAAAGTTGTGATTTGACTTTTTGAAAATAAAAAAAAAATTGTAGGCCTCGTTGCAGCTTCTTAAACAACACATTTTTCTATAACATCTCCATCATTGCTTTTTCAGATAGCTGCAGTTGTCCCAAATAGACTCTTAATCTTAAACAAAAAGTAACTTCTTATACAAGTTAGTGGGGTTTAGATGAAATTATAATGCCAATGACCAAAAAGGTGACTTAGGTACTAGTGTTCTTTGTTGGATTATTTGGGATCTCATATGCAAATATTTTTTCTAACATGTTAGTAAGATGGAGATGTCGGAAGTTACAATTGAATTTGACAGAGTGAATGATTTTATATTTAGTGATCTTGGCCAATGATGTGAAAGTTTTAAATATGCATCATAACTTATCCAAGGATTCTAAGATCACATTTCCACTAGTTAAAGAGAGAGAAAAGGGACGAAAAAAGGATTAAACAAGATAGAAGAAAGTGATTAGCGTATACATAGAGTCAACAAAAATATTTGCATTATTAGTATTGCTAACAAAGAACCTCATAATGCAAAATGTTATAAAAAACTACAAGTCAAGCTAGGGAGTGTCAAATAGCATTATATAACCTCTTAAGACTGTGAACTAACATAGCAATCAATGATCTCTTAATTTTTAAATTCTATAGCTATTGCCGATCATATAGCTGCCGCCAACGATCGATAGAAAACAATTGAACTGCTAAAGTCACTATGTTGTCGTGCAAGAATCTATGGTTAGGGCTTTAAAGGGGAGGAAGTAGAAAATAATATTCATAGCTCTGGTTTGGTCACCTTCAGCTGTTAGATTCAGGCAATATTTGCACGTAGTCTGGAAAATTAGATTTACCACTGCCACTGCCCTTAACTCCAATTATATGTATTTAGATATTATTTAGCAATAAGAGAGTGCATCATATTTGAAATATTTTGAATAAAAAGTGATCTCACATTTTTCACTTTATTTAATATAAAAAGAAACATATTTTAAAATTATCATAAAAAAAAAATTTAACTCATCACCCAAATTTATTTAATATCTAACATAATTTATACATCATATAATCTTCTAATTCTTATATTCTCTTCTTTGATATAAACAATTAATTTATATATTTTAATATTATGTGATTAAAAAATTAACTATTTAATGGAATTTTAATTGTATTATAGGATAGTCAAATACTTTTAATTACTATATTTCACTCATGCATAAGTTGTAAAGTTATAGACCTCATACACAACTCAGGGAAATAACAATAAATGGAAATATACATTTTTACCATCCAATACCATTATTAACAAGAGTACATTTTTCTTGATCAAGCAATTCTTAATTCTTTAAAATACTAAAAAAGTAAATTCATATATTATTATTTTTAACTTCACTTATGTCTAAAGGAATAAGTACTTATTTATCTTACGTCTAAAATAAAAGATCTCTTCTTAATTTATCTGTTAATTACACATTAATTTTGTTCATTTGTATTGTTAAAATTATTCCAAATTTTAAGCAGTAAGAACATAAAACTGCTAATATCAGGCATATATATATATATAACAAGAAATGCAAAATAGAGAAAACGATACATTAAAATGGAGGAGAAAATATATTCAAACATGGTTATTTGCTTTTATTCCCCAACACTACTAAGATGACTTATTTATAACATACAAAGAGATAATAATAGACCTATCAAGAGCCTAATGGAAACATAATACTTAATTTTGTAGAATTAATCAGATATAATTCAATAATCAATTTGATTCTAAATTATAACACAATGACCATGGTTGGAAAAAGACCTAAATTTGGCATATTTGAATACTAAAATAAGGTCTTTGAGAAATTATTGTTCAATTATTGTAAATACATAATTTTACTAATAAGTCTCCTAATCCATTAATGAGAATAAATAATTTACATATGAGTAAAAATAAGCATTCAAAATCATTAAATTTGGTAACATTAGAAAGAATATTTGGGTTAGTAAATCAATTGGAGGATATAAATATTAAATAGATTAAACTATTAAATATTATCCATTTAAACATATTACATGTTGTATAACACATTTGATGCTTTCCAAATAAAATATAGAATATGATGAATATAACAAATATATATATATATATATATAGCACTAATAACCTAGGGAAATTCATTCAAAAAAAAAAAAAATAAATACACTTCACCATTTGATGTGAGTTTATTTTTTTCTCTCTAATATATATATATATATATATATATATATATATATATATATATATATATATATATATATATATATATATATATATATATATATATATATATATATATATATATAAGAAGGGCTTCTCGATCTTCTATACCAATGTCTTGTTTCCCTTTATCTTGAGGTGCTGCCCTAGGAGGTAGAATCTTGCCACTACGAAGGTTGACTTTGGCGATCTCTTGTGGTAGGGTAATGGAAGGTTCTACCTGTATATCAGGCTCACCTACAACTTCTCCTATGAGACTCTCAGAATCAGATGATTCCAAATCTATCTCAAGAGGTGAACCCATAATATTTAGAGTAAGAAAGTCCAACTATGAATCAAAAAGAGGAAGATCAAAATTGTTATAGTTATTTTTGACTTGAAGAGTTATCATTAGGAATAGAAGAAGATAACCCATCAGAAGTGACACAGATGTAATTCAAACTAGCTCTATTCTTCAATTTCTTGGAATTGTTTGGAGGTACAAAGTAGAAATCAAGTAAAGTGAGTGGGGTAAGGGATTTGATGCCTTTATCCGCTGATACGAGAGTTCTACTAGTAGTAGAAGAAGAGCTAGTCGAAGTGGAATAAGTCATCGGTGTGGAAGCTATAACTGTAAGCTGGAGGTTGGACTCGATCAATGGCTGCGTTAATAGGCTATCTTGGGCTGACACATGCTGCTGTTGCTGCTGCTACTGAGCTCCCCCTTTCCTCAAGTTGGCACTGGCAACTTGCAAACCTTCCTTGATGTTGGAGGTTTGAGTTGACTTAGACACCTGCAAGGAAGACTTCTTGATCTTCTGGATGACCTTCTTAAAGGTTTTGGATAAAGAAATATCCCAACCTTCTTTAGTTTTGGAAGGATCACATGATTTCCCAAGGATTACCCTGATGGAACTGGATGGTTGTTCCACAAGGTATTCCTTTGGGATAACTACAACACTGATCTTGAAGCTATGTTCAAGCTAGTCTTTGAATATGAAACAATCCTCCAAAATGTGGCCTAGAATACGGTGGTAGGGACAAAAGTTTGGATCATGAATTTTGCCTACTTCCTCCGGTCTCCTAGGCTCGGGTAGCTGAAAATCAGGCTTCTTTAAGAGATTCTTAAAGATCTTCCTGATTACCTCTCTCTTAAATGAATAAGGTTTGTTAAGCTTATCTAAAAAAATATGTGGACCATAGCTACCTGGCGGTGGGTATGAGTCCCGTTGTTGGTGGTGGTATGGCTGAGGAGGCAGTGGTGTTGACTGTGGAGGCTACTATAGAGGCCGGTAGGGCTGCCTCGATGGTGTCAAAGGAGGTGGAGGCTGCTAAGGTCATGGTCTCTCAGACTGATCTCTAGCTGGCTACTTCCTCTTATCTACCACTGTCACTGATCTTGATTTCTTCTCATAGACCTTTTGCGGCTTTCCTTTAGGAAACTGGTTATGAAAAGATAACTGTTTAGCCTCTCTATGTAGATTAGCTGCCTTGTTGATTAGCTTCTTAAATGTTTTGATAGTGAATCCCTTAAGCATGAAGGTGATCGAGCCATGGATATTCTTTAAAAGAATTTCAATTGTATACTGCTCAGACAACTGTGGCTCACATTTCATACTGTTACACCATTGGGAGAATATAATCAACAAGAGACTCACCTGGGTGTTGTTGTACTACAATGAGATCACCTACAGTAACCCTTAATTGAGCTCCAATAAACCTGTTGATAAAGAGTTGCTCCAACTCAACAAATATCTTTACTAAACTGTTGGACAGTTCAGCATACTAATCAAAAGTAATCCCTACTAGGCTACTAACGAAGAGGTGGAAAAGCAAATCATTGCTGCCACCAGCATTGAAACAACTGGCCGTGAAGTGTGCTATGTACTACCTTGGGTTTTCACTGCCACCAAAAATTTTGAAGGAAGGTGGCACGAAACCCTTGGGATATTGGATTGAATCAAATTCCTCTGGGTAGGGTCTACCCTTTAGAACCGATGATCCTCACCGGGCTTGAGCCAACGCTTCCTTCACTTGCTGCTCAATCATGGGTTTTATGTCTTTTCCTTATATGGAGGTACTTTCCACTACCTTCCTATACACGCTAATGTTGCCTTGCTCAACGAGATGTAAAGTCTTGACTGGGTCCAAGACATGCACTAACTCAGGCTAACTAATGATGACTGTAGTGGGATGAACTGCTGAGGCTTATTTTTGAAGTATTGAAACTGCTGCTAATAAGTCCTCTAACTATCGTGCCATCCTATCTATCTGCTCATCCTTCTGCCTTAACTGATGTCAAAGGTGTTGGGCTGATTGGGTGGTTTCTTCTTGATTAACCTCATCACCTTTCATGGCCTGCTGCTCCCTGAGAAGAGGTCCTCTAGTGTCTACCATGTAGACTCCAACTGAGTCTCCCAACAAGTCATCTTCGTTGGGATCGAAGTTGACTTTCTTTTCATCTGACCAATCATACACCAAGATTTCCTTCTTTTCCATGAAATAATGTGCCACTATCTCATCTAAAGAATGATCAATTTGAGCATGTACAAATAATCTAGGCTGACCGGTGTGATCACTATCGTGCACTAAGAGGCACCGGACCTCGCCTGCCACTGGAGAGTCAATCCTATGTGGACTATACTTACTAGATGCAAAACACTCCTGACTTCCACTAGCTATGAGAGGGGTGACATCTCTAGGAGTTTCCACCATCCTTGGTGCAGCTAGACTATCATCTGCCACCTCCGAAATAATTGTCACCATCTCCACATCCTGCTGTACTGGCAGAGTTGGTGAAAGGATGACCACAATGCTTCAGGGTCGCCACTCCTTCTACACCACCACTAGACCAGAAGGTCGAGTAGGAGATCTAGGCCTTGTCATAATAGGCGGTGTAGATGGGGTAGGATCCCTCGGTCGTAGCCGGATCACCAACAGGGTGTGCTTCTACCAGGATATGGCCTTTGATGGAATTAGAGATGCTATGACCTGGACTGGTGATGGAGGACGTGATGAGCTGGGTGGAGACACCGACTCTATGCACAAGAGGTCCTCCTATGATGACTGGTCCTAGTAAGTATGATGCTCTTAGTATGGTTGGCACAGGTAGCACACCAAGCTGGAAAATCAACAAGTGCGAAGCTGCCAAGTGGCGACAGAACCTCCGTCTCTCCCTATTGGTAATGTGAGCTGTATGGGCCTCTCTGGCCCTCTCCTGGCAGATATGTTTCCCCACACTATGGGGGATGATGGATCTGAGATCAAATTGAGCTCCGGACTCTGAACATCTATAAGCTCTACCTATATGGCACAAGACTAACCGAGGTCGGGTGTACCGACCTCGCTATATAGTAGCTAGCTCACCACTGGTGGAGGTGATGTGTGAATCCTCCTAACATCCTCTCTATCTAACCTAGAGAGAGAGGATGAAACTAGTCTGCTGTAACTAGTGGGAAGTAATAACAGGAAACTCCTCAATAGCTGAACTGGCGGCTGCCTCTATCTCCCTGATAATCCTGGTGTGGTACCGCTTGATCATGCAGTTTTTGTTCCTACGCTGTGTCCTGGTAGGATGGGGGGAGTGAGAGCTAGACATGTACTCAAAAGTAGGGGAGGTAATCCCAGAGATCAAGGGAGCCTTACCCATAGTGGGTATAGATGAGAGGGTGCTAGCCCTCACTAGGCGACGAGACCATGGGGCACACTGAAATTGGGGTTGGCACTACTAGTACTACTACTGTTGAAGCCTGTGGGACTGCCACTGCTTTCCTCTTCATGTCAGAATCAGATGGTAGATCAATTCGGATGATGCTTACGCGGCCATGGTCCTACTATCGTGAGAAGAGTGCCCTAACATGTAATCCTCGCTCCCTCAAATCCCCTACCAAAGTGGATAAGGTGTGTATGATCCAATCAGGGGAAGTTGGCTTGGTCCAAAGCCAAATCCATACCATGAGGGAAGATGAAAACACATTTTGTGAACCGCCATCTCAAAATAACTATAAAGACTAAAAAATTGAACTACCATTGTATCAGACCATCGTGAGAATCGCAATAGGAAATGAGCTTAGATCAGATTTCTATTGATTTTTTAAATTTGAATTGAAAATTTGAACCCACATCCAACAATTTGGAAGTGTTAAGTGGGGTTCAAAGGGATTTGAGAAGATTTAGAAATTTGATTGAAAGAGGAATTTTGAATATGAAGCCAACTTCAACAAATTTAGGTATGTTGAAATATGGATTCAAATATTTTGAAAAGGATGCTTCCATAGGTTCATGTTTGTTTGAATTTAGATTTTCTTTTGATTTGAGGACCCTTTCCTTTAACAAATTTGGGTATGTTAAAGTAAGGGTCAATTTTTTTGTTTTGATTGATTATTTTGGAATTTTCTTACTTAGTAAATCTGGGTATGCTAAATGAAGTGTTTTTGAAAATGTTTGATTCTTTTAGTAAATTGTTGTTTGATTTTGGAAAATTGGAGTTTCCACTTAGCAAATTTAGGTATGCTAAGTGAAGAACCCAAGTATGTTTTGTTTGATTTTTTGAAAATAAGATTCTTAGCAAATTTAAGTATGCTAAGAAAATCCTAAGTGTTTCATTTATTTGTTTTGATTTTTGAAAGAGTAGGATCCTTAGCAAATTTAGGTATGCTAAAAAAAATCCTAATGTAGTTCAATTTTATTTTGATTTAACTAAAAGTGGAGACTTTACTTTAACAAATATGGTATGCTAAGAATGAAGTCCCACTTAGTTTTGTGAAATGGAAATTTCACTTAGCAAATTTGAGTATGCTAAATGAAATTCCAAAAGATGTGTTCAAAATTCTTGGTTGTGTTTTGGTTTTGAAAATGGAAACTTCTTCTTAGAAAAATTGGTATGCTAAGGAATAAAGATCCAAAGGTGCTTGAAAGTTTTTGATTTTGGCTTTAGAGACTTCACTTAGCAAATTTGGGTATGCTAAATGAGGTTAAAAAGTGTTTTGAATTTTTGATTTAGTTTTGGTTTTGAAAATGGAAATTTTTCCTTAGCAAATGCTAAGGAAAAAGGTGCTTGAAAAATTTTGGTTTTGAATTTGGGGACTTCATTTAGCAAATTTGAGTATGCTAAATGAAGTTCCAAATGTGTTTGAAAATTTTTGATTTTGGATTTTGGAAACTTTACTTAGCAAATTTGATTATGCTAAATGAGGTACAAAAATATGCTTGATTTTTTTTTTTTTTTTTTTGGATTTTGGATTTGCAGACTTTACTTAGCAAATTTGAGTATGCTAGATGAAGTTCCAAATGTGTTTGAAAAATTTTTGATTTTGGAATTTGGAGACTTCAGTTAGCAAACTTGAATATGCTAAATGAGGTTCCAAATATGTTTGAATTTTGAAAATATGATTATTAAGTTTTAATTTTTGAAAAGATGATTTCCATTCAATAAATTTGGGTATGTAGAAAAGGAAGTCAATCTTATTTTTGAAATGTGAAAAATTTATTTTATGTGTGATTATTGCTTTTGAAAGAGGGAATTCTAACTTAATCATATGTGGGATACATTTAAGTAGGATTTTCAAATGATGTTATTTTTATTTAGGAATGAAATCTTCATTCAATAAATTTAGGTATATTAAACGAAGATGTTCATATGTGCTTTTGAAAAAAAAATTAATTTTATTGGAAAATGAAACACTCATTCAATAGGTGTGAGTGTATTGAATGGGAAGGTTAATATGTGCTTTTTGAAAGTTTTATTTTTGATTTTTGGAAAGATGATTGTTCACTTTATTTTAAAAATGAAATCTTCATCAAAATGAATTGAAGATGTTCATTTGTGCTTTTGGAAAAGATTATTAATCTTATTTTTGAAAATTCCTACATATAACAATTATGAGAATTGTTAAATGAGGGTGATAAAATTTTTGTGAAAAATATTATATTAAGTGCATTTTTGAAAGGGTGCTTTTTGAAAAGCAAGGTTCTTATAGAAAATTTATTTTATTTTTATTATTCCAGAATGAACCTTTCCTTACCATAAAAATGATAAAGAAGAAGTCTTTAAATATTTTCTTTAGATATTTTTATTTTTACCCATTGGAGAACCCAACGGGGGTTTTAAGACCAACACGGAGTGAGGTCCTAAAACCTAAGGATGTTGGCTAACTTAACTTAAGAATGAAATAAGCTAAGTGCCAACGGAAAGAAAAATAGTCTCAAATTCATACCAAAGTACAAACCCACTATCTATACTCAAAGATAAAGACCATTTACCAAAGATGGAGAGAGGAATCATCCCCAACGGAGTCGCCAAAAAAATGTGTAAAAAAAATTTCTATATATCGCCTTCCATCTATGGAGAAAGAGGCAAGAATATAAAAATTCATCTTTTTGGATGCAACACTGATCCACAAATGTGCTTATTTAGGTGATCGGGTATGTTATCAAGGAATATTGTACTATCTGGAGGCAAATCACTACCCTTTAATGGACCTAATCACATGAATAAGGACTTCAAAGGACAATGGGTCTACATATACACTAAAGATTCTTTCCCTACTTTATATGAAAAAGTAAAGCAGGGTTTATTTTAAACCAGGTTTGTTAAGTTCCCTCAGGGGCAAGCCCCCATAGTTAATTACATCTTAAGGGACGGGATCCCTTAGAAATACTCTCGATTAAGGTAAATGATCGTTGTCTTCAAAGATTTCAATAGGAAAGGACTATCAATCGATTGGTTCATTTTTGAAGATCAAATAGGATTGATTAAAGAGAGGGAGTTATTATTGAAGTCAAAAGAAAGATAAGTAGGAGAACCGATGGTAAGAAACCTAGTGAGCATCTCAAACTATCTATGGTTGGGATTTACATTTTGAAATTGATTTAATTTGTTTGAGTTATATTTTTCATTAGAAATTTAGGACTTATGATTCCATAAAATAAGATTATGGAAATTCCTAAGATGTGAGGAATTATTCTTACGACCCATGAAAGGGAGAAGTAACCTCAGAACCTAAATTTAGGGAGCTTTGGCGAGGGCCAAAAGTATAACCTAAATCTAAGATGAAAATGGGTAATTAGTTTGCCTCCACAAGAGAGAAAAAACAACCCAACTGCTTGGACTTACAATCGCCTAGGGGTGGCTGCCAACTAACTCCTCATATAGTTTTAAATTCATGTAGGCAAGTCATATGCTTATGCAAGATAGTTAGTTATTTATTTAGAAAGAGACTAAGTCCTTAAACTCCCTAAAGAGACTAGATCATGTAAGGACATGCTTCAAATGACCTAAATCTAATGCAATGTAGATTTCATTTTATTTTCATTTTTGGACAATTATTTTTGACTCAGGCTAATAGGATTCATATGCCTAATGCATGAGAAATAAAGTTATTGGACAAAATCAGCGAGAAGCGAGGAGCTGTTATTTTCACCATGGCTCTCAAAGGTCAAGCTAAGTTTCTCTGGCAAAGGTGAAAGCCCTCCAATCAAGAGTGAAATGAGATGCATTTGTACATGATATTATAAAAGAAATACTCATTCAGCTAAGGGGTTACTAAATTATTTATCCTAATTTTAAACCAAAGCTTTAGGTAAGGTAATGAATTCTTTGTTTTTAATTTTGAGCTATTAAGGATGGTAAAAGATTTATTTTTCCTTAAGAGCCTAATCCACATCCAAGCCATACATAAAGCAAGGAAGAAACTAGGAAAATATGCCACTTAATGCACAAGCTAAATAAATCATCAATCAATTTATAAAGCTAATAAAAAAAAAAATAAAAGGCCATTGTGGTCAGGTGCCACCGTACAAACCCAAAAAATAAATTGGGTAGCCGAGCTCTACCCTTATACAACCTGGATTACAAATAAATTAAATTACAATTAAGCAAGGAATTCATTGTTATGGGGGTCTTCAAGCTTCATTCTTCATTCTTTTTTTCTTCTTTCTTCTTCGGTTCTTTCATTTGGATGGTTGGAAGGTGGATGCTCCAAAGCTTCACATGGTGCATAAGATCTTATGACCAATGCTCATCCTAATCCCCATAACTATCATTCCAAAATCCTAATTGCAAAATTTACATGAAAAGGAAGAGTAAATCTAGCTAACACCTATAAAATAAAGGTTAGCTAAACAAATCACCAAATCTCAAGCAAGTATATTGGACTTATCACCCCACACATGGGTGACTAAGTCCACCTGACCTATTGGATTATGCTTAGGGGTATAAGCACCTGCAAGCAAAAGCATTTATATTTTTATTTATTATAGTGCCCCTTAAGCACAATCCCCTGTAGAAAATAATTATTAGACTAAGATCGCCCTACAATTTATTTTATGAGCATACATCCTAATATCCAATCTAAAACATATATCATAAAACAAAAGTAAGCATCAAACCATGCACCGCCCTAACCTAAAGCTAGAAGTGGTGCTTAGCTTAATGTGTGTGCTTTAGAGGTTTGTGTGGTATGCTTAGCTATGGCTTTAAGTTAGAATTTTCTAAGTGTGAAGCATGTTCAACTTAGAGGAAAGTTTCATTTAAGTGATTTAATTATTTTGGATTGATTTTATTTCATGTTTTGATTAGGTTCAAGTGAATCCTACAATTAATTACTAAGTTATAAAGAGAGTGAAAGAGAAGAGAGCTTCTCTTTCCTTCCCTAACCTAAGTAATTTCTAAAGTAGATTCACATTTTAGTTTTATTTAGTGAATGCTTTGATTAAGTATTTTAATTAATCCTAAGTTTAGATGAACGCTAAACAAACTCATTCATAAATAAAGACATTTTAAGATTAAATAAAATGAACTAAATTCACAAAATATACTTCACTTCATTTCTTTCTCAACATGTATAACATGCATATGAATAAATCCTAAGCATATCTATACATACAAATGAGAATATTTAACACACTCTATGATGCATGCCAAGTAATTCATTTAAGGAAATTTGGAAGTTTATGATGCATGATTTTCATTAAGTAGAAAAGGGATTTCTTATCCAATTTTCACATGCACACATGAAAGTAAGAAAGGCATAAGAGTACAACGCCATTTTTAACCGAGGTGTAAGGTACAATACATTCTTAGGGCTACTTAAATCATCACAATCTCTTTGTCTATATATTAATATACCACTTTCCTTAAATAAAAACATGTGTACAAAAGAAATGAATGAAAAAGAAAGAATGCAAATACTTGTATTAGTTGATCCCTTTTTGTTTATGCAATTTATATGTGCAAGCATAAGTATCCCTATTAAGTGATAGCATAGGGATGAATAGGATATGACATTAGGAAAGTGTTAGGTTCTTTTCAAATGAACCACACATCTTACCAAATTCTATTCAAAATTATACTAAAAGAAAAGAGGAGGAGAACCTACACTAAGCACATCATTATATCTTACTCACATGCAAGATTATAACTAAAAATTAAGTAGCATACTTTCAGTTTTGATAATTGATTCATATATTTTGAAACTAATTTGAATTTAATAGTGATAATAGCCACTCATATTCTTTCTTTAGCCAACTCATGCAAATTTGACATAAAGTAAACAATTTCATTTTGAACTTGATTTTGAAAAATATGGATGCATTAAACCATATGACATACACATTTAATATGTTGGGGAAAGAACTAGTGAAAGCATGTAAACACATTCACTTTAATTAAATCCTAAAGTCAATCTTATGAAATAAGAAAGCTTAAAATAAATCAAAGTTTATTCAATATGATTTTTGTTTGATCTTGAGTTTGATTTAATTTTAAAAAATGTGATTTGAGTTTGCTGTTCTTAATCCATTCCCACATTTGTTTGATATTTTGTTTAATTTATATATGATTAGATTCATTTTAGATCTTTAGTTGGTTAAGGTATGGATTAAACAAGTTAATTAACCCTTACACAACACCTTAGCATAATTAACTAAGTAATTATGAGCCAATGAGATGACATATAAACTCATAAGGAATTTAAACTTGCAATGCACCTAGGAAGAAATGGGGCTAATGTAATTTGGCTCATGATTAATGGTTAATTAAGCTAAGGGGTTTAACTTAAGTAATTTGAAAACACCCCTCACACATATGAGTTGGGTTTTGATTTCCTTAAAATTGAACTTAGGCTCTTGAATACCAAAGTATCTACCCAAAGTATATTAATTAAGTTCTGGATGGTTTTAAAATTTTTAGAAATTAATTAAGAGAATGATTAATGAATTAACCCTTAATTAAGAGAGGATTATGGAAAGAAAATGGAGTTTAGGGAATAGCTTAGGGGATATATCCCAAAAATTATTCCCTAAGTCTCCTATTCATTGAATCTAACCTTAATGAACTCCAATGAGGGATTAAAACACTAATCCAACCCTTAATTATCCTTAATTACATAAGGAGGGTAATTAGAAAATACATTTACAATTCTCCCAATTAAGCTTTCAATAAATACCAAGAAAATTAGGGGAGATATAAGTCATCCCCCAAAACATACCCAAGAAGTTTGGGATTAATCAAAAAATTAATTAAGGGATAATTAAGAAAATAAAATTTTTATTAAAACCTAAAATCAGAGAAAAATATAATTCAAAATTTATTAAAAATATTTTTAGAATATTCTAGTTTAATTATCTTTCCAAAGAATTTAACCTCATATTATTTTTATTTTTATTTAAGGAGATATGAATTTTTTAAGCTTAGGGGATTAATTAAAATTAATTTAAACTCTAACTAATCCCCTTAGCTCATAGCACGACACACGGCGGCGGCGGTCAGTGTGCTTTACACGCATCATGCCATGAGCCATCCACTTAAACATCACATCAAGGCGGCGTATGGATATGGTTTGATCCTACCATTTGATTAAGGATCAAACGGCCAGGGATCACCCCGTGGTTTTAAAAGGGTAAATCAATTTATAAAATGTGCACTTAATCTTGGCCATCCATCCAAAACATGCTGATGGATGGCCAGGATTCTCTGAGTTGTTCCCTGAGGATCAATGGAGCTCGTCCATGATCTAAGGGAAGATTTGAGCTCGATTGAGCTTGGATTGGAATAAAACTTTACCCACACCATCTTAAGCTAATGGCAAGCCTATCCAACAGTGAAATTCTCATGCCATAAACATTTCTTTCACAAAGGACCAACACCTCCTAAGCTTAGTGGTTGAAAAATTCCATACCTCGCCTGAGGTCATCACCGATGCTCAAGCTCGATGAGGTAGCTTCGTCTAGTGGAATTGAAGACCTATTGAAGGTTTCAAGCCTTGGGGTTGAGTAGATCTCTCTATGGACCAACACCTCCTTCTCTTGCTTGCGGCTTTGATCATATTCAACTCCTCCTTACTTTGGGAACTTGAGGGAGAGCTTGGGTGCACTTGACTTGATGAGGGAGTGTGCAAAGGGAAGTGGATTAGTGTGGAAGAAGTTGGGAAATGAGAGGAGCTCCCCTATTTTCTAAGAAAGAAAATTGAGAAAAATGCAAGATTTAAATCCCACTTAGGAAGCTTAGGAATGCTCTCTGATGGCTCCTAACACTCACTAGTGCTCAATCGACAATGACGGTGTTCAATTCAAATGGAATTAGAGGGAGTATATCTCCCTCTATGGCAATCGGACGATCGAAGCTTGGGTTACCATTTTGATCCAATTGATCATATGGAAAGGGTTATTTGGGCTGTTTGAAGTTGGCACACGGTCGGTTTCAGCTCTTTAGTGGATTGGTAATCTCCCATGTGCTTCAAATTGAGTGGAGGGAGGTTTTCAAATTAGCCAATTTGAGCTAGGGGGTTAGTTTTGGCCTTGGGTCCATTTGGGATAACCCAAACCCATTAGGTTAGGTGCACCACTCTCCATTGGGTTAACTTGACCTATTTGGAAGGTATCAAGTTGATATGAAGAGAGCTTGACCAAATTACCCATGGATTAGACCAAAATTTGTTCTATGGACTAGGGTAGAATGGTCATTTGGATAATTTTTGAATTTGAATATGTTTGGTATGTGGAGAAAATGGGTTTGGCCAAGTTTCATTGGATTTGGAGTTCATTTGATATGGTTTGGCTCATGTTGACTAAGTTGGGTCAAAATGGGTCAACTTGGGTCAAGTTGACCAATTGGTTAAATTGGGTCAAACCAAGGGTTGGGTCAAGTTCATATGACCATTTGAAATATTTTGGTGGCTTTGATTTGATTCAATTTGGTCTAGTTTTGAATTTGGCTCATATGACTTCATTTAGGTCAAATGATTCAAGTTGACCAATTTGACTCATTTGACCTATTTGAGCTAGGTCATGGGTAGGTTTAGGTTTGATTAGTCATATGGAGTGGACTGGTATCTTTGTTTCCAATTAATTTTGGTTAAGTTTGAATTTGGCTCAACATGACCCCTTTAGGTCAAGTTGGGTTCAAAGTCAATTGGGCTAGGTCTAGTTGGCTAATTGAGGCTTTGGTAAAGTTCAATAAGTGATTTGGAATGAACTTGACCCATTAGTTTCAATCAATTTGGCTTAGATCAAGTTTTGACACATTTTGACCCTTTAGGTCAAGTTGGGTCAACTTGGGTCAAGTGGCCAATTGGTTAGGCTCAAATGTTGACTTGGTCAAGTTCAAACATAGGTCATGAATAAACTTAGAGCATTGGTTTCAATCAATTTGGCCTATGGTGGAATTTGACTATGTTAGGTTTCATTTTGGCTAAGTGTTGACTTGTTCAACCCTTAGGTTTGACTTAGTTTAACCCAATTTGGGTGATTGATCATCCCATGATGATGGTTGATCATGACGAGAGGCATTGGTGAGATTGATTCAATCCAATTTGGTTATGATTAGAATTTGGCTCATAAGGGTACTTTAGGTCACTTTGGGTCAAGTGAGCCTAAGTGGGTCAAATGGCTTGGTCAAAGCTTGATTTGAGTTTGATTGAACTTGTTGTATATAGACTTATGATTGAAATATGAATCCATTTGCAAGTAGTTTGAAGTCAAATGGGTTTTGATTCATTTGACAATTTCATATTCAAAGGAAGAATAAGAATTGATTTGGGGTTTGATTTTAACTTGGATTTTGATTTAGTGAAGTTTGTATTTATATTTGGGTTCATGATTGTAGGGTTGATTGAATCATCAAGGAAAATCAAGAGTTTGACTTGATTTGAAATTGATTTGGCTAAGTTCAAGATTTTGACTTGAAAGGCTTAGGTTGGATTTTTAGTGGATTTGAGTTTGATTTTTGGAATTGGTTTTGATTGTTTTAATTTATATTTTATTTATATATGTGGATATAAATGAGAATATAAATGGATCATGAGAAAATTTCAAGGATTTGAAGTGATTTGATCATGATCTAGGCTAAGTTTATTAAAAGGTATTTAAAGGACTTAGGAAATTTTTAGAGTTTGGAGCTTGAATTTTTGAATTTGATTTGATTGATTTATATTATATTTCATTTATATATGTGAATATAACTGAGATAATAAATTATTTATAAGAAAATCTCATGAGTTTGAATTGATTTGATCATGATTTATGCTAAGTCCATTAAAAGGAATTTAAAGGACTTAGGAATTGATTTTGAATTTTGAGTTGGGATTGGGTTGAATTTATATTTCAGTTATATATATTACTATAAATGAGAATATAAATGAATTATGACAAAATCTCAAGGATTTGATTTGGTTTGATCATGATTTAGGCTAAGTCCTTAAGAGAAGATTAAGGACTTAAGAAAGATTTGGACTTAGGAATTTCATTCATGGGTTTCAATCATGGATTTCAATCACATGGAGTTGATTTGAGTTTGGAGAAAATTAAATAAGATTGATTTGGAGTTTGACTTGAAGGAGGGAAGTGAGGAATGGTTCAAGCTAAGGGTAGGTAAATTTTCCTAACACCCTAATGCTTGACCTATTCCCATGACTAACTCTTCTAAGTCTCTAGGATAGGTTGAGTGTCCACCTAATCACTAGATGTGTCTTAAGACTAAGGAACTCTTAAAGTCTAAGAGAAGTCTTATGATTAAGATGGAGGGGTTGAGAGCTCATTCTAAAAATGAGGTCAACAATCCCTATGAGGATTTCCTCCACGAGTGGATCTAGGTGGGTTATAAGAAGAGGAGACAAGTGCTCGACCTCTAGTAGAATTGAAAAATCATCCTAATTCACAACCCCAATCACGAATGGCATTCAAAACAATTGAAGCTTCAACTGGATTGTAGATTGATAGTTCTCGCATCATTTCATTAGCAATGTTTAATTCCTCACGAAAATAGTGAATAGAAATCATCTAAACTTATAGGTTATAAATTGGTCCAAATTATTATTTTGAATGCTTGGTAGGTAGTTGGTAAGTCATTCAATGTATATAAAATAATATCTTACGGATCAAACATAGAGCTAGCGTTATTGTATCAACTTTAGTTTTTATGTTAAATAGATATTGCATCATTGATTTATCCTTCATAATGATGCGATGCAATTCATTTTTTCAGCTGATAATTTGAGATTGATTTGAAGATTATAATTGTTGTTCAAAGATAAGCCATATTTCCTTACGAGTCAAGATTAAGCACATAGGAAAAGTAAAGGAGATATAGTGAAATAGAAAGCTGTTAAGTTTTCATCAATCAACATCCACATAGTATAATCATGGTTAGAAGTAAAAGAGCCATCAGCATTAACAAATTATCTAACTGATTTTATAGTAGATCCATCAAGATATCCATCAAATCCATTTTCCTTAAAGAAGTTTTAAGACTTGAGATCACCAAACAAGATAATTCTCAGTTGTTAATTAAATGTTGATAATAACTTTGATGTTAGCATGAGAAATTTTAATTATGAAGGAATAGAAACATCATTGAGGCATATCAAATTTGATGGAGTTGAGACCATAGTAGATGAATTTGTTGAGTTTGCCAAGAGATAATGAACAAAGGAGAAAAAAAAAAAAATGCAAATAAGCTTACAACTTGATATCATAAAGAAAGCAACACTTAGTTGAATTATTTTGAACTATGATAGATCAACAAAGCAAAAAAACAATAAAAATTAAAGAACTATAAAACAAGCACGATAAAAGAGTATATATTTTGCAGCAACTTCATTTTCTTCAATTATGGCTCAATGGTCCGATTTATATTTCACAACTATGATGGGATGATAGAGATAAATTTACAGGGAGAAGTGGCTGGACAATAATTATAGTGGATAGCATAGCTTATTATTGATAAGCTTTCAATATATATATTTGCACTTATGAATTAAAAGTATCTGATTAGAAATATAAAATAATATATAAAACTATTATTATCACTAATGAGATTAGAAATGTAAACTATATATTTCAAAATATAAGTGTTGACTATTTTTTTTTTAACTCAACCTTATTAGTTTTTGAGGCATAATTGCTGGATATTGAAAAAGAAAAAAAACATTTTGCATGTAAAATATTATTATTGGTAGTTAAATAAGACAATTTTATTTCCATTTTGTCTAATGCAATTGTTGAAACAATTCTATAGTATAAGAAACGAAATTGCTGCCTAATAGTTCAAGTCCACTCATATATTTTGATTTATTTGTAACGTAAATGTTAGATTTTGGAAAAAGAAAACCTAAATAATAAATTAAAGTTTACTCTCCTTCCAAGCACTACTTTCACTTATATTTTGGCAGTTTCTATCTATTCGCTTCAAGCACCATTTTCATTATATTTTCTTTACTCCTATCTCAACATCTCTATCCAACCATTCTTCTTTATCTTGCTACTCACTTTAATTGTGTGATCATAAACAGTTAAATCTCTCCTATTAATCGAATTTAATCAAAGTTGTTATATATCCACATTTTTAAATTCATATTAAACTTTTTTTATTTTTATCATCTCTTATCTTGTCATTAATTTTCTATCAATTCATCGTAATGTAGAAATTTTTATATAGAAATTTTGATTGCTGTCTTCTTTCCAATAATCATAAATTTTTTTCTTTGTAATATCCATTATTAGGTTTCATCAAATATTTTCTTTATTTAACTTTACAATCAAATAAATATAACATAAAAAATCATAAATATTTTTTTACTACATTAATTGTATGCATTTCTTGGGATATTTAAGTAAATTTAATCATAAACTTATACACATAAAGCATGTGCAAGGGTTTAAACCCAATATCTCTTGTTTAAGAGCCTAATGTTATAGGCTAAATTTCGTCAAGCTAGCCGTGTAACCTTAGCACCTCCCTTTGATGCTAACTCAGCCTTACACTCACACTACATTAGGTTAGAATGCTGTGGCTCCAAAAATTCTCCACCAACCTCTTAATTAAGAGAGTATAATTTAAATGTTCGTGAAATTTTCAGAAGGCAGATGAAATAGTAGATAAGACACTACCCAGAGATTTCACCCTCATTTTGTGAGGACTTTAGATATGGTTCTAGGTTTCTAAGCGAAAGCACCTATAGTTAATTATCCCCCAATCTTTGAGAGAGAGAACTTTCGATTAAGGCTAGTCGTTAGATCGCTAGATGCGTAACATATAGTAGCAGCATGTGGAGTTTTGAAAATTTGATTTATGAAATTCATCATTTTAACTTTAAGCAGATGGTTGAGGGAATGATGATGTGCCCGATCAAGATCCAATGGTTCTGTCATCCCGGGCTGTGGTGGTCCCTAGTCTACTTAGTTAGAGGAGGTAGTCGACCCAACTTGACCGAAGGATCTTTGTCAGCAGCCATGGGTTGCATCGTCCAAGGAGATCTTGTAGACCCGAGGTGGTATTTGTCTAAGGAGACATGCTTAAGTTCACCTTAGCTAACATATGACTTTTTACCCTATCAAGTGCACCCTATGATTCACAACTTAAAGGAATGAGCCATTGGGGAACATACAGGCTAGAATGACGATCGTAATATAATGGTGTCATTTGGAGGCAACCACCCGATCAAAGGACTCTGGTCGTAATCACATCATATGTGGAGCCTACTGGCCAAACCAGGACAGAGGACATGGGTCACGTCCTTACTGGCATGAGATTGATTGAGAATGAACATAGTTGTGTATTTGACTTGACATTGGCTCCTTTGTGAGCTAGAGTTTTTTTAATTTGCAACCTACAACAAATAAGTGAGAGATAGATGAATTAAATTTTGCTTTAAGTTTTAGGTTGGTGATTTTCATTTAGTTATTTTAAGCTTAATAATTAATTAGATTTTTTATATTTGAATTGATATTTAATTTATATTAATTTAATTTGAAATTTTAAATATATTTTGATGGTAGTATCCCCTCTGGTTGAAATCTTCATTCAACACACCATCCTCAGGGTGGATGTATTATTTTGCTATTCCAGATCCTGTCGGCTCTATTAATTTAATAATAGAGGATCATATCTATTGGCATATGACAAAATTAAGTTTTCAGATATTTTACTAAGTAAAAATTCTTATAATAATATTATTAGAATTTTATCTTTTGTTAACCCGGACTCGGTCCTAAGACCCAACCGGGAATCAACCCGCACAACATCCTCAGACACTAAGTTTAACCATTCAGTGTAGTGTTGGGGGCCATACAGGTTATTTAATTCAGTATATATTTGAGCTTAAGAGATTTGAATAGTATTATTTATTTTGATTGAGTTTCATTGTAAGTTTAATATTTTAGATAAAATTTTGATAGCATTTGGTATGAGTCGCACCGCCACCATGTCAAGAAAAGCATGTATGGATGGTGTAAACATCACCGAATGTGTCATCCCACCATCCCAAGAAAGGCATATATGAGTCTCAAATACCTATATGTATCTGATTTTTCGCACGCTAAGAAAGTATGAGTACTTATATGCCTACAATATCAATTTAAACATCAATTTTATATTTATGACTGTCTTTATTTTGAGCTATTTAGGCCTCCTATCGATGTGGAAATTTGATAGTATTTTGGTAGCATTTCGGCAGCATCTTGGCGTCATCCCCATGTAGGGGGCTACCTTAAATATGCTGGGCCTGCCCACCATGCCAAGAAAGACATGTATGAGTGGTTTAAACACCATAGCCGAATACATCATCCCACCATCTGAAAAGGCATGTATAGGCATTGAAATACTCATGAAACACAATTTCCACATGCCAAAAGGCATGACCTGCACTTATATTCACAAGTAAGCTAAATTCCAAATGTCCTCTTTTTTGTTGTTCCTTGGCACTCCAGATTCTAACAAAATTTTGGCAGTATCTCCCCTAGCCCGAGAATTCTACCAAAACTAGCCTTGCCCACTTATCTAAAAAGATGTGCCTAGGCAGTATCTTGCAACACCCAACCATAAGTCTCCCAACCAACCCATCTAAAAGGCGTATAGGCTCTTGAGCTTAGAAAACATGATTTTACCACGCCAAGAAATGTGTGTACGGGTACTTATATACCCAAAAGCAAGCATAGCTTTCCTCGCTGCAAGCGAGTATGGGTTTACTAGCTGCAGTACGAGCGTCACCTACTAGTTTCCCCCACCGTGCTACAAAGAGCGTGTATGGGTTTCACTTATCGCTCGCGTTGGGTTTCAAGGACAACCATGCTCAAGCATTTTATACATGTAGGAAAGGAGCAGATGGGCATGGGACTTCAATCATGCGGCTCGCAGGAGGAGGACGGGCAGTTATGCATGGCGGGTGTGTGCAGTTGGAGCATGCTGGTGTGCTTGCGCGGTGGTGACGGCGCACTGCTTTTGCCGGAGGCGGATGGCGTGCTGCTATGAGAACGGTGGCGGAGAATGCGGAATCAATAGAGATGGAATGAAGATTTTGGATATCGGTTTTTAGGGTTTGGGTTTGATATAAATGGTAGGGTTTTTGGATATTGAAGCATGCAAATAATCAAGCGATGGTTTGGTGAAAAGCAAAATGTGACAAGCTGGTCTCGACGCTTAATGACGGTTCAATTGGCAACATGAAGTTGTTTGATATCATTGCAGCCTCAATTCGATGTGCGCGTAGGCATGTCGACGGACTTCCTTCTTGATCAGTCGACCGTCGAATTGTGTAATATGTATATCCTGATCAATTTCGACATTTTGAACATGATATCGAAGTTCGTTCATCGATCAGAGATCATTTCGACTGATTTTGGCCATGCCCAATGCATTTCAGCTCTAATGTGCGATCCGAAGCTCGTCGAATTTATCTTGTGAGCTCGACTTGACTCATGGCGCATGCATGGAAGTCAACAAATGCAAAGAGAGAAAAGAAGTGAGTGAAAAAATTTCACTAATCTCAAGATAACTTTACAAAGTGTTGGACCTTATACACACACTTGGGCTCACTCTTCTTAGAGCTTTACTTGGTTATAAGTGAGGGGTGATTGCTCCTATTCATAGTAATCCACTCTCTCCTTAGAAATAATCTAGAATACACCTTATCATTCTTGTGTGTAGAGTTCTTTAGAATACTTCACATTATTCTTATACATTTATTACATTCTAGGGACCTCTAGAAACTTCGAGGACATTCCCTATACATCCAAACTATTCTAGAATACTCTAGAGATATGTAGAACCCCCATGGACTTTCATAGTTATCTAGATGCTTCTAATGCCCTCTTAAAAATCTTATGCATGTGTAAAACCTTTCAAAGCCTTGTAGCACATGATGACTCTATGTCTTGACGGCCTTAGTTAGCCTCCTTGCTTCCCTTAGCCATATCATACTCATATTTAGTAAGGCGTAAGGCATAACACTAAGCTCTTAATCACTAGGCTAAGGTGCCTTACAGTTAATTTTTCACATGCTTAAAACAATATTTCATTCTTTTTTTAAAACACAGTTATAAGTACTTTATTTATATTGAATTGACTTCACATATTAATGCAATACAAAATTGAGAATGGTTTTAAGAGATTAATCAAATTCCTTCGTTCTTTGAACCAGACAGATAATAAACTATTATACATTATTTCATAAATGCAATTAAGTTCTTAGCTTGAAAATACAATCAAATTCTTATTTGTTAATATTAATTAATATTAATGTCCGAATACTTATATCTACAAATATTCAACTTTTAAAATTTCACTACACAGTTATAAATTAAGCCTGTAAATACAATTAAATTCTTTGCCTCTTTAGATGCATGAAAAGATTATTTGATTACAGTTATATGCAATCTTCATGGACCCATGGTACTCTTTAAGTTCTTTCAGAAATTGCTTTGTCTTCTCTGTCAATCAAAAATAAATTGCATTTACTCCGCTTGAGTAAATTAAAATGATAAATTTAGAATTTGAAACATAAAATCTTTATGTTAAATTCTTTTTAAAAATGTTAAACTTGTTTTTCTTTTTTATATCAAAAAAATTGAGTAATATTAGCACATTTTTCCATATTCATATTATTGATTGATGATCTATCATTCTTCGAGGCCTCAGTCCTGTGATAAAAATAAAAATTGTTCATCTTCCATAAATCTTATTCAAAATTTTTAATCACAAATAATTTATATTAATACATATGTGAGATTAATCTTTATTGTGTTTATCATCGTTTCTCTTATTTACAAGATTTGTTGTAATCAGTGTATGAATAACGCTCATTACTTGAAAAATATATATTTTGATTTATCCACCTATAATTTATTGGAAATCATTTCTTCATTTTTTCTTTCAATTATGGTAAAACTTCTAAACAATATTAAATTCAAATTGTCATGTCAATAACAAAATGATTTCATCTAATGTAGTCCGCCTATGACATTTTAGGATTTACAATGTTGCAACTTTTTCAAAACAATAATTTCACTAAACATAAATTATAATTTTATTTTTGCTATTTCTTGCATCTAATTCTATTCTTATTAATTATAAAATTATTTTCTAGTCCTACTCAGCCTATTACATCCTTATATAATTACAAAACTTTGGATGCATCCTAAATTAAAAAGTAAGATAAAATCTACAAGTTTTAAAGTTTATTTGTTATCATTTATAATTTTCAAATAATTTTGGATGTTTGATTTAAATTAATTTCAATTTAATTTAGATTTTAGTTCAATAAGATCAATTTAGATCAAATGACTCAATTAATTCATTTGAGGTTTTATTGGGTTTAGATTTGTTTAGATTAGTGCTTAAACATATTCTTTGATGATCCTGTGTCTATGGAGTGATTCAATTTGACCAAATTTTGATTAGTTGACTTTTGAGTTAGTGGGGCTCACAGTCAACTCTAGGCCAAATGATATATTTGCCACTTTGTGTCCCGTCTTGATTTATTTTTTTGGTTTGTTTGTGTTTATGCATTGATTATGTGTTTTTGGTTTGATTTAATTTGGTTTAATTGATTTTTAATTCTATTTAAACCTAAGTGATTTTAAGCTTAAATGGGTTAATTGAGTTAATCAATCTAATTACCTCAACTTAGGCTCAATTGAATTTAGATTTCAATTTAAATATGCTTGATTTATATTTCTACTGAATTTGGTTAGATTTGGGTTTAATTTGGGTTCATTTAATATGATTGGATTAGGATAGGTCATAAAAGGATCTATCAAGATGACGTAGCCTTTCACTTTAGCATATTGAGTTTGATTCGATTTCAAATTTGATTTTAGTTTCAAATTTTATAATTTGATTCGATTTGTTATTTTATTATGATTTATTTACTCACCACTAAGCATAGTATCCTAAGTGCCTTAAGAACTCTAATCTAAGAATAAGGGACCTAATTACTAGGATTATGAATGATGTTATCCTCATCCAAAAATGAGGTCAACATAGTTAGATTCCATTTTTCATAATTATATAATTTTTACAATAGGATTAGGATTAGTGTTATGGAATTTAGGACGCGCAGTAGCTAGAAGGTAAAGACCTAGGAGACCTTGTAAAGCCTGGAGCAAACCAATCTGAAAGAAGAAAAGAGAGACAAGAGATTGAAGACCCTCATAGTATTCATTATAATTATAATATTCCATTGTAATCCTGGTTATATAAGGGTAGGGCTACCCAATTTCTTTTTTTTTTCGGGGTGTACGATAGTATCTAGTCGCATCGGGGCCTCTTATTCTTTTACGAAGTTCACATGTTTGATAATTATGTTTAGATTGTGCAATAGAAATGGCATGCTTTCATAGGTTTCCTAAAGTGTGATGATTTGATGTATTGTCTGGATGCGATAGGCTCTTTAGGATAAAATTAAATTTTCTATTATCACTAAAATTTCATAACTAAATTTTAAGAACAACTCATAACCTCATCTTAAAGCTTAGGTCTATAATCAAATGAATAAAAGATTTAGAAAACTCATTAGCCGAATGTTATATGTTATCACACCATGCATATCATATTATGCCACTGTTGAATAGGGAAGGTCTCCACTCTTACACAATAGGGGATATGCTTGGCCTTTGAGGGCGATCCCTTATAGTGGAGAACACCTATTCTAATTGATTTAGCCTTGGTCCAAAATGAATGTGTCAAAAAAAAGATATATAAATTGTAAATCGGACATTAATCTAAGTCATGTTTTCATACTAATAATCTAGTCTCTGAAGTTTAGGATTCTAGCTTCCTTCATAATTAAACAATAGCTTAGCCATCTTGCATCTGCATAAGACTGGCCTACATAATTTTAAAGTATACGAGGTGTTAGTTGTCAGCCACTTCAAGCCATTGTAAGAGCAGAAGAGTCGGGTGTGTTCATTCTCTTTTGTAGAGGTGGACTATCATATTCCATCTTTCTCGATTAGACTTAGGTCGTACTTCTAGCTTGTGATAAAGCATTTTAGATTTAGGTTTTGAGGCCACTTATTTCCTTCGGGCTATGAGAATAAGTCCTAACCTCTTAGGAATTTCCATGAACTTGTGCTATTGGACTATAAGCCCTAGCATTCTAATAAAATTCTAACTTTAATAAAAGTAAATTCTCTATCTCAAATATATAAAGTCTCACTATAAGGTAGACTGAAGCACTCACTAGACTTCCTAATATCATGGGTGCTTCCTACTTATTCTACTTTCAAATCCGTAAATATGTCTTCCTGTTTGAAATTCCCATTTGATTTTCATAAATACATAATCCTTTGATTTGAAATCTTTGGAGATACTTATTGACTACTTTAATCGAGTAGGAGATCCACATTTTCTAAAATGTAATTAACTATGGAAGCTTGCTTCCATAAGAGCTAAAGAACGACATAAAATAAACCGCTTTACTTTTTTATGTAAAATTAGGAAAGATCTTTGGTACATAAGTAGACCAATATGCATTAGGAGTTCTTATTAGATGATTAGGTCTATTGTAGGATTATGTTTTCATCTCCCGAGATGATACATCATACCTTGATGCAGCACTTGATCACTTCAATAAGTACCCCTTAAGATTTGTGTGGTGCCCCTATGGCTCCAAATTAAAACACCACAAGTGTACAATGTGATATACTCTAATAAGAGCAAGTATAAAATTATATTTGTACAAAATGATTATGCATCTAAACTTTATTATTGATGATTACATACATTTAGTAAGAATCACCTTAGTGCATGAAGCATGAAGAATCTCAAATATAGCTACCCCATACACATGCACTAATCCAATAGTGTTAGGGGTGGGGACATAAGCGTATATTTGAGTTTATTAGTCATTTTTTATTTGCAAATATTTACTATCAATTCAATTTAAAACTAAAAAAGATTATAGGTTATGTAAAACTAGGTTCACTATGAAAGCTTCAACTATGAAAATGTAGGATGCAATAATAAATGTAGTTAGATCTATCTTTGATACTTGGGAGGAATCATATCGATCACTATATAAGTTAATGAAGGTTATATGTTAAATCATGAGAGATTTTATATATAAAATATAAATTGGTCAATCAAATCATTTCAATCATATCTTCTAGGATTTGAACCTTTATCATTTGTTGATCTTATTATTAGACTATGCTAAATTTGGATGGTACTTTCTATTGGAGAAATGCTAGAGCACTTTGCTTATAATGGTAGGAATTGATGTAAATATTAATCATTTTTATTAGCTTTAATAAGAATGCAATAAATCATGAATGTAGCTTATTTAAAGTCAATATGTTATAATTTTAATAGTTTGTTCAAGGTAAGACTTATATATAATATCTAATAGCATTTTGTTGTGTTCATTAAAGTATATGTTACTAATGATAGTTATGGAGGTGATGATGAAAAGAATGATACCAATGTATTAACCCTTTTCTCTCTTAGAAATGTTTACTTATACAAATCCAAGCCTGAATACTTATCTAAGTGCATTGCCATGACATGACATTATCGGCCTAAGTAGTGCACCTTTCTATGCATAATGACCATCATTCAATTTGTTCTAGAGTGATGAAGCACTAGGGTACTCTATACACTACATATGTCATCACACTTTTACTTGGTAGAAAATTTTAGGATAATAAATACTTTTTGTGTTCTTTGATTCATATTATATAGGATAGTACTACATGCCAACTCCACTATTATCCTAACAGCCATAGCTCTTGACACAGTTTAGTTGGCTAGCCACACAACATGAGGTAATGAAGCATATTAATGAGGTTATAATAAAACATCATTCGTGAGAGATGCCTCTACAAGCTCTAGATCACTATAAATATGGATTAAAGGAGATGTAGATGGATACACTAATTTTTTATTTTCTATAATTATATTTTAAATGTTGTATTTAAGATCTAATTTATGTAATTGTTAAAAAGATACTTTTAGTTAAATCTTCAAAATGCCTTCTTTCATAAAGTAGGCTCTCCCACTTAATAATTCATCAAAATTTCCATTGAAGACAACTAAACGAGATGTATTATTAACTATATAAATTATATAACAAGTTACAACAAAGTAACAATCTTATTCACATAAACATAACTTAAATATTTAAAAATAAAGTAAAATAGAAATATAAACCAATTGATGTTCTATAAATCTTAGATGATCATACCTTGGTAATACCCGAAGCATTCAATTTGTTCTTTTTGAAATCTATATATTCATGTTTGCAATTGGTCTTGTGTAAAGATGCATCTAGGTCTATAATGTAAGTTGAGCTCCTGAATTTCTTGCTAGACCTCTCATATATATAAAGTTATCCTCACTTTTATTTTGTTCTCCATGTAGAATACCATTATGATCTTGTTTCACTTGTACATTGACATCTGATAGCTTTGTGTGTGATGTGCCTATAATTTTTTAAATATCATTTAAATATTACATAAATTAACTAAATGATGTGTGATCTCAACAAACATCTATAAAGTAATATTGAAGCAATTCTAGTGATAAAATTATCATTTGTATCTTAGTTTATGTGCAATTGTAACAACAACTCGTCATGATTCATGATCGGCCAATGCTGAAATGCTATTGGTCTATAACTTATAGAGCAATCTAGAGAAACAATTTAATCATTATTTGAGATTCATTCTCTTCAATAATTTTATTATATATTTCAAGAACTTAAACAGACTCTAAAGATTTTCCCACACAAACAAAACACATTCTTTTATTGCACACGCATACATAAAGAAGTTCACACCTCCATATAAAGGCAAACATAGATCCATCCAAGCAAGAAACAACAACCGTTTCCTAGTTACTATTCATCCAGAACTTAGCCTGCAGCGAGTCCACCGTCTTCTTATCAAGCTGAAACGCCTTCGCCAAAATTTCATCAGAAATCGGCGGTTTCGATCCAAACACAGCATTTGCAATAGTGATCACCCTGGATTCAGACTGCTAAGCCCAGCGAGAGCTACAGCGTTCTCATGGCCAACATTGAACTGGAAGTGTATGAGCCCCTGAGGGAAGACGAAGACATCACCTTCGTTAAGAACCTTAGCAAACAATTTATTGTCAGGGTTTGAGGTGACGAAGCCGACGGAGAGAGTGCCCTCCAATACAACCAAGATCTCTGTGGCTCTCGGGTGAGTGTGAGGAGGGTTGAGTCCGTAAGGTGCGAAGTCTATGCGAGCTATGGAGATGCCAAGGGTGTTGAGACCAGGAAGGTTCACAACGTTGACAGCAGTTACATTTGAGCCGAGCGGTTGGCTGTGTTTCTGGGGTAGTTGAGTCCGGGAAAGAAGAAGTCATTCACGTTGACGAGGTTCGGGTTCTTACAGACGAAGCCATTTACAAAAACTGCAGAAGCATACAGCATGTTTAAGAATGGTATCTGATGAAAGCCTTTTAAGAAATTCCTCGTATACTCATGAGAAAATATATAACAAATGTTAATGGAGTCTGTTATGGTAGAGATGAATGGACTGATATTTACCATTTGATGTTTGGTCGGAAACACAGAAGTCTTGGAGCTGAGTGGGGTCGGTGGCCATTGCTAGCGAGGCGGTCAGGGCGAGGAGGATAAGGAAGAGGATGCGGGAAGCCATAGATAGATATCTGAAGCTACTCGTTAGCTTTCTTACAATTGTAGTGTTTTACTGTGATATGGCCGATGGCTGATGGGCGATATATATAGGTAGAAAGATAAGAAAATTCCATGGCCTCAAGGCTTAATGGAAGTTGAAATGGTCAAGCTTTTCTTGGTTCAAAAAGATTGAGTCTTTAGGGGTAGGTTGCTCTTCTCTCTGATAGCCTCTTTCGTGTATAATGTAAGAATTACCGGCTCTCCTTTATAGGATATTTAACAATTGACACAAACAGATCTGTGGGTACTTGGATTTCAAAATTCTTATTAAATTCTAACAATATTCATTATTTTCACAATATGTTTTAATCTCAAACTTGCAACCAATGAGTTTTATGACTAATTCTTCACAAAACTTCTATTTGACATGCATAAAAGCACATTGCAGATTATTTTTTTACATGCAAAAAAATTCTCTCTCTCTCTCTCTCTCTCTCTCTCTCTTTATATATATATATATAACCTCAAAATTTTTAAATGGATGCTTTATATTACTAAGGTTATAATCATGAAGATGAACATTTTTTAAATATAATTTTAGTTTTAAAAATTTGGGACAAATGAATACAATAAAAATGCATATTAATTTGTCCATAAGTTATTTTATTAGACCCTCAACAACAGGCGTTCATGAAAGTTACTTTGGGTTATGTAGTTTTTGATAAATTTCAAGAATATCATTGTAATTGGCTCATATGTTAAAAAGTGATAATGTTTTTTTTTTTTTACATTATTTTGCACATATTTAGACAAAATACAGCATCAAATCCCTTCTAAATTATTATTAATGAAGATTACTCTTAAAAAACTGATACGCATACACCACTAATAGTGAAACTACGGAACAATTTGGAAAAAAGCCATTGGAGGAGGCAACCTTCAATTCATCTAAACTTTCTCAAGTATTCTTGTTAATGTACAAGACCAAAAATAAGTTGCAAGAAATAATCTTAATTCGTGAGTATTTAAATCACTTATCCTTCCTTCAAAATAATCAAAATATAGGCTTGCAGATACATCTTAGCAGTAAAAATAATATCGATAATCATTTTAAAATATACAATCATTATTATATTTAAAACAATGCCCAAAACTTTGTAAGGAGCTTATTCTATAATTGATTTTGAACTTTGCAGAAAGGAGGCATGGTGTTATGCCATCTTTTGCTTTTTCTTGCACAATGTTAGAATTAGATAATTTAGAGTTCTTTTCTCCATAATTAGAAACCATTGGTATAAAAGTTTTGCATGTTATCGCTCATTCATATTAGGTATGCGGTCCAAGACACTTCTTCATCATAATTTCGGATGTAGGTGCTACCTTTTCATCCAAGTTATTAAACCTTATATCACAAACTTAATAAAAAATTATTCTATTTTATTGAGAAAATCAATGAATTATAATTTGATATGAGTGGATAATTTTCATAAATTTTAAAGTTTGTTTGATTTTTGAAGGACTAAAAGAAGCTTTTATGAAATTCAAGTCTGCAAAAACATTTTACTTCTCTTTCTTGTATGTTCCCTGGTTAATGGTAAGAAATCAAAGTGATTTTAGGACTTGACAAAGGTTCGCAATATTTTTTTAGCTATTATGGAAGAGGGTGGGATAATATCTATTATGGAAGGGAGAAGATGGTTTGATAAGATTTATTAGGGAATCAGAATACATGATATGGATCTGTCTTAAAACTTAATAGAATGACGAATTTGTGTCAAAAAAGGATGATTGACAGTGGTGAATTTGATTTGTCATGTTCATCTTAAAACAATTAGAATACACACACACACACACACACACACACACACACACACACACACACACACACACATACACACACAAATCTTATAAATACTCCAAAATAAAGAGACAAATCTTATAAATACTCCAAAATAAAGTATTCAAAAAGAGCAACCAAAGTAACTATTTCTTTATCAAAATATAAGGTAATATTTTCGTTGTTGTTAAGAGAGAAGGCATTTTGAAAGTAGAAGTATCGAGGGTTGTCAAAGAAGAGTTGCTTATTGCCTATTAGAATGATGAGGAAGAGTTTAATATGAAGCTAAGAAAATGGCAAGTTCAACTTTGGGTCTTGAGAGAGTGGAAGTTCATATGAGAGAATCTGAAGTCAAAGAGAAAGAAACTACCTAGAAGTGATTGATAGAAACTCAAAGAGAACCAATAATAAATATAGAAGTGACATTAGGACATTGTGTGGGGTGAGGGTACATTAAAACTAAGAGGTTACATCATCAAGAAGAAGACATCCAAACCTAGTCGTAATATGGAGTGATGTGCTTAACTAGAGGGATAAATAGGGAAGGTAATAACTCCAATTCATGGTGTGGTGGAGGCACTAATAAACTAAGTGCCTAAGGTAGATGTTGATCTCACTTTTGGAGTGAGTTCTCAACTTCCTCATCACAGATCTAGGACTCTTATAGACACTGAGAGTTCCTTAGTCTTAAGACACTTCTAGTGATTAGGTGAACACTTAATCTAAGCCTAGAGATTTAGCAGGGTTAGCCATAGGAATAGGTTATGAATTAAGGACTTAGGAAAACTTGCCCCACATGGCCTAAACCCAACTCATGCCTTCCTTCTCAAACCAAACCTTAAATTCATACCAAACCAAATTTTCAAGACATACAGTCAACACCTCATAATCAAATTCAAATTCTAAAACCCTTCCTAAGCCCTTTGATTTTATCATATGGACTTAGCCTTAACTAAAAAATCAATCTGGTTCAATTGATTTTCTCAAGAGACCAATTCAATCTTCCAATCATTTACCAAATCCAACTCCAAATGATTGAAACCCAAAATCAAATTTAAATTCCAAAATCTCTTCCTAAGCCATATGAACCACCTTCATATGCTTAGCCAAAACGCCTTTTAAAAAAAATCAAACTCAATTGATTTCTTTATAAATCCAAATTCAAATGAACCAAATCAAATCAAGACCTTTTCTTATGCCATATGGACCTACCTCCATAAGCTTAATCAAATCTCAACTCAAATCAACCCAAATTCAAATGGATTTCTTTATAAATCAATTATTCCTTCATTTATATTCACAAATATAAATGAAACCCACCTTCCATTGACCAAGAATAAATCAAACTAAATCAATTCCCTTCTTAAGCCCTTTTGACCTACATCCTTAAGCTTGGTTAAATTTGCTTCCAAATCACTCCAAACTCAAGTAATTTTCTCATGGATTATTTATATCTTCATTTATATTCACAAATATAAATAAAATATAAATCCAAATGGCCAAAACCAAACCCAAATCAAATCAAATTTCCAATTTTAGCCTTTTTAGCCATTTCCTTGAACTTGGCTAAATGGTACCCAAATCAATTAAAAACCCATAGATTTCTTCAAGAATCAATCACTCTTTCAATCACTTACCCAAATAGAAATATAAAGTACAATTATTAAACCAAACTCAAGTCAACCCAAGTTAGCCCTTTTGACTTGAAAACTTCAAATTATCCAAAATCCATCATAGCTCAAATTGATTTTAGTTGAATTTATTTTTCAATCCTTGGCTCATATATGAGTTCAACTAAACTTGAATCAAGCTAAAACCAAACCAATTGACCCATTTAGGTCCACTTGACCCAAAGTGGCCTAAAAGACCTTATTGAGCCAAGTTCTAATTCCAACCCAAATTGGATCGAACCAAGCCCAACCTCATATCATGATCAACAATCATCCTAGGGTGATCAACTATCTTGAATTGGGTCAAACCAAGTCAACTTGGTCCTTTGACCAAATCAACCTTTAGCCCAAATGAAACCTAAACTAGCCAAAACCCACCATATACCAAATTGATTGAAACCATTGATTCAAACCCATTCACAATCAATGATTGAACATGACCAAACCCTTAATTGAGCCAAACTAAGTCCAATTGACCATTTAACCTAAGTTGACCCAAATTGGCCTAAATAGCTAAAGTGGGTCAAATCATGATTTAACCCATATTGATTGTAACCAATGACTCAAGTCCATTCCAAATCATTCATTGAACTTGACCAAAGCCATAATTGAGCTCAATTTGACCAATTGGTCAACTTGACCTAACCTAGCCTAAATTGATCTAAAAGATCAAATTGGCCAAAATCTAAATTAAACCTAAGTTGAACCAAACCAAAGCCTACAATCAATTTCAATTAGCCAATTGAACATGAACCAACACCTAACCCAACCCAATTTAGTCAACTTAGCCCATTTGACCTATTTGAATCCAAATGAGCCAAAATCAAAGTTAAGCCAAATTAATCAAAATCACTTGAACCAAACTCTTGAAATCATCATTTAAACCTAACCCAAGTCTTGGTTTGACCTAATTTGACCAATTGGTCAACCCAACCCAACTTGAACCCAAATGAACCCATTTAACCAAATGAAGCCAAACCACCCCAAACCAACCTATGGGACCCTAGGAGTTGGCCAAACCCGACCCAAACTAGTCCAACATCACACCCAAACCAGTCCAAAATCTAAGTGGGACCCAATCCAAGGGGATTACACATTGGACAAACCTCTCCACATTAGATTCTTTCCATAAAAAGTAAATTCCACTCTCCCATCACTTGGGCAGCCATCCAAGTGCCAAATGGGGTGTGCCTAGCCTTCCTAGCCCAACCTAAGCAAGCCTAGGATCAGCCATGGACTAAAGGAAACACAACTCTTCCTCCTTCCTTCATACCCAAGCACCCAAAGGACCAAGCCAACCCAATCCCCCCATATCTTGCCTTGAGCTCCCTGCCACAACTTCCTCCAACCCTGGCATGCCACATGGAGTTGATGGTCAACCCTTCGACGCCTCGATGGTGGTGAATTTGTAGAATTTAGGGATGGATCTAGACCATCCATCAAGTGCAATTGAGGGCTATACTCCATTAATTGAGGGATTCACCACCATTTACACTCTCGAGCCCCAAGTAAGAAAACGAAATCCCTTAGAGCATATTCAAACCTTCCCAAGCCTCCCTCAATTGGAATTCCTCTCTCCCATGTGAAACTGAAATGGGGGAGGGTGCTTTCGATTCATGCTTCTTCTCCACTTCATCAAACTTCAATTAAACTCACACACACCATCACCACACCTCGTAGATCAATAACAAACCATTTCCCATGCTTTCAAGTAGCCAAAAGCCATAGTTCGATCAAGACTGAATGCTCAAAGGGAGCCATAGTTTGATCAAGACTGAACACTCAAAGGGAGGAGCTTGGTCCATAGAGTAAACCACCTCAAATCAAAGCTCGTGTGGCTCAATAGAGCTTTATATCTACCAAACAAAGCTTCCTCAATTATTGGAACCGGGTCACAAGCTCCGGTGAGGTATGCCATTAAAACCGATCATTGAATGAAAATGTGTTGGTTCTTTTCGAAGGAAACTTGCATTTGAGCCCATCCTAGCGGTTGGATCTTTGTGGATCCTTAGCTCGAAGGTGTGGGTTGAGTTTTGGAGTAGATCTGAGCTCGGGTGAGCTCGGAACGAGCGATCCATAGCGGACAGGCTCCGTCGCCCATCACTCGTAGGAGATGGATCATCTGTCATCCGTTTCATGTGATTGAAACAAACAATCGTGATCAAATCACACGTATATCCCGTGATTTTTCCTCTGAAACTACAGATGTAATCGTGACCGTTCGATCTTAGATGAGATGATCCATGGAAAAGTGCATCCACCATAATCTGAGTCAGCATCTTAACGTGAGTACTTAAATAGCCTATCCTGTCATGCCACGTGAAAATCACGCCACGTTAGCGCGTCGCGTCAGCAGCCATGTAGCGCCGACATGATTAGGGCTTTAATTAGGTTAATTAATCCATTTTTAAGACTGAAACTTCTAAAATTCATAACTTCCTAGAAAAATCCAAAAAATATAAATGAGGGCTCATTTTAAAGGTATTTTAGAGGAGAATCCAAGAAAATTATTATTAATTAATTTTGAACATTAATTTGTTCTTAATTTAGGTTTAATTAGAAAATTAATTAGCTTAATTACTCTCTGATTAATTATCCAATTAATTTTAAAATTTTCAGAGATGTTTAGGGGAATGACCTTTGCCTCCCCTATTTTTTTTGGAATTTATTGGATAGTTAATTAGGGAGATAAATAGATTAAGCCTTAATTACTCTCTTATCTTAATTAATGATAATTAAGTAAATGAATAGTGAATTAGTTAATTAATTAAACTTACTGCCATTTGTTAACAATGAAAAGTTTTAGGAAAATGGTTTGGATTTATTCATTATGACCATTTCATTAAGCCTCTTCATTTGTTTCAAATTAATTAAAGCTTAAGCAATTAATTAGCCACTTAATCAATCAATTAAAAAGAAAAGGAATATAATTATTTCAGAGTCTAATGGGTTATTTGAAATGACTTAGGGATTGGGATTAAGGCCTCTTCCTTGATCTATTTCCCTAAGTTAATTTCATCCTAATTAAAAGATATAATCAAAGGATTCAATTAACCAATTAAGGGCTTAATTAAATTAATTTAAAATTCAATTCATTCTTAACTTTGTTTAATCAACCTTGGGTAGATCTTTAGATGTTTAATAGTCTAAAGAAATTATGATTAATTTACATGTCTAGAAAATCAAAAAATTAATTAACTTTAAGCCTAATTAACTATTAATCATGAGCCAATTATATTGGGCCCCTTTCATTCCTTAGGAGCATTGCTAATTTACTTTTCATGTGGTTGCATATCATGTTGGCTCATCATTAATTAGTTAATTAACTTAAGGTGATATAGGTAAGGGTTTAATTAATTGATTTAATTCATACCTCAACCTAATTAAGCTATAAAATTAATTTAATTGCTCTTCATTAAATCAAATTAACTCACACATATGGGGAATGGGATTAGGATTTGCAAACCTCTTTTACATCCCTTAAATCAAATCAAACATGAAATTAAAATGGCTTTAAGAAACTTTGGTTTATTTTAAATTAGCTTATTTAATGTGATTGTCCTTTGGAATTAGTTGGATTGAATGAAATTATATGCTTGTGTTACTTTATTTCTTTCCAATCATGTTAAAATATTGTATGTCACTTGATTCATGAATTCATCTCTTTCAAAAAATTAATTAAATTAAATGATTTCTTTTATGTCAAATTTGCATGTTGATTTAATTAGAAATATGTGTGGCTATTATCACTATTAAATATCAAATATATTTTCAAAAGCTTATTAATGAATGATGAAATATATTTTGACTTTAGTTATCTATACATAGGAGGTACATGTGAATATAAGCTTAGTGTATGAAGTGAAGTCACTTTCTTACATTCATATGTTGATTTGCATAAATTTGAATGTTAATGGGTATATCAATCTAGACATCTCGGGGGGCGCACGACTTTAAGTAGCCCCAAGGAGGTTCCTATCTCACTCCCTTGGTGCAGAGTAATGGCGATGTACCTGTTTGATTTCATTCTTATGCATTGTGACATTAGAATTGGAATAGAGCTTTAATTCATTTACATAAATAAATTAAATAAATCAAACTCTATTTTTGCATGGTTTTCTCTATTCTTATAGTTTCTTATACATCCATATATATTTAAGAATAGCGGGTATATTAGTCTGGACATTTTGGAGATGCACAACTTTAAGTAGCCCTAAGGAGTTTCCTACCTCACTCTCCTGGTGCAGAATAATGGTGACATACTTGCTTAAAACTTTCAAACATTTGAATTTGTATTTATCTAATAAATGAAAATCCCCCCTCTTTCTATTAAAAATACATGCATCCATATTTTGTTCAAGTGGTTGGGTTGATTAATCATATGATTTAGAGTTCTTTTCTTATGCTTTTGTATATAAATTTAGATAGAGCTTTAAATTAATATGATAAAATAATTCAACTAAATGAAATATCAATTCCAAGTATATTTACTTATATTCATCATTTAAGTGTGCTAAGATATAAATTACATGTTTATTTATGTTTAGGATTTAATCATGCATGTTATATAAATGAAAAATGAACAAACATGTGTTATGTGATAGTAATTAATTCTAATTAATCTTAAGGTATCTTTCTTATTGAATGGTATTATTTAAAGTAAAACAAACCTAGAATTAATTAAAATATGTAATAAGCCATTCACTAAAAAGAATTCATCTAATCAACTTGCTTTAGATGTGACTTAAGGTAGGGATAGAAGAGAGTGATCCTCTCTTTCCTTCTCTTACAACACTTAGTTGCTTTGTGTAGGTCAAATGAAATAAAAGAAAACACTAAGTAAAAATATACAAATCAATTAAACCACTTAAATTGAAACCACCCTTTATAATTAAATGTTCTTCATACTTAAAGAATGATAACTCTAAAGCCTAGTTAGAACATACCACACAAGCCTTAATACACACACATTAGATTAAGTCGCCACTTATAGCTTTATGTTAGGGCAGTGCTGGCTTGATGTATATTTATTTTGTGTTGTATTGTTGTAGACTGGATGTTAAGGTGTATGCATCGTAGACTGGATGTTAGGCCATGATTAGCCTAATCATACTTTCTACAGGAGATTGTGCTTAAGGGGTGCTTAAAATAAATATAAATGCTCTCTTTTGTAAGTTACTTAACCCCTAAGCATAATCTAAATTAGGATAGGTGGACTTGGTTACCCATGTGCAAGGTGCTAAGTCCAAATTATTCATATAACTGCTTAGGTTGTATGGTGTGTTTAGCTAACACTTATTTTGTAGGTGTAGTTAGATTTACTTTTCCATTCTTTTAATGTGATTATGAATTAGGAATTTGATTTATTGTTATGGGGGTTAAGGATAAACATTGGCTAGAAGGTTTAATCCTGGGGTGCCATGTGATGCCTAAAAGCCTACCAAATCAAATGAACTAAATAAAATGAAGAAGTGGAGAAAGCATGAAGACTTGAAGACTCCCCTATAACACTTATCATTTATAATTTATAATTATTCTTTCATATACGGTTGTATTAGTAGAGCTTGGCTACCCATTTTTCTTTTCAGTCAGACGGTGGTACCCGATCGCACCGGCCTATTATTATTTTACATTGGGTTTATAAATTGTTTAATAATTTGTTTATATTGTGTAATAGAAATGGCATGTATTTTTTCTAGTTTCTTCATGTATGGTGCTTTAATGTGTGGCCTGGATCCGCTTAGGCTCTTTGAAAAAAATAAACTTTTTACCCCGTGCACAACTCATAATCTAATTTTTTAAATAGCTTAATAACCTCATTTAAAGCTTAAGCATTAAATCAAGATAATTAAAAGATTTAATAGCCCCTTAACTGAATGTGGTATGTTTACTATCATGCATATCATCTTGTTTCATTCTTGCTAAGAGATGATTTTCATCCTTGCACGATAGGGGAAGACTTGATCTTTGAGGGTCTTTCTTGTGATGAAAAACACCTCTTTCTCTCTAATTTAGATAATAATCCTATTTCATCATGCATTTAGAAATATAAAATTCTATAACCTTTGTCAAAATGAAGAGTCCAAAATCAAATAAAATTTGATAAAATTTGCATTAGACTAAGTCATTATTCATATTACTCATGCTCTAGTCTCTTAGGGAGTGGGTTTAAGGACTTTAGCTTCTTTCTAAATAATAACAACCTAACCATCTTTCAAAATATATGACTTGACTACATGGTTTTAAAATGTAAGAGGAGTGCGCACTCTTTTAAGTCCAACAGTCGTGTGGTTTACTCTCTCTTGTGGAGGAAAACAATATACCAATTTTCTGTCTTAGATTTAGGACGTGCTTTGGCCCTCACTAAAGCTTCCTAGATTTAAGATATGAGGTTGTTGTTTCCCCTCGAGCTATAAGCATATATCCTCACCTCTCAAGAATTTTCATAACCTTGTATTGTGGGATTATAAGTCCCAACTTTCTAATAAAATTTCAACTCAAATACATAATTCTCCTCTATTTTAAATATATAAAGCCCAACCATATGATAGATTGGAATGCTCACTAGGTTTCCTAGTATCATGAGCTTTCCCTACTCATCTCCTTTTGGCTTCGATAATAAATCTCTCCTTTTAAACTATCCCACTTGATTTTTCAAACATAGCCAATTTATTGATAGTCCTATCTTCGAAAACTTTGGAGATAACAATTGCCTACTTTAATCGTGAGTATTCTTAAGGAACTCACCTTCCATAAGATGTAATTAACTATGGGGGCTTGCCCCCATAGGAAACTTTAAAACTCGCCAAATAAAACCTACTTTATTCATCCATGTAAGGTGGGAAAAATTTGGTATATTCGAAGACCCATCATGCCTTAGGAGTCCTTATTAAGTGATTAGGTCCATCGTAGGGTAGTGATTTCTATCTTTTGAGATAATGCACTATTTCTTGATGTCATACCTGATCACCTCAATAAATATAACCTCAGATCTGCATGGTGTCCCCCCATATACATACATATTCTAAAAATAAGCACCACAGTAGACGTATGGTCAAAGAAGACCGAAGGAGCAATTGCTACAAGTGATTGCGACAAGTGGCGGTACATGACAACAATAAGCAATGTTGAAAAAGAGAGATTGACCTTATGCCTTACAATTTTGCATCAAGAAACACATGTTAAACAAAAGTGATCAAGAAAGAGAAACCAAGTTTTCTCTAATTGATCACTTTATAGAGTATTCTATTCAAAATAAAATGTAAGAATCAATATATATTTCTTGATAATTTTTTATTTATGAAAATCATAAAATTCTAAGATATATAATTAAATTTAACTAAAATGTGAGAGTTTAAGTAGCATTTTATTTCAATAATATTTAAATCGCTACTAAAAACTCTTTTTAACACTAGCATATACCACTGTAATCAAACTAATTAGCATCACTTTTATAATGCTAAATTAATTGCTCACAATGAGTTACTCCCTCCTGTCCATTATTTGTGATTCCCTCTCATTGCACTTTGTGAGCGCTAATAGCATGCGAGTTAGACACTTTGCATTCGATCCCTGGCAACTTTGTCAGCTTTGATCACAAGCATCGCTCGTTGGCTTCACTCGACGACATCTATGTTTCTATTTCAACCCCCTCATAGATCGGGATTCAACAGATGCGTTGATTTTCCTCTTCATTATTTTATTTCACTAGCCCTGATCTCACACTGACATCATATGCACTGCATTCCCACAGATCCCAAAACCACCTCACTCATTGGTGGACTCTTGCTCGTGGGTTGACCATCAAATACACCTACTCTAATCGACAACCCAACTCTTTTCAATCCCCGCCCACCATCATCTCCTTCAACCTTGACTCAAAATAACATCTTAATAGTATGATTCTAACTCCATGTTGGGTCGATGTTTGTATTTAGCATTAGTTCTTGATAATGTATGCTTTTTATTTTCTATTCATTCACTAGTTTAGAGTTTAGGGATTTTATGAATATGTAATCATCCTACAAGTGAATAAATCTTGGCCAATATACATGTTGTATAAAGTGCAACCTAGTTTAAGGGCAGTTTTGAGGAGATTGTTTATCCATGAGGTTTGTTCTCTTTTTTCTACCAAGTGTAGCTAGATGAATAAGTCATTGGTGTTTAACTTTGATAGATAGACCATGTATGATTTACTTAGATTTATGATATAGTTCGATCAATATAACTATCTATGATTGCTAATGTGATAGGAGTCTTTCTCATGATGATGGATAGAATGGAATCGGCAAAACAAAATAGTTGACAATTCTTCGGTCTAAGATCTTTTACGAGTTATGATCCTTAACAATTTCATTTTCAAGAGCACTTCATTCATTTTAAAATATCTAGTCACTCATTATTAATCAAGCATAGTCAAGATCATATTTTTGTGTACACTAAGTATTCCCTGAACTCATCCATCCTTATTGGAGTTTCATCCATCAATATCATTTTAATCACTTTGATGAATGGGATGGTTAGTTCCTTTATTTTTGTTAGTTTCTTCCCATTTCATACATCATAATACCACCTAGGTCCAACACCATAGATATTAGTATATTGTGTTAGGTTATATATGCTAACATCAAAGGTTATCATCCTTTAAACTCTCTTTTCCCTTTACTTTAAGTCACTTCACTTTGTTGTGATGGAGTAATGGCCAAGACCTTGGCATTAAAAATTTATGTAGGAGGCTCTAATAGGTGTAAAGTGTGATGTGAGATAAATAAATCCTTAAATTTTAGGCAAGCTTTAAACCATAAGAATGAATGAAATAGAATTAGAATCAATTGTTTGTAGATTAATACTTTTAGAATATGGATATGAAGTAGAGAAAGGATCAAGATTTAATTTGGTCAATAATAATTATCCATCTAATACATTACTTATGATCTCAAATTTCATTTCTGATTTTTCTTCAATGGAATTTACTTTTTTGTCCTAATAGTGATTTTATAATGGATATGAGTTGTCAAACCAAGATGGAGTCCGAATATATAAAAGAGTGACAAGTTTTTTGAGTTTGTCACAAAGCAAAATGCATTGGTCATAATTTTATGCTCATATAATTTATGTATTAATAGGTACTTTCATTTGATATAAGATGTCAAAGATCAATTGGTTTCTAAAGGATTTTTTGTTGGATATATTGTGTGGAATCAACATAGAGAAGAGCATGATACTATTAAAGAAGGTGTGAGAAATGAAACAATTATTGTTGGATCGATCATGATCAATTACAACATCAAGTTGAGCAGCCTAACATAAATGATATTGAAATGTTACTAAGGGATGCATTTGCTTCCAATAACATCTCAGTAAATTTAATGGGAGAACATGATGAGCACAGTAAAGGTTTCTCAAGTGAGGGTGAAAAGTATGAAAATTTATTAAAAGATATTTAAGCAAAATTATATCCCTGTTGTAAGTCATTTTCAAAGTTATCTTTTATTTTACACTTATTCTATTTGAAGTGTTTGAACTCATCGAGTGCAAGATTTTTTGATATGTTGTTGGAATTGTTGGTTGATTCTTTTCCTAAAAGGACTCTCTTGCCTAAGAATATATATGAAGTAAAAATATTATGAGAGCATTCGATCTTGGTTACACAAAAATAGATGAATATTTTGGGAAGAAATCTGATCAGGAGATGTGTCAAGTGTGTGGTTCATTTAAATGAATAATCAATCACAGGAATAATAATCTAAAATGAAAGAAAGCACAGAAAAGTCAACTAAAGTTTTTTAATGTTTTTCTTTAATCCCCATGCTTCAAAGGTTATTCAAAACAAATAAATCTACTGAATAGATGATTTTGCATACAAAACATAAATAAAAAAATGACTTGTTACGACACCTCGTTGATGGATAAACATGGAAATTATTTGACATACAATACCCTAAATTTATTGTAAATCCATGAAATATGCAACTTGGTTTGGCTAGTGATGGGTTTAATCCATTTAAGATTACAATCAATGCATAGAGTATGTGGCCATTGCTCTTAGTTCCTTATAATAGGGCACCTTGGTTTGGAATGAAATAATTTTCTTTCATTCTATCAACACTTATTCCAAGAGAGAGAAGTTTAGGAAATGATAATGATGCCTACCTCCAACCATTTAATTCATGAGTTGTGTGAGATGTGGCATGGAGTTCAATACTATGATGCTACTACTGTAGAAACTTTTAATATGCGTGCAGAACTACGGAGATAAGAGATTCCAATTATTATGGTTGAATAATGATATCATTCATATTAATTATTTTGATGTGTTTCAAGTTGTTCAAGTATGATTGGGCTATTACTAGTACAATTGAAATGAAACAAGATTAATATGAATATACTTTAGTAAACTTCTAATATTTGATTCATATGAGAGTTAGATTTGAAGATGATCTATTTATTTTCTCTTGAGAGCTTATTTTTTATTTTCAAGATCATTAAAGTAACAACTAGAATTTTATTATTAAAGTTAAATCGAAAAATGTATATGATTCAATATTTCATACAGTAGTGTGTAAGTGGAAAATATACAAAATGACAACATTTATAGTATGAGTTTATCATTGTATTTTAGTTATAGAAGTTTTTTTTATTTTCTTTAACATTCATTTTTTGACTTATATATAAAGTATTATAATTTGCAGGAATGGCAAGTGGGAATCTTCTAAGAAGAGTTAAAAAGATTATCAGTAGGGGTGGATTGAGTAGGGGAGAAAATAGATCTTCTGATAACCCCTCTACCCTTAGTACTTCTTAATCATCTAAGGAGAATGAGCATAGTGGAACACAACAACCACCATGCCTGAGACTGATGTTGTGGGAGCGATAGAAGAAAGTGCATGAGATATATATATATATATATTTAGAATATTTTCATATAATTCTGTTTGGGTGTTAATGATGTTGTGAAACTTTTACTCTTGCTTATTATATGACCGTTAGGTTTTTAATGATGTTTTCTTTTTTGCTGCTTTGGGAAGATGCTTTCAGGTAAAAAATGATGAACTATATTTATTCCGTATCTTTGATTTGCAACACCTTTTGTTTCATAAGTTATAGTTTTGCCCCATTTCTATATGATATAACATTATTATTGATTTCTATTGATCCTTTTCTTATGATTGAGTGTATATATTCTATATTAAGGAGTGTTATAGTGATGTTAATTTGAATTGTGATGAACATAGCTTATTTTGTTGTTGTCATTTGGCTATTTCTTAGTAAGAAATTCCTACTAAAAATGTTGTGAAAGCTATAATGGGTCAATTTCTAATCAAGTTTTGATTATTATTATTAAGGCTTGCATTTGTAAACATGGTAAAAATTGTTAGAAATTTATGCAATAAGTAACTAATCAAATGTATATTGCAGGCCATCCATAAACAAATGAAATTTAGATAACCTTTTAAAAAATATGCATATTTAGCAGTGACTTTTACGATTATTATTCTGTAGATATAGCAACGATTTTTTACTACTATAATTTTTGTAGCTATCGCAACAATTTTCACTATTGTTATGTTGCAAAATAACAACAATTTTAATAGTTGCAGTCTAGAATAGCATTAGTAAAGACCACGCTATAATTTAACCCTACCCTAATAGCTTTAAAACATCATAACACCTTTTATAGCAAAATACAATTATCTAGAAGTTTCTAAACCACTACAAAGAAATTTGGGGAGGTGAAAACTATTACAATAAGCTATAAAAATTGCTACTATATATGTTATTTTGTTATGAATCCAATTCCTCCAAGGCCAAATACAGCCACAAATAATACAGAATATCAATCTACAGAGACCACTGATAATAACAGAGAAGAAATTATTACAAGATTACTAAACCAGAGCATGAAACAAACTACAAATATTACAGAATGTAAATACAATGAGTATGAAATAGTCCAGAACCAAAGAACAACAGAAACAAGCCAGAGCTTAAACTAAATCAACAGAAACTACTTCCACAGCCTTCCGGAAAGTAAAGAATCATAACAGATTCAACGCCAAAAGAAAAGAAAAAGCTTAAAGAGTTATCGCCCAACGCTCCATCCTAATGAAAGAAGCAAGAACTCTAACGTAACATATGTAAAGTAGTTACAAAGGAATAGAAGGCAGAGATCTATGCAAGAAAGCCTATAAATAGTGGTAAGAAAAGCAAACAAAGGAATAATCAAGATTTCAGAAAGGAAACTTATCTTTCTTCAGTCTCCCTTTTCATCTCTTCCCCCTGCTTATCTTCCTCTGGGTTTTCCTCACTGGAAACCGCCGTTCTTCACCGGAGAACCAAGCTTGCCGCCAAAACTTTCTTCTCAGGAGCGACGACGGCTCGAACAGTTGAAATCAACAACAAACAATGCAAGTATAAGATTAGTTCTCTCAAACAATTAATCCCACGGCCAAGAAGCAGCCAACGCAAACACAAGCTACGGTTCAGATTCAATCCAGAGATCAAACCACACAGAAACAACGCGTGTAATCCACTTACGACTTTAGAAGCATCAAGAACCGCCTGATCCAAAACCAAATCCAAGGGCAGATCAGAAATCAAGGCAATCCAACGGCTTACAAGCAGCGCAAGAAACACCAATCCGTGTTATCCAACAAGTTCAAAAGACGCCATCCAACAGCCAGATCTCATCCGACCGACTTCGGTTAGCAACTCAACTCAGACGGGTTACAACACTCATTGAGTTAACTCACTGCACTAAGCTTAAACCAAGCCAGATCAGACCCAACCAAGGAAAACGAACCCAAACAGAACCAGCAGTGACTCAGAACTGTAATATTCACTCAATCCTCACTGTATCAGATCAAATTACAGAAAATACTTCTTATCATATTTCCTGTAGTGAAAGTTATGAATAATTGATATAAATAGATTAAGAAAAATTCTAACTTTACATTCCCATAAAAAATACCATATCTTTTATATTTATAGACACAAATCACATTGAGAAAATAGGAAATTCTTACATGAAGCCCTCAAATTAACTTCTACTTGAAAATTTTCAACAAGAGTAGCTATTCATAATAATTTATCTTATATGTTTTAGAATGAGTCTATAAATACTAGAAGTAGATTTATATAATCTTTCTGATTAGTTGTCTTTAACCACCACCATTTGCTATTTAAAATAATTAATACATTTATCTAAGCTGAGAAATACTATGCAATGAATTCATACTATAAAATATTATGTTTGCATCCTCAATTCAATTTTTTGACTGGTTCATGTTGTTGACAATTCTTTCCACCTAAGAGTAGATCTTTATTGAATATTCTTTTTATCTATACTCAAAAATGGTTAGGGGCAATCACATAAATGATGCACAATTTTTATTTATTTATATATAAGTATCTAAAATTTTATTTTTACATGAACAACACATGCATATATTTAATATTACATCAAAAATGATATTATCTTTAATTTGATAAAGTGGAGCACACCTTTTGTCCATAGAAAAAAAATATTATTTTATAAATATCAAATTTTAGATGTTTGATATATAAATGAATAAGATATGTGTGCTATGACTGAGTTAAGGATTGATACGGCAGCCACATAAAATCTGTTCTTTTTTTTTTATTTTGTTTTTCTTTTTTTCTTTCTCAATCTTAACAACTCTTTCTTTTCCATATTGCATAATAATTCATTATTCACGCATAGAACCTCAATATTATTGTTAGATAATCGGTTATTTTTGTCTGATAATTAATTGTTCTTGCTGTTTTAAAACTTTATTTCAAATATTCATCAACCATGCAGTAGAATTGCCCTTATTCTTTTGCAAATATTCTGATGTTTTATTAAAAAAAGGATGACTGCGGACAATAATGACTATGATGATCAATAATAACAATAATCAATGGTGCCTATAAGTGATGATCATTAACAATGATGATAAAAGTTGCTCCTTGCTAATAGCAACAATTACCAATAATAATTATCAACAATGGTGCTGAGTTTTAAACACTAAAAAAAATCTAAAATTAAAAAAAATACATTTTAAAATAAAAAGATTGACTTTAAACAAGTCCTTTGTAACTACGGGGTTGTTTGAGATCAATTTTTTTTCTATTTTTTTTATTTTTATGTTATTTTGAAATTATATTTATTTAGAGTATTTTATGTGATTTTATTTTTATTTTAAAAATAAATAATATTATTTTAAAAACACTCAAAATAGATATTTTGAATATTTTAAACAAAACAAAATAAAACAAAATAAAACACAAAAAAAAAAATAAAAATAAAAGTGATCCCAAATGGAGCTTCAAGCTAACTAATACTCCACTTAGAAATAAATGTATCAGTGCCAGTTCCAACAAGGATTAGGTCAAAACAAAATGAATGAAAAGGCAAATATAAAAGATGATATATATGAAAAATGCATATATACATAAACCTGGACGGTACCAGTGATTGTTGTTAAAGAGCACACACAAGCAGTCTAGTTATGGAACATCACGGAATGTCATAAAACCCAGCAAAAAAAAATAAAATGATATGTAAAAAAGACAATAATATGTAAAAAATGAGGTTATTCGTTAGAAAGAGAATACTGAATGGTGCTTTATTTGGTTAGTTGAAGTTGAAAAATATTATTTTAAAATAAAATAATGATTGACAGTTCGGTTTTCTCGAAAGCAAGGCACTGGTTTTCAAATTAAAACTAAGTAAAGACAAGACCTTATGTTAAAAAATAAATAATAAAAAAATGCATCAACAAGCAACCAAATTAACCATTAGGTAGCATATAAGCCATCTTAAGCACTCAGATCTATTTAACTTTTACCGTAGTAGTTTTATAACTGCCGTATGATACATAGCTAATTATTTCTGAAGTTAAATGTGTTTAATAGTTTACAATTATTTGACGCATGACATCTGCTTTAAATAAAAACTTGAAAACTACTTTATATTTTGGAATGATATGTTGCATTAATTTTAAGTTGGAATATAAATCTAAATACAGTAAAGTTTGAATTTAATTATATTTAAATAATATTCATCTATATCATCTCAAAACTAATTCCTACAATATATAAATCATTAATTTTATGTCATCAAGTCTCCATTATTTTATCTTGTGCAACCCTTCAACACAAATCCCAATCTAACTTCATTTTATTATTTTTCCAAGAAAAACTTGAATTATGGAGGTCAATCTTATAGTTTAAAGGTTTTAGTTTGAGTAGATCTAAAATTGAACATATAGAGTGTAATTTTAGTTGTAAAATTTTAGTTGTGACATTGGGTGATCAAGTCATTAAAAAGAGTGAGAGCTTCAAATATATCGGATCAATTATTCAAAATGATGATGAAATGTAAGCGGATGTTATTAGTAGAATTCAAGTTAGATGGTTGAAGTGGAGAAATGCATCTGCTTGTTGTGTGATAGAAAAGTACCGCTTAGACTTAAGGAGAAATTTTATAAGATGGTGGTAAGACCTACAATAATCTATGGTACAAAGTATTGGCCAGTAAAAGAGAAGCATAAAACTAAGTTAAGTGTTGCAGAGATGATGATGCTCAGATGGATGAGTGACTTTACACTCAAAAATAAAATTCGAAATGAATATATTCGGGAAATGGTTGGAGGAGTAGCTACAGTGACAGATAAGATTAGAGAATCTCCTTAGATGGTTTGTCCACATAAAGCATTGGTCGTTCGATGACTTGACTAGGAGAGTAGATGTATTTGACGTGTCTTATTTTAAGAAAGGTAGAGATAGACCTAAAAAGATTGATCAGGATGTATAAAAAAGGCCTTAGTTTATTAGAATTAAGTGAGAATTTGATACATGATAGGACACAATGGAGAAGAAGGATTCATGTAGCCAGCCCCACATAGTGGGATAAAGGCTTGTTGTTGTTGTTGTTGTTGTTCATCCTTTTTAGTAAAAGCATGAATATCAACAAGGACATTGATAAATGAGACTTAGTAGGCAAGTCATTTAGCTCAACATCAAGCTTTAAGCTTCAACTCAATTTAAAATGGGCTTTTAATAGTGTCCTCGTCTCTAAAATAAACTTATTTATATATTGACCAAATCTTTAAAATTATAGATATAACACTCAAATGTCTCAACTCTTATGTTGAGAGGAACAATGTTAATCTTAACTTCATAGGTGAATCATAATTAGAAGCTGCCAAATGGAATCAATAATCACATGATTCTACATTAAAATTTAACTCCTAAGGTTAAATCAGAGCCTACTACTGTCACTCAAATAAGATGTTGGGCAAGAATACTCATCTAAATAGTTTCCCCAACTTTAGTGTTGAGTATTTTTTGCAAGCATGTTGCAAATCATTCCTCTTAGAAACCTCTTACAAAGCTTCAGAGCATCTTGGGAAGAAATCACCCACTCAATAGCCTCCAAGATGCTCTTATCATAATAGGATATCTCTTGAATATCAACCTAAGATACAATGGCTCTATACCCAATCATCTTAAATCAATCTTTTCATGAAGCACTCACATCATATCAACTTAGATCTACATCCTCAAAATATAAGGAGTGTTATGCACATAGCATTGATTGCTTCTACGGCAAACACTTTGAAACAACTAGCATTCTTCCTTATACACATGGAATCTATGCCCTTTTTTTCTCAACAAGGAGATTTCTAAGCCTATGCAATTATAAATTTGATACTAGTTACAATGGATCATTTTGTTCTGACACTATCAGATCACTAGTTATTTGTAGTAATTTTTCAGATTCTCTTTTCTCTTAAATATCACAAAATACTCCTTGTCCAGATATTTATTTTCTCTATTATTGTACTTTATAAGATCAAAGTGCTCCAATCTGATCTCAAAATTAATAATAAAGATACCAAGAGGAACATGCATAGTGCACAAAATTTCACTAGCAAAACCACTATATAATTTATATTCCATCTCTCTTTCTTATCTATTTTCACTCAATTCACACTTTTCTTAGAAAATTTATTTACAATCATTTTGGGTGTTGAATTTAATGAAAAAATTTATAGATAAAGAATTTATTTGGCATGTAGTTATAAGATTTATACTTATTTGATTTTGAAAAAATTTTAAAAGTTATAACAACCTCCATAGGCCATATTTGCTTCTGAAGAATGGGATAAAAGTTCTTGGGCCAAAATACAAGAATTAAAGTAAGTAAAAAAAAAAATAATAATACATAGCTCATTCTAGCGTGGTGTTAATTATGTTTTGAAGACTATAGAACATTTAGTGAAAGTTTTAAAAATGGTTGATAGTGAGAAGGCTCTAGCTATATGATTTATTTATGAAGCTATAAATAAGGTTAAAAAAATTGTAAGAAATTTAGAAAAGTAAGAACCTGCTTATAAAGAAATATGTGAAAATTATTGATGAAAAATGGGATCATCAATAACATCAACATTTGCATGCTGCTACATATTATTTGAACCTCCTAATTTCATTATGATAAAGATTTCCATGTAGTTAACGAGGTTAAGATTGGTTTATATGCTAGAATTATCCTTAAAGAAGATTATCTCAAAGCCAATGATCAACTTAAAGATTTTTATTTGAAGAAAGGAATGTTTGGATTTAGAGTAGCTCAAGCATGCTATAAGAAATTTTCTTGATAAGTTTATATTCAGTCATATTTTTATTTCACTTTTGTAGAGCATTAGGCACAATTTGGAGATGATATGCCTAAACTTAAAGCATTTGCAATGAAAGTTCTTAGTCTTATTTAGCTTCTACATGTGAGTGTAACTGGAGCATAGTCAACCAAGTACACACAAAGAGAAGAAATAAATTGGCTATAGAACGGATGAATAAATTGATTTATGAAATCCAGAACATCACTAGTACAAGACAATCATTATAGAATTATAGAAATACAAGAGAACTTTGTGATTTTAGTGCCTCATATTAGGGAAAAGAAGAATATTTTAAAAACAACGTATGAACCATATAAATTTAGAAGAAAAGAAAGAAAAGAATAAATCTAGTATATCTTCAATAAAAAAGCTAAAGATAGATACCAACTTACAAAAAATGAAGAAATAATGATGATGATGACAAAAATCCTTTATTCGTTGATGATATAATTTTCTAATGATAAATGTGTAACTCCTAAAGATGACAAATGTTTTGAAATTGTAGATAAAGGAATCTCTATAGTGATGATTATAATGAAAATATTCATATTATTATTGAAAGTGTCATGGAATTGATAGCATCTTCTAGTTTACTTTCAGTTAAAAGAAAGAAGGTGCGGTTAAAGTTTCAAAAAAAATTTAATGGTAAGTTAACCATAATAGATTACATGATTATGTTATTAATGCATTATTTCATTTAAAATTATATTAAAATCAAATTTTTAAAGGGAGTCAAATGAAAGATCTAATAATATAAGAAGATGTTGAAGATGATGAGGTTCAGTCCAAGGATAATGCAAGGATGATGCAACTACAAATCGTAATCATCGTAATTTATTTAATTTTTAAATGAGTGATTAGTTTAAACTTAATTTAATACTTTTATTTTCAGTTTAATGATTTATATCTTCAAGATGATGAACTACCTCGATATATTGAAGATTTATCATATTTATGAATTATTTAAAATTTTTTGCCTTTTTTATTTTCTATTTTGAGGCTTGCCTCAACTGTCTCGAGGCTTACATCCCTTCGGTAAATGCAAAGCATCTCAATACCTTGTTTTGCTTTTTTTAAACCTTATTTTATACCAATAGTGCTATCTTATTAATAGATGTTTATTTAGTTTAACTTATTTATATTTATTGTGCATTTTGTCTCATGTATTCATTATGTGGCATTAAATTAATTGAAGTGTGAATAAAACTTCTAAAGTATAAAAAGTGTATGCCCAATTCCCAACCCCTCCATTTTGGTGTGCCTAAAATTATCAATGAGTATCAAAGCTTTGACCATGCAATTAGTTCAACACCCTAAAGTTTAGATCCTCATTGCTCACTACATTCTAGATTTCTAATATCACTTTGGACAATCTATTGAGCATATCTTACTTTAATACTTGAAAAAAAATCATATGATTGCAATTTTTAAATCACTTATCAAAAAAAAATATAGCTACAAATGGTTATTTAATTTCAACGCATTAAGCTAATATTATGTATATTGAAAAATCAATAAACACTACTCCCAAGATGAATGTAATCTTGAATAATCAAACATTAACTCTATAAATGCTTTTTTTGTGATATTTTACCAAATTACTTTTTACCCATTGATAATTTGAAAATCAATAAAACATTTGGGATGTACTAACATTTACTTTTGGAGATGTAGAAAATATATGTGAGAATAATCACACAATAATTTTGATTAAAAATGTCAAAAAAATCTTTAAGGTTGAGTTGCAAAAGTAAATCACCTAGAAAAAGAGAACAAAGAAAAAAAAAAGGAAGTTTTAACAAAAATAAAATCAAATGTGTCTTGTGGTTCAACTAAAAGAAGAATAAGAAATGAATAAAGCTCAGATTCTAACTCCAAGAATATCAAGGTAAAAGAATTATCATATGACCATTTCTAAAAAAAAATTGATGAATTAGCCAGTGCTTTTGAAAAATAAAAATAAAAATAACTTTCTACTAAAAAATTAGTCAAAAATTTTGATGAAAGAACAATATTTTTCTCAACCTTACTATATTAGATTTCAAGCAAAAAAATCAAATCATAGCCCTATAATTGAATGTGAATATAAAAACTAAGAAAAAAACTTAATGAGTTATCTTCTCATAATTTAGCTTTGTATGATTACATTTGCTTTAAAAATTAAATTAGCTAGTTTATAATTTGAGATGAATAAATGTGGGTGGAAATTTTAACATTCGACGATGTCCTCTTGATGATCATCTATTCCTCCTTTCCTTCTCGAGGTGGAAAGAAAGAATAAATGAAAGAGAAGAGCACAGGGGAATGTAAAATCACCTTGGTAGATGTCACATAGATCAGATGTACTTATTAGGGTGATTGGGTACGATATTAAGGAGAGGTGTACTATCTCGAAAGATAGAAGTCACCACCCTACAATGGACCTAATCACCAAAATAAGGACTCCTAAGGACGTTGGGTCTTCGAGGTGTACCAGAGATTCTTCCTTAACTTTACATGGAAAAAAAGTAGGGTTTATTTTAAACCGAGTTCATTAAGATCCCTACAGGGGCAAGTGCTCATAGTTAATTACATCATAAGGAATGGGGATTCCTTAGGAAAACTCTCGATTAAGGTAAATGATCGATGTCTCTAAAGATTTCAATAGGAAAAGGACTATCAATTGATTGGTTCATTTTTGAAGATCAAATGGGATTGATCAAAGAGAGATTTATCATCGAAGCCAAACAGAGATAAGTAGGAGATGCTCATGATACTAAGAAACCTAGCGAGCATCTCAAACTATCCTATGGTTGGGCTTTATATTTTTGAAATTGATTTAACTTGTTTGAGTTGAATTTTTCATCAGAATGTTAGAGCTTATAATTCCATAACACAAGATCATGGAAATGCCTAAGAGGTGAGGATTTATGTTTATGGCCCTCAAAAGGGAGAAGTAACCTCAGACCCTAAATCTAGGGAGCTGTGGCGAAGGCCAAAAGTGCAACCTAAATCTAAGGAAAAAAATGGATATTTGATTTGCCTCCACAAGAGAGGACAAACCACCTAGCTGCTTAGACTAACAATGCCTAGGGGTGATCGCCAACTAACTCCTCCTATGATTTTAAATTCATGTAGGCAAGTCTTATGCTTCATGCAAGATAGCTTGTATTTATTTAGAAAGAGACTAAGTCCTTAAACTCACTCCCTAAAGTGACTAGATTATGTAAAGGTATGCTTCAAATGACCTAAATCTAATGAAAATCATATTTCATTTTATTTTCAATTTTGGACAATCATTTTGACTTAGGCTAATAGGATTCATATTGCCTAATGCATGATAAATGAGATTATGGGCCAAAATTAGTGAGAAGGGAGGAGGTGTGTTTCCACCATTGCTCTCATAGGTCAAGCCAAGTTTCTCTGAAAAAGGTGGAAGCCCTCCAATCAAGAGTGAAACAAGATGCAGTTGTGCATGATGCTATAAAAGAAATACTCATCCAGCTAAGGGGTTGCTAATTCTTTTATCTTGATTTTAAGCCTAGGCTTTAGATGAGGATATGAGTTCTTTAATTTTAGTTTTGAGTTGTTTAAATTTGGTAAAAGATTTATTTTTCCCTAAGAGCCTAATCGTCATCTAGGACATACATAAAACAAGGAATAAACTTGAAAAAGGATGTCACTTAATGCACATGCTAAATAAATCATCAATCAATTTATAAATCTAAGCACAAATGGAATAAGAGGCCGTTGTGGTTGGGAACCACCGCACAAACTCGAAAAAAAATAAATTGGGTAGCCAAGCTCTACCCTTATACAACCTAGATTACA